>BPLQ01012976.1:0-587500 GCA_021605075.1 Caerostris darwini | reverse complement strand
CAATACAAAAGAACTAAAATAATCAGATTTATTATCCAAATAAACAGTTTGAAAGAAAACTATCCATAAGAGGAGATCACACTGTGAAAAGCAAATGAAGCCCTTGAAAATTTAAAAAACACTGAAAAGTGAAAAAATGGCATCATTTTCGGTTATTTTTGCTACTCTACCCAAAGTGAAATCGAAAGATATTTATTGATTAATCTGGAATTTTGTACATATGTTTCTAAAACCCTTCAACACCTTTCCCTCTCCAGCGAGCAAAAAATATTTTAAAAAAATACAGTCTGCTTTTTCTATACAGTATAGGATTACAATATTTTACAAAGTGTTATTATTACGTAGAATAAAATACATTAGTTCTGGAATATGACAATTTTTTTCGGTTGTTTGAGAGACACAAGAGTAAATCGATCTCCAATTTTAACGTATGCAATATAGAGTTACAGTATTTACAATGCATTGTTTTTACGTAGAATAAAATACATCGTTGCTGACACACCACGAATATTATTGTTATTGTTTTATATGTATTATTTTTAAGAGGTATACATTTTGTTGCTTAAGAGGTATTATTGTTAAGAGATTTTATTGTTCAAGAGGTACTGTTGCGAATAGTTCTCTAAAAGATTTTATCTGAAATAATTTTAATTTACAAAAAGACTAAACAATCACATGTTTATCAATTTTTATCACATATTTATCAATTGTTATCATATGTTATCCCATTATTATCACATGTTTATCAATTGTTATCAATGTTTTTATTTTAGTCTTTTTTCCGTCAATAATCACAACTCAAAAAAGATATTTTAGTATACAAAAAGACTAAACAATCACATGTTTATCAATTCAACCAAATAATAATTAATTTCCAAATTATTATTAATGTTGCAATAATCACAACTCAAAAAAGATATTATTTATATATATTTATATGAATTGACTGAAAAAATAAAAACAAAGTCAAAAGTCAAAGTCACCGAAGACATTGAAGAAAACTCTGTTCTAAAGAAAACTTGTAACAGGATAAAAATGATACATGAAAATATATTAAACAATGGGATGAAAGCCTCGTGATTTATTGACTACTTGTGGACAACAATTACGAATCCGATTAGGGAAAGTCAAACAATGCAGTCGACTCCTTTTGACTCCGTTTGAGAAAACCTTTAAAAACTACTCAACAGTGAATTCTCGTTAACTGCACTAATCAAGCTCTGTATGGAAGAATTGAAAAATTCATTCGTGACAATTCCCAATATCAAATATTTTAAACTGACATTGTTTGGTATTTTGAAAGCACATAAGTTAAAGATTCATTTGAATGGCTTCAGAAAATCAAAAGGATTTATGAATACAACTGTCGATTACTTATACTCATCATTGGATTGTCTGTGGACTTATCATTGACTACAGTAGTTCACATGTAATTAGCAAATATAAAATCATTCCGGATTTCCGATAATTTTGGGGAAACATGTTTTGTACTGAGTAAAATATTGAAAAGATGTTGTATCTTTTCTATCTCGTAATTTTACAGTTGAGTGGATTAGCTTATGTCAAAATTCTTTAAACAAAGGTTATTCAAAGGTTATTTTCATTCCTAAGCAGTAAATAGGTACCTTCTTTGTTATAGTATTTTATTTCGATAAATTGCGATTTATTGAGCTTTTAAACTAAAGATGTAACTCATTCGTTCTCAAAGAAAAATATTTGATATATTTTCAGTCTTTAATGATTTTTTTCTTATTATTTATTGATGTAACAGTTTTATGAAGTTGTAATTATAGCAATTTTAATTCAAGAAGTTCACCCCATAAAAAATTTATTTTACATCATAAATTTGGTTAATGAATTAAATAGAAAGCAGGATTATTTTATTAAGGAAACAAGATAATTTTATCGATGTGTAAATGAAAATAAATGCCCAAATTGTATTCTTATTAATACACAAAATAAATTAGTTTAAATACATAAAATAACAGGATTTCCAATTTATTTATATATTTCTTTTTTGTATGTATTTATAATCAAAATCTGCAATAACTAATTGTAATAAATTAACGGTTAATTAAAATCTGTAATGAACAATTTTAATTTAATTTCCTGTGGGAATTAAAAAAACTTTTTTGTTAAAACGTCTTGATATAGAAACATTTCAACATTACATAAAAACGTAAAGGTAATAAAAATGTAAATGTGAAAAAAAAAACCAGTTGATATCGTATATATCTTGAAAACAAAAGATATAAAATAATTCACTAATACAAAGAAAATTTCCATATATATTAACATAATTAATTGATAATATTACATAACTGTAGACTATTCGAAACAAGAAAACTATTACGAAAAAGAAAATTAAATATTATATTAAATACATTAAAAACTAATTATTAAATAATATATTAAATTACATTAAAAATATATATTATAAATTATATCAAATAATGTATATATATAATTTTCTCACTTAACTTAAAATACAATTAAAAAAATCACAAAGAATATCTTTTAGTTTTTCGAAATAGTTTTCTTGTTTCAAATAATCAACAGTTATGTTAATATCATTTTTGCATTTAAAATCTCATCTTTGAATTAATATGTCAAAATAGACTACTAGAAATCGATACTTTTCCTTACCTTTTAATAAAATTCTGCGCAATTGTAAATTTAATCTAAAATGTTTAGAGTACAGAACTAGCACTTTGTTATAAATTTATAATTTACAATTTTCTAATTCTTACCTAATCAAAGAAGACATGTTTTTGAAAACAAAATACATATGATAAACATAGCAAATTTATTTTAATCTTAACTTCAAAATTCGTAGCTCTCCAGTTAATTAATCTAATACAATAAGAATTTAATTCAGAATTCGAATGTTTCCTGTTTTCGAATGTAACATTGGCATTTAATTTGTCTATCCTTAATTAAAAGACAAAAGTGATTTGATTATAGGTACGGAATTTATTTTCTAATTGATTTGATGATACGAATTTGAACTTTAATTAAAAATGTTATTACTAATTAAACATTCCTAAATATATCACATATTGTTGCATTGTTAGTTTGTAATCAAATACCGAAATTGTAAAATTTAAATATAAACTTGTTTAACTTTATTTAGAATTGTCTGCATGAAAACAGACATGAAAAATTGCTGTACTTGTTGGTAAAGTAACAAAAAAGAAATGAAGAATATATTCACTAGAGGAAAGTATTTTGCGAACATCTGTTAAATCTCGTTACGTATAAATTCAACATAACAGTACATTTTGATTATAGGTAAGGAATTTATTTCCTAATTGATTTGAGGATACTAACAATTAAAAATGTTATTACTAATTAAATATTCGGAAATGTATCACATATAGTTACGTTGTTAATTTGTTATCACATGACGAAATTGTGAAATTTAAATATAAACTTGTATAACTTTGTTTAGGAATGTCTGCAAAAAGAGAGACATGAAAAATTGGCCTGAATAGCTGTTCTTGTTGGTAAAATAACTTTAATTATTATTATTATTGTTATTACTAATTAAATATTTGGAAATATATCACATATAGTTACGTTGTTAATTTGTAATCGCATACCGATATTGTGAAATTTAAATATAAACTTGTATAACTTTTTTTAAGAGTGTATACAAGAAAAGAGACATGAAAAATTGACCCAAATAGTTATACTTGTTTGTAAAGTAACAAACAGAATAGAGGAAAAAATGAAGAATATCTTCACTCGTGGAAAGTATTTTGCTAACATGTATTAAATCTCGTTACGTATAAACTCAATACAACAGTACAGTTTGTTTATAGGTAAGGAATTTATTTCCTGATTGATTTGATGATACGAATTTGAACTTTAATTAAAAATGCTATTATTTATTAAATATTCGGAAATTTAATTGTATATTGTTAAATTTTAATCACATGCCGAAATCGTAAAATTTAAATATAAACTTGTATAACTTTATTTAGGATTGTATACAAGAAATGAGACATGAAAAAATGACCTAAATAAATTTACTTATTGTTAAAGTAACAACAAAAAAACAAGAAAAAGGGAAGAAATGAAGAATATCTTTACTCGAGGAAAGTATTTTGCGAACATCTGTTAAATCTTGTTACGTATAAACTCAACATAACAGTACAATTTGATTATATGTAAGAAATTTATTTCCTAATTGATTTGATGATATGAATTTGAACTTTAATTAAAAATGTTATTACTAATTAAATATACGGAAATATATCACATATTGTTACGTTGTTAATTTTTAATCACATGTCGAAATTGTGAAATTTAAATATAAACTTGTGTAACTTTATTTAGGAGTGTCTGCAAGAAAAACAAATTTACCTAAATAGCTGTACTTGTTGGTAAAGTAACTTTAATTAAAATTTTATTTCTAATTCAATATACGGAAATATATTACGTATAGTTACGTTGTTAATTTGTAATCACATGCCGGAATTGTGAAATTTAAATATAAACTTGTATAACTTTATTTAGGAGTGTCTGCAAGAAAAACAAATTTACCTAAGTAGCTGTATTTGTTGGTAAAGTAACTTTAATTAAAAATGTTATTTCTAATTAAATATTCGGAAATATATTACGTATAGTTACGTTGTTAATTTGTAATCACATGCCGGAATTGTGAAATTTAAATATAAACTTGTATAACTTTATTTAGAGTGTCTGCAAGAAAAACAAATTTACCTAAGTAGCTGTATTTGTTGGTAAAGTAACTTTAATTAAAAATGTTATTTCTAATTAAATATTCGGAAATATATTACGTATAGTTTTGTTGTTAATTTGTAATGACATACCGAAATTGTAAAATTTGAATATAAACTTGTATAATTTTATTTCGGATTGTCTGCAAGAAAAGCGACATGAAAAATTGACCCAAATAGCTGTACTTGTTGGTAAAGTAGCTTTAATTAAAAATTTTATTTCTAATTAAATATTAGGAAATATAGCACATATATTGTTAATTTGTATTCACATTCCGAAATTGTAACATTTAAATATATACTTGTATAAACTTATTAGGATTGTCTGCAAGAAAAGAGAAAAGAAAAATTTACCCAAATAGCTGTACTTGTTGGTAAAGTAACTTTAATTAAAATCTTATTGCTAATTAAATATTAGGAAATATATTACATATATTGATAATTTTTAATTACATGCCAAAATTGTGATATTTAAATACCAACTTGTATAACTTTATTTAAGATTGTTTGCAAGAAAAGAGACATGAAAAATTAACCCAAATAACTGTACTGTGAAGAAATGAAGAATATCTTCATTCGAGGAAAGTATTTTGCGAACATATGTTAAATCTTGTTACGTATAAACTCAACATAACAGTACAATTTCAGTATTTTCTTTGTTTTAAGCATCTTGTATTCAATGGAGAAAAATATTTCGCTATATGTTTTTTCACGTAATAATATTTGTAAAACTTTACCAGGATTATCTATGCCAACCAGTGAGCTTTACGAAAAGAATTGCGTCGAGTCAACAATTTATAGGAACCATTGAATACAATATTCGTTTTTTCCAAGAGATTCGCAGAGAAAAGCATGGATGTAGGTATTTTTGTCTGTTGAGGAAATTTTTGTTCTTCATGTATTGGACAAACGTGAGACGTGTAAGTAAGAATGCAAATTCCGTGTTATTCAAGACTTGACTCAAAGCCCCAAAAGAAATTGTGTTTTATGTATTTTTTATGCTGGCCAATCCGAAAGAATTTCGGAAGAAAAGTGACTTATATTTTGGAAACTAAAGATTTAGTAAGATACATTTTGTATTATTAAACACTATTTTTTATGGAATGCTCGCAGAAAACACACACAAAAATCTAATACACAATGTAATCCTAATATCTATTAATAATATATGAAATAAATGCTTTTTTACTTGTAGTCTGACGTGTCATATATTCCAATAAAACTGCTTATTCAAAAAACATAACCTCTACTTTTTGAAAATTATGTATTATAGTTGTGCTATTGTAATGCATGTTATTAAAAGCTAATCAAAGAACTAGACATATCTGTAAATATATATCTATATTAAAAATAGATATGTTTATTTCTTCGATCATGAAATGAAAAAATTGTATTATTTCATAGTCATTATATTTTAGTCATATTCATAGTCATTATACTTTACCTCCATCCATGAGCAGACTACTCACTGGGTGTCCGTCTCGCGCTGCCGGACACTGAGAATTAGCACAATAACTACAAATCCGTATAAATTTAATAATGTTCGTAAAATTAAGAATTAATATCGAAATATTTTTATTAAGAATTTTTATTGTCTTATTATAATAAAATTCAATTATGCATGACAAAAAATATTTTAACTAATGCTAATTTCGTTTGAACTAATAAAGGCACCCCAATTACATTAGACCATCTATTTTCTGGTTAATTTTCACAACTTGAATCATTAATGAAGAAATGAAAAAATTGTATTATTTCATAGTCAATATATTTTAGTCATAGTCGTAGCCATTATATTTTAGTCATAGTCGTAGTTATTATATTTTAGTCATAGTCATTATACTTTCCCTCCATCCATTAGTAGACTACTCATGGGGTGTCCATCCCGCGCTGCCTGACACTGAGGATTAGTCACAATTACAACAAGTCAGTATAAGTTTAGTAATGCCCATAAATTACGAATAATTTCGAAATATTTTTATGATGAAATTTTATTTTATTTTAAATTAAATAAAATTCAGATGTGTGTTTGAAAAAAAATATTTTAACTAATGCTAATTTTATTTGAACTAATAAAGGTATTCCAATTACTAGATATTTTTTTATGAACAAACAAGATAAAAAAATATTTCTCCCAAAATCTATTTACGTATAACACAAATTACCCTAAAATAAGCCCGGCTACCAAGTTTTCTGTACACGTGATTTCCACTAATTGAAATCACATTCATAGCACCGGAAATCATTAATTGACTGCCAAAAAATGGACCGACTCGCGTAGAAAATCTGTTTTTGAGACTTCTACGATGAATAAAATAATGAACCTACTTGTAGTAAATTGACGGAGGAGTTCTTTTTGTTTCTCTCCTTAGATTTATCAAAGGAAACGAAGCAAAAAAAGTCAAACAGAAGATTATTTCTCATGCTTACCCTAATTAGGTTTCCCAAACTACGTGGAACTTTTAATGAGTCTTACAATTTCTAAACTTTCTTTGACACTGCGGCTCGGGGTCCAGGATAATTTCGTTTCGTTACACGAACGCGTGAGAATAGTGGAGAAAATGACCGCAAAAATGAGAAGTAAAGCGTTCGTTTCCTAGCTACGGGTCTCCATTAAATTTCTTACATTGGAATAACAAATAAGATTATCTGCTTTTTTAAAAAAAGGTTGGACTCTGGGCACTATCTTTTTAATGTGGATAATGGTAGTGTTTAATTATTTAATAATATATCAACTGGCATTTTTGGAAAGTTTCTGGAAATGTTTTATATTTTTTATCACGGAAAAGTTAAAAAAAATATGCATACAAAGCCAAGAAAAATTGGAACTATTCAAAATTATTTTTATGGTATTTATTTCGGAAATTTGGAGAAGGTTTAATTTCTTTCACTGTAATTTTGCTTTTTATTTTTTTGTTTTAGAATGTCGGGCACTTTGATCGGTGATTTGCTGCTATAGCGGCGATATATAGCAGATTCTGTGTTGAGTACACTACGGAGGTTTGTTTTACTACTACATGTGACGCTGCAGAGTTGAACGAATGGAAATTTTGTGAAAATTTTATTGAAAAAGCAATGAAAATTCTTTCACTAGAATTTTGCTTTTGCAGTTGTTGTTTGGGAATGTCGAGAACTTTGATAAGTGGTCATTTGCTGCTACAGTGGCGATATATAGCGGATTCTGTGTTGAGTACACTACGGAGGTCTTCGCTGTAATTTTGTTTTACTACTACATGTGACACAGCAGTGTTGAACAAACGGAAATTTTGTGAAGTTTTTATAGAATAGAAATTCTTTAATTGCAATTTTGCTTTTGCAGTTGTTGTTTTAGAATATCTTGCACTTCGATCTGTGGCGGCAGATATATAGCGGATTCAGTGTTAACTAGCGTGCACTATGAAGGCCTGTTTCACTACATGTGCCACCTCAGATTTGAACACATTCAAATTTTGTGAAGGTTTTATTAAAAGTCAATAAAAATTCTTTCCCTTCAGTTTTGATTTTGTAGTTGCTGTTTTAGAGAGTCTGGTACTTTGATAGTTGGTCATTAGTCGCTATTGCTGCAAATATATAGCGGATTCTATGTTAACTAGTGCATTGCAGAGGTTTGCTTCTCTACATGTGACATAGTAGATTTGAAGGAAAGGAAAATTTTTGAAAGTTTTATTGAAAATGCAATGACAATTCTTTCACTGCAATTTTGCTTTTGCAGTTGCTGTTTTAGAATGTCTGGCACTTTGATCGGTGGTCATTAGCCGCTATAGTGACAGATATATAGAAGATTCTGTGTTAAATACAGTGCACTACGGATACCTGCCACACTACATGTGCCACCGCAGATTTGAACAAACGAAAATTTTGTGGAGTATTTATTGAAAAAGCAATGAATATTCTTTCACTTTTCTGCAATTTTGCTTTTTAATTGTTGCTTTAGAATGTCGGTCATTTTGATCGGTGGTCATTAGCAGATATTTAGCGGATTCTGTGTTAACTAGAGGGCACTACGAAGGCTTTCTTGTTGACATGTGCCATCCCAGATTTGAACGAATGGAGATTTTGAGAAGGCTTTATTGAGAAAGCAATGACAATTCTTTCGCTGTAATTTTGCTTTAGTAGTTGTAGCTTTAGAAAGTCGGGCACTTAGATCGGTGGTCTTTAGCCGCATATATATAGCGGATTCTGTGTTGAGTGCACTACGGAGACTTGTTTCA
This sequence comes from Caerostris darwini, assembly GCA_021605075.1. Classification (NCBI taxonomy): domain Eukaryota; kingdom Metazoa; phylum Arthropoda; class Arachnida; order Araneae; family Araneidae; genus Caerostris; species Caerostris darwini. The sequence goes on along the minus strand of BPLQ01012976.1, from coordinate 578,544 downwards.
CTACATGTTCCACCGTAGATTTGAACAAACGGATATTTTGTGACGGTTTTATTGAAAAAGCAGCAAAAGTTCTTTAACTGTATTTTTATTCGGTAAGAGTTTTCGAATGACGGTCACTTTAATCTGAGATCCTGATCCCTGTAATATTAGATATATAGATTATTCAGCGTTAGCCAGGGTCAATACGGATGCCTTCTTCACTGCTTGCAGCTTTGAAGAATCGCAGTTGATGATGATGAATGAAATTCGGAGTAATTTTTATTTAAAATGTAAGAAAAATTCTTTCGCTGCAATTTTTTCCTGAAAATGCTGTTTTAGAATCTCGAGCACTTTGATATGTGGTCATAGTTACCCAGGGTGCACAACAGAGGTCTGTTACACTGCATACCATTATGCCATCACATCTTTTGAACAAACATCACTCAAGGGAAACAGCTGAAGGGTTCTCAAACTCTTACATTCCTTTAACCCAACGAAACATTCTGGCTTACAGATTTATTGTGTCCATACCTGACATAAACACGGAAGTTTTCTGTTCTTCGTCCCTTGGATCGAAGACCCAACGCACTATTTACCACTTCACACTGACAGTAATAAACTGACTGTAATAAAAGTATTTTTAGTCAATTAGTTTTTATAAATAAGGCAAACTAAATCGTTGATCATGTATCTTGAAATATGTTTTTTTAGTATTTTTAGAACATATATGTATAACAATAAAATAATTCATGTAAGTGGTTGAAAAATACTGTAAATATTTGTAAAACCAAGTAATATTGGAATCAACTAACAGCTCCAAACACTGCTTAGAATCATCAATTCGTTGTTGTTTTTGGTCGATTGTGAACTCTGCGCGGCACCCACTTTGAACATAGCTTTCGCATATCCAAATATTCATTCACGATATGTCCAACACATTCCTTTGATATCTTTAGGGTCTCAGCTATCTCAATCAACTTCACTTTACGGTTATTAGAAATTATGTTGTGGACTTTTTTGATGTTATCGTCGGTAACAGCCTCTTTGGGGCTTCCACTGCGTGTATCGTCCTCGGTGCTCATTTCGCCTCGTTTAAATTTAGCAAACCACTTCTCTACGGTTGATTTTCCTGGCTTATCAAGCCAAGCCTTCAATAATATTTTTTTCGCCAAAAAGCAATGCTTTATTAACACACGAAATTCCTTTTTATCCATTTTTTCAAACTAACAAAAGTTGCTTCCCTAAAAATGCTATAACTCACATACTAATAGTGCAACAGCTGTCAAATTTATACACATGTCTTTTGAAGGTTAGGGCAGACTAAAAATCATATGGATTTAATACTAGTAGAGTCATCTATGTGTCAGCCTATGAACTTTTCAGCCCCCCTGTTATATATTTCTATAACAAAATACTTTTAAGGAGATATTAATTTCTCGACGAATAAGGGGAATTTCTGGAATTTCAATTTATTTCAATAAATATTCATTGATTCAACTTAGCATATCATTATTATTGTTTATTGAAATGTGTTTCCTGAAACTTCGTTAATTGGATTAAAAAGTTTACTAATTTAAAAGGGATACAAGCAGACTCTAATTTCTCTCGATATTATTTGAAAAGTAACAAGCAGAACTAGATGCTCTTTGAAATAACTTAAATAAACAATTCGAAATATTCGAAGAAAGTATATAATATATCAAGTTTGATCTTTTTGAGTATGAGAATAAATTACATTTGATTAGTAAAATGTTCATCTACTAGATATATGCAAGATAATTTCAATTTTGAGAGCAGTCCTTTTAATAGTAATAAATAAGGATTAATTAATTTTGAAAATTAGTTAATGTTTTTAGAAAATTATTGAAATTCCCTTTAATATTTCTAATCATGGAAGTAGAAATACATATAAATATACGAATTTAAATATCTAGATGTATTTTTCAAAACATTTTGTTTTAACATTGTTTTCCACTTATGTATATAACGAACGTCGTACCAACTGGCGGCGATAATATGACGACGCCTTCCGGGAACACTTTTAGGGGAAAGCATCCCACATTTGCTTATCGTATGGGAGAAAGTCAGGTAGCCTTACTATCTAAGAAATATGCTTTACACACTTTGTCACAATTGTCATTAAGTCTAATCGTTTTTGAAAGCAGTGACAGCAACGGGAACCTCCAGTGGACTTTAACCCGTAATCTAGCTATACACGTTATCACTTGGCGACGCTTCAGACCTTCATAATCTTCGTCTTAAAAATTTTTTAAAGACTTAATGATCTTAGTTATGAAAATAAAAAATACATATAATTTCAATGTTCGTATAAATAATGCAATATAATTCTAAAAGCATAAAATTGATATATTTTTTAATTATGAAATTTTTATTAATTATTTAAAGCCATACTCGTGGCTCTGTGACAACATGAGTAGCTAGTGAGAATTAGGGCTGAGGTCCAACCCGCTGGGGCCTTATTGTAGACGAAAAACGAAGAGATTCGATGACGTTTGTGATGCTCAGCATCTTGCCTCGTGAGTCGGACTACCTGGTGAGAGGTTTCCGAGTTTCTCCCATAAGATACGCAAATGCAAGGTAGTTCTTTCTAAAATTCCTCCAGGAAGCCACTGTCATCCTTCTTTAGCGTCACGACTTCTACCTACGGGTGCTCCATCCCAACAGAAGCTGCCTCTTAACCTCCATCCATGAGTAAACTACTCATGGGATGTCCGTCCCACACTGCAGGACACACAATTATATAAAATTTGTATTTATACAGATCATTGGAAATAATCTATAAAAATTTGTTGGTCATTTCATTATTAAACAGCACAAATCTACATTTTGATTTTGTTATAATGTACTCTTAAGGAGATTCTACAATTCATATCTCTGTTAACTATTTAACACTAAAATTATTTAAGAAATTATTTCTTGCAAATTGCATTTCTTCAAATTCATAAATGCGATATAAAATGATAAAAATAAATTCAGTATAAAATATACCAACCTAGACAGAATTTCGAAAATTTTTAATTAACAATTTGAAATTTGTGAAGCGAACAACTTGTTATAAAGTTTAGTTTCTCTATACTCTATAGAAATAAATTACGTTTTGCATAAAATATACCTATTATAGGAAATATAGCATGAAGCATGAAATATAATGTCTAGGAAAAATTAAATCTGAAAAAGATAAACACTTTCTATAAAAGGTTGATGTGCTTTTTAAAAGTTAAATATCGTTAATTCTAAATACAATATATTTATTATTAAATATATGCACAGAAATTTCTGGTATAATGTACAGCAACGCGGATATTGTGTTAAATGACTTTTTAGACACCAGGAAATTAATTTATTAAAAGGTATATTGCTCTTATTTTTACTTTTATTACATACTTATTCAATCTTTTATATCCGAGAACTGCAAAATTCCATGAATAATTCTTAAAAAAGGCAGCGTATTTAAGTTTAAGACATTTTATATTTCATTATAAAGTAATTCCCAACCATGTACAACATAATGTATAATAAATAAATTAGAAAATAATTCTATAATATACGAAAATAATGTTGTGAATATACGAAGATTTACTACAATAATTCCTAGCCAAGTACAACCTTATGTATAATAAATAAGTTAGAAAATAATACCATTAAAAGCTTTTAAAATGCAAAATGCAACTTTTTAGATTTCAGAAGAAATTCGGAAATTAATAGTTTTAATATTAAGGTGACACATAAAATATAAGGAATAAGATATGCAATTTAATAGATTCTAATTTTAAAAATTTATCAACATTGAAATTTTTTTGTTAAGTATCAGTGGGCCCTTTTCACTCATGTATGTAGGCCCCGAATAGCCCATTGACGGGCAATGAGGAGAGAATAATTGTTTCCGAGAAGAATGTTAATGTAATATCCCCGCATTTGCTTATTATATGAGAGAAACCCACCCCGAAAATACCACACCGAACCCAAATTCTTACCAGACTGTCTGTTTATTGATGCGAGACATTTTGCAAATTGTAAAATTTTTACTGAGTCTCCTCGTTTTTGGAGAAGCAGAGATACAACTGAGCAGAGAAACAAAACCAGAGACTACAACGGACGCCAACTGTGTATTGACACTCAGCTACGCAATTATACGCTACAATTATACACTCTGCTACGCTAATATTAAGCCACGAGTTGGGCTGACCTTGATGGTTAATCGACATAATAATTCTTCAATTTCATAATTATTGATCTTGATGGTAAATCGACGTAACAATCCTTCAATTTCATAATTATTGGCCTTGATGGTATGATAATAATAAGGCATAATAATTTTTCAGTTTCAAAATTATTAACCTTGATACTTAATCGACATAATAATTCTTCAATTTCATCATTATTGAGCTTGATGGTTAATCGACATAATAATTCTTCAATTTCATAATTATTGACCTCAACGTTAATTTTTAAATTTTAAATTATATTCATCTACATAATTAATGCTCAATAAATACATAAGCTAAAATATAAGCAGCTGAACTTAATGGTACTATTAATTATATTTAATTCGAATATCAACGATAAATATGCATGCAAATTATCTTGTCAACAATCATAATAAGAACTAGTTAACTTTTGCAAATTTGTAGATAAAAAAGTTCCGATTTTCTATTTATCCCCACAAATCAAAAATATTTCAGCATTTAACACATTCCATGAATACAATGAAGATGATAAAAATATGCGCGAACAATTCTTGTGTCAAAAATTATTCAAAAACTCATAATAAAATAAAGGACCAATCATTCTCTTCTTCTGTAAGTCTCTGGCGAGTTGCAAACGTGTACCACAGAAATCCATCCATAAGTGAATCAACCGTCTTGCACCAGTTTTGCAACGAAAACACCTCCTGTAAGAGAATGCAGGCGAAGTCGCGAATAAAAAGAAGAAAGAAAAAAAACATTTCTCTGGTGGGCGGTAGACCCTTACCCTGATAAAACATTCCCCGTCTGAAGAGCCGGGCGCAATGCCCAAATGCAAACACCGCACGATCCGGGAAAAGAAGAAGAGGGTCAAAAAAGGAATTGGGAGGGCACAGAGTGAAATGTTATTTGCGTTTCGATTCCGGAATTCAGAAGAAGAAGAAAGCCGACTCTTTCTTCGCCTTCTTCCGCTGCAGGACGTTTAATATCTTGAGGATGGCTTTCAAACATCTCATTAGTTGGAGACTTCCAACGCACTTCAATGGGGCTGACGCTTCTATTGGTTTATTTTCGGGCTCCAGGGATGCTTGCACGACAAAAGAAAGGAAGGCTTCGAAGGTGGTGAGCATTCGTAGATGCGTGTAAAGCTTATCGTAAAAAGGCATGCTATTTTTTCATTGAATGTGAATAAAATTTGATTAACCCACTCTTCACTTTCACATTTAAAGTCTTTTGCATGTATGAGCGGCGAATGCATTTGCCAGCTTTCAGGGAAATAAAATTTCCACTCCAGGTAGTATGGGTTATAGGTCACGTACCAAAGGATTAAGGGGATGTGTTCAGAAGTCACACTGAAATGTTCAGGAAGAGCGTTCTCCTTACAATATCTTGAGGATGGCTTCAGGGCATTTAATATCTTGAGGATGGCTTCAGGGCATTTAATATCTTGAGGATGGCTTCAGGGCATTTAATATCTTGAGGATGGTTCCAGAACGTATTATTTCTTGAGGATGGTATCAAGACGTTTAATATCTTGAGGATGGCTTTCAAACATCTCATTAGTTGGAGACTTCCAACGCACTTCAATGGGGCTGACGCTTCTATTGGTTTATTTTCGGGCTTCTGGGATGCTTGAGCGACAAAAGAAAGGAAGGCTTCGAAGGTGGTGAGCATTCGTAGATGCGTGTAATGCTTATCGTAAAAAGACATGCTATTATTTCATTGAATGTGAATAAAATTTGATTAACCCACTCTTCACTTTCGCATTTAAAGTCCCTTGCATGTATGAGCGGCGAATACAAGCATGCAAATACATTTACCAGCTCTCAGAGTAATAAAATTTCCACACCAATAAGTATGGGATTTAGGTCACGTATCAAAGGATTAAGGTATTGTCTTCAGAGATCGCACTGAAATGTTTAGGAGGAGAGTTATCCGTTTAATACCTTGAGGATGGCTTTAGAACGTCTAATATCTTGAAGATGGCAGGAGGTTTAATATCTTGAGGCTGGTCTTAGGACATTTAAATCTTGAGGATGGCTTCAAGAAGATTAATATCCTGAGGATAGCTTCAGGATGTTAAATATTTTGAGGAATGCTTCAGGGAGTTTAATATCTTGAATATGGCTTTCAAACATCTCATTAGTTGGAGACTTTTAACGCACTTCAATGGAGCTAACGCTTCTATTGGTTTATTTTCGGGCTCCCGGGATGATTGCGTGACAACAGAAAGGAAGGCTTTGAAGGTGGTGAGCATTCAGAGATGTGTGTAATGCTTATCGTAAAAAGGCATGCTATTTTTTCAATGAATATGAATAAAATTTGGTTAACCCACTCTTCACTTTCGCATTTAAAGTCAAAACGCAAAGCATGCGAGTACATTTGCCAGCTCTCAGGGAAATAAAATTTCCTCTCAAGGTAGTATGAGTTTTAGGTCACGTATCGAAGGATTAAGGGGATTGTCTTCAGAGGTCTCACTGAAATGTTCAGGAAGAGCGTTCTCCTTTCAATATCGTGAGGATGGCTTCTGGACGTTTAATAACTTGAGGATGGCTTCAGGACGGAAATTTCTGAATTTGGATAGAAATCGAAAAGTATGCGGTTTTGCTTATCGAAACTTGAAGAAGAATGTTCAACCAAATGTATCAAATGTGGACATGGCATAAGCCGTTTTGTCCGAAGATTGAATGTCTTCTTGTGTCTATATAAATGTTACATCGCAGGTAAACCAACAAAAACAACAGCACAGGCAACAGGACATGGTAGAGCATATTGCCAAATACACTTACTACGACATCGCCAATTTCAAAACTAGGCATCGTAAAAGCATTTTTGACTTCAGTGTTGTTAAGGTTTTCTATTAAAGATGTGGAGATGTTCTGACATAAGACATTACGCTACCGTACGATTTATTTTAATTTCTTAATATAAATCAGCTATATCAAGCAGATGATTTATAAAATGTAAGTTAAATCATATAAAGTTAGTTAAAAAATTACTTACTGATATAAAGCAATACATTCTATATTTTTATTTTCAATAATTTTTTATTAGTTGCAATATTTAAACAAAAAGTCTTAAAATCAATTTCTTTAGAATTACTTAGCAATTTAAAGCAATAAATTCTACATTTTTACTATGACGAATAATTTTTTATTAGCCGTAAATTTTAAGCAAAAAGTCTTAAAATCAATTTTATTATTTTTTGAAGTCAAACCCAAAAGCTCCAAAGTTATAAATTTTTTTTTACCTTAATAAAAAACGAAAAGGCAAACGCTAAAAGCAAATATGTTGGCAACATATTGAATTGAATTTGACTAAATATTGATAAAATTTACTATAGAAATACGCTTTCGTTCCATTTATTTTCTGTGTGCATTAAATTTAAAATTGTTAAGGTAAAAACCTCATGACAATATATTTTTTTTCCAAGTTCCAGCGGACACCTTATTCGTTGAAATCTTAAAAGTAGGAAATGTCTCTGAATTTGGAGTACTAACTCAATTACGAAAATGCAGGTACCATAACTTTCAGTGCAAAATTGAATTACCAACACAGGTCTTTGAATTCAAGCAACACTTAGTTCTAGTATTTTAAATTTTATCACAGCTGGTAAAGTGTTCGCTAAGCTTTGAATGCACCCACCTGAAAATTCACATTGTTCTTTCCACGCTTCGGATAAAGCCTTTTCTCTCATTTAGTTTGTCTGCAGTAGAGGGAAACATATGTCGAAATCCATCTTAAATTTGAAGATTTAAGCTAAATTCAAACTGATTTCTTTACGAAGAACTCCCGCTTTGATATAACTTTACAACAGGAGTATCCATTAATTGACTGCACTCCCTTGATTTTAATAAACTTCCATCTAAGAATTAATAATTAAAGCATTCAGAAAAGGTAATTGAAGAAAATACGACTCAAAATTTAAATAAAAATTTAAAATGTAATGTTAGTTCCACGAATTAAAAATTAAATAAAAATTTAAAATGTAAGATTTATACCACGAATAAAAAAATTATATTAAAATTTAAAATGTAATATTAGTCCCACGAATCGAAAATTAAATAAAAATTTAAAATGTAAAATTAGTTCCACTAATCAAAAATTAAATAAAAATTTAAAATGTAATAATAGTTCCACGAATCAAAAATTAAATGAAAATTTAAAATGTAATATTAGTTCCACGAATCAAAAATTAAAAAAAAAAATTTAATGTAATATTAGTTCCATAAATCAAAAATTAAATAAAAATGTGAAATGTAATATTAGTTCCTCAAATCAAAAATTAAATAAAAATTCAAAATGTAATATTACTTCCATAAATCAAAAAGTAAATAAAAATTTAAATTGTATTGTTAGTTAGTTTCATTCCCGCTTACCCTTAATAAAACCTCATCCTTAATAAAACACAGTAAGTGATTACCTTTTCAATAAAATAAAAATTTATTGGTGATTGGCAAAAGAAAGAATTAAAATGAAACAGGACACATTACACATTCCTTTCAAAATAGTTACAATTTAAAATAATTAAACCCAAAAATAAAATAAATTATATAAAAAAATTGCATCAAAAGTAAAGTAAATTAAATTAATGTTAATTTAATGAATTAAAAAATAAATAACAAATTAAAAATATTTAACATGATCTAGAAAAGCATGCAGAATTTTTCTAAAAAAATCATTGATTGATTTAGACGATTCGCAACTTAACTCAATAGGGCAATAGACCCTAAGGACAATTTACAAGAAAATGGGCATTAGATAGTTTTTTTATAAATTTAAAAGGTCACTAATAATAAATTTTAAATATATCTCATTACATATGTGTTTATTTAACATATTTAAAATGAGGATTTAGCTTTATTATAATGACACTATGATCATTTTTTTGTATTTCCTTTGTACTAAAGTAATTTAATTTAACATTGAGCTTTGGTTTATACTTTAAGGATTACCTCAAAATTTAGACAGTATACATTTTTTGCACACTGTTACAATTACGTTAATGATACATTTTATATGTGTTTATTTAACTAATCATACTAAGTAGCAGAGTTAACTGACGACCGCCATTATAATGGTATGCATTATAATTTCATGCATTTGATATGTACGGTAAGCAATTTAAAGCAATTGTTGAGGGTAATAATTAAAAAAATATATGAATATTAGAGACTTCTTGGATATCTTTATAATGATGCTAATGATTAGTTTTCAATCTTGTGCCTCATTAAACATGTTTTTATTTAACTGAGCCGACCAAAAATAAATGGTATATAGTAAAAAAGACAAAATTAAAACAGTAATTTAAAGTGCAAATTTTCAAATAAATTATCTATTTTACATGAATGATTCTTACGATTTAAATATATATATTTAAATGTAAAAAAACAATAAGGGATTTGTCATCATTAACACTGAGGATTATTCTTATTAAAATATTAGTAAGAATAATAAATAATGGATAAATTTTCAAACTAATACACTTATATATTAGTTTCCATGCTTAGTTAAGTAAATGTTATCAATGTAAACATCAATAGTTGAGAAATGGAATTTGTCATAAGCGTCAATTTAATGATATTTTTAATATACCGTATATTTCTGAATATAAGCCGATCCATGTATAAGCCGTCAGAGCGTTTTTCTTTCAAAAAATTTACCAAAGTTTAAAATTTATATATAATCTAAAAACGAAAAAAAAAAAAAAATCATGTAATGTTAATTATTTATGGTATTTTATTATTATTTCTAGTGCACGTTTTGATACTTTTCAGTTGACAGGGAGAAAATTTCGCCAACATCAGATTATTGTTATTATTATTTTTGGCAACGACGAAACAAACGAACAATATATCAATTTCGAAAATAAAACTCATTTTTATGAAACGAATAACTCATTTCATTATAAAGTTTTCTTTTCATAAACTTAAGAAATATAAACTAAAGAAATAAAAACGTACTATATTTAGCAATATTTGGCGATTTATCGCTTGTTCGCGGATAGAGGAAAAGTACCTATTTTTTTTTTAGAGATAGTGAGTCTGTATATAAGTCGACTCCCGTACTTTAGATTCAAAAAGAGTTAAAAAAAAATTCTAAGCTTATACATTTATCAGCAGATAATACGGTATATCAATTAATATAAACAGTAAATAATGAGAAACATATAAAATTAATGAGAATAGTAATTAACGAGCCCCATAAAGAAATAAAAAATGTATCCTAAATTTGATCAAGAAAATATTAATATATTATTTTTTAAATTAAAATTAAAACTCTACAATTATTTCTAGTTTTAAAAGTTAAGAACGAAGAATATAATATATTTTAATTGTCAAAATTGTACGAATAAAAAAAATATATATTATTTTTTGATAATTAGTAGTTATGAGAATGGTTTTTTTCCTAATTAGAATTAACGGAGATGAAGATTGTTCTTTATTTATAAATCATAATTTACTGAAGATTAATGGACATTATTGTTGAAAGTAAACACGAACATAAATGATTGCTGACAGTTTTTACATCACTAATTTTAATTAATAAATACTTTACTTCTTTAGATATTTGTTTCGACTTTTTTTTATTTCTTAGTCATAACTTTAATTTATTTTAAATATTTTGTTTAAGTTTTCTATTTTTATCTTAAATTTTTCAGGTTTTAAATGTTAATTTTGTAAGCACTATTAAATCGTAGTGGAGATGTAAAATCAATTTAGCGGAAGTCTTTGTATGAAAAGTTTCAGATTAAAATTGTTTGTCTAATTTAAAAAAATTGTGAGCTTAAATAAATATTTTATTTTAATATTTTTTTTTTTTTGCCAAAAAGAATAATTTTATATTCAATAAAAGTGAGTTATATTGGTTCATATTTATAAATATGTGTGTTAAGCAAGCGAGTTGTGATTTGTTTTTATTTAAAGTACAAAAACTTATACATTTAGATGTTCAATTTTTTCTTTGTTTTATATCTAGTGTGTAACCAAATCTTAAGTAAAATTCTTCTTTTTTTAATTTTTAAAGAAAACTTATTAATTTAAATTAAATGAATGAATAAATTAATTTTAAATGAATTATTAAATGATTGATAAATAATTCATTTAAAATTAATATTCCTTTAATGTATATAATATATTCATATAATATTTTATTATATAATATATATTTATAAAAAAAAATTATAAATTTTTAATATTCGTTTAAAATTTATTAGTTATTAAATTTTTAATGAATTATTTTTAATTTTAAATTGTATTTTTTAATAATTTATTTCGAAAATCGAATGCAAAATAATGATGAATGAGAGATGACCACAAAGCTTTATCTTTTTCCGCATTCTTTTCATCTTTGTGATTCATAATAATTCATTTTTAATAAGCATAATTAACATAAGCATAATTGACATAATTCATTTTTAACAAATAATGGGTACATGGGTATTTTAATTTAGAGTAAAATTTATTTAAAATATATATTATTTAGGAGCAATATACATTAAGTTAGCGATTAATACATAATGATTTACATAAGAAAACAAATTGTTACGTTTCATAAGTTATATTTTCTAGATTGTTACCTGTCCTTAACTATTTTCTTTTAATACTAAGTTTTTATGCGTATTTTATGTTATTTTTTGGTTGCATTAAATTTATGATACCAAAATATCCCTTAGTCCTTATTCAGCTAGTAAAAGACCGTAGTATATTTTTGATAATATCAAATGATGAAATTTTATGTCAAGTCTATTTTCTGTAGATTTTTCGAATTTATTGTTGATACTTTTTAAATTCAATTTATTATACCATTTGAGTAAATTTAAGCGATTTCATGTCTTATAAATTAGTCTTGAATAAAATTGGAAGCATTATATTATGCACAATAATTTTAATAACAAAAATATTTATAATTAATAGATTTTTTCTGTGACGACAGTATGTTATCTTAAAAATTTATGCACATCGAAAACACGAGAGTTGCTAACTATTAAAATTCTTTTATGCCCAAATATATTATTTTATCTAAGAATACTATTATTTGTTGAACGTTTTATAAAACAAAATTCCATAGAAGCGTTTTATTAGTAGAATAAATATTCTTAACTCACACTTCTGAAACTCTCCCCTTAAATTGACAAATAGCATTGGAAGTAAAACATATTTAGTAAATTAAGTTGTTCTTTGTTTTCTTTAAGTTAATTGAGTTAAAAGTCTCTATGGGTATGCTAGATTAAATAAATTCTCTTTGTGTTTTTTAGAACAAGTTGTTAGAGATATTTTGAGAACGAATAATGCTTAGATTTTATGGAGGAATTCTGTAAAAGGACTTTATTTCTTATTTTTCTTAAAAATTATTACTACAAATCTGTTAAATAATGAAGAGAAGAGAAAAAATATAGTTATATCTATGTAGGTTAAACATAGATAAAATTACGTTATCAAATACTTAGATTCAAGAAAGATATAGAAAAGTTGAATAAATATAGTGCATTCTATATATATATATATATATATATATATATATATATATATATATATATAGTGCAAAATCCACATAAAATTTCACAAAATGAAGTTTAATCATTAATAAGTTGCAATTTTATGTAATTATTTCTTAATAAATTTCAACAATAAGTAAAATCATTTTAATGTCATTTCAAATGTAAATTTTTAAAATTAATTCACGAAGCAAGAATATAAAAATTCCATAGATTAATTTTAAGTGTATGTAATATTTAAGATTATATTATCTTTTTAAATACAACATACACTTATAATTAATTACATCTGTTGTTCACTTATAATTAATTAACTGTATTTAAAACTGTTGTTCATCATATTCAATAATTTAAACTGCTATCTTATAGATAGACTTAAAATTATAAGAAAAAATCACATACGATTAGCAACAATTAGCAGAAGAATAAACTACAGCAACATTATAGAGGTAATTTTGATCATGTTACTTATTCATATTGATATTATGTTACTTATTCATGATACTCATTCATATTAATATCATGTTCCTATGTCATGTTACTCATTCATACTAATATCATGTAACTTATTAATGTAACTCATTCATATTGATATCATGTTACTGAATTCTTATCACCTCAGATAAGAATTTTAATTCCAATGCAATAATAAATATATTGTTACTGATTTCCATTCGATGTTTCTAAAGATTATTAAAAATTTCGTTAAAATGTTTATTTGAATTGTAAATACCATGCAGAAGCGACACTGAAAATAGCATACATTCACATTTTTCTTTGATGTCTGACTACAATAACATTTGAAGTTAACTAACTGAACTTCATATAATTTCTCACTGATCATATTTAAAAGAAAATAATGCTGGTTTTTACACCTTTTCATCCAGTAAGGATCAATGGTAATCGATGATCCTATTTAGCTAACATACTTAATCATTGTCAAGCTTGACGCGAGTTTTTTTTACAATTTTTGCGGCTTAAAGCAAAATTTTAGGATAGATTTTTTGGGAATATTGAAAGGTATGGATTTTTCAATAGCCAGAAACACTTATACATCAAAGTGTTACTAGCAAAAGTGTAACATCATATGTTATGTATATTAAGTTTTACTAACACTTTGATGTATAAATGTTAAAAGTATAAAGCGTTAACTTCAGCATTCATTCACCTCAGTGTTAACTTAAATAAAACTTCAACAGATTAAAAGGTTTCTTTGGTCAGATTTTGATGGAATCATTTTCAGCACGAGAAAAAAAATCCTTTAATAAAGATAAACCCAAATTGGAAATACTTTTACAGGAACTTTGACAAACAATTCATTTTACAATAAGATTTAAAAAAAAGGTTAAGATACAATTTCCAGATTATTAACTGATTAAAAATAATTTCCCTCCAAACTCCAAATTATCCCATACATATTTAATAAATGAAATAGATATAATTAATAATAAATAATATCATTGAATCATCTAAAATAATCTAAAATAATATGCATTCGTTATTGTATGCCAACGTCAAAATTAGTATTTATTAGAATTAGTATTTATTAGCAATGTAATTCTTCTATTCTACTTAAATTGCCCAGTAATTATAACAAAAATATTAGTTCCTCCGAGATTTGTAGAGACAAATCTCCATGTATAAGGAATAAATTCCTAATACATCTCCAATCAAATACGAATACATCCCAAAAATTCATTTATACAGGAGGATTAATTCCCATAAATATTTCAACTTATCGCAACAATATAAATTCTTCAGAAAATCCTTATCTAAAATTCATATGAATCCTGATTGCATAATAGCGTCTTCCTTAAGGTATTATTGTCTCGTTATCTCTCTCTATTTATCCTCCATAATTCAAACGGCGCCCCATAGCTATTTCTTCTCATTGTTATTGGCGTCTTCAATCCAGCGAATCGTATTTGTCAGGATTCGAGCAAAACGCTTGTATTCAGTTTCTCTTTGCATCAAGTGTCGCTTCGTAGCATGTTTATTGCGAAAATCGTAATGAGAAGTGAATAGGAGTTTCCTCAACTTCGGTATTAATCTTCAACTGCATTCTGGAGAACAGTTTGGGATGTCTAATAAAGAGAATTCATTTGGAAATTCTGGCGATCATTGCTCAGCGAGTTCCTCTTCAACTGCAGCCTATTCAGGCACCCATTCCTTCTGTCAAAGACAGACATCCAATGGGAAAAGGGGTTGGGGTAGGGGAGATCTAGTGAATAGTAATTATTTTCATGCATTTCGTAGAATTCAATTGCCTTTGCTTGAGCGGATGTACATTTGCAGTCGCAAGAGCTCATTTAAGTACTTTTCTTTCTGTAATGAATATTCTCTAGAATTCGGACATTCTCTTTTCGCAGACGCCTGTCAAAATGTTGCGATAAAAATGGCGCAAGTGTAAACAGAATGATTCTTTATTCAGAAACAGTACGTGTTTGTATAAATGCTTAAAGTTTAAATTTTTAGATGATGTTTTAACTGTTTTAGACAGTTATTTTTGTGCTTATTTATTTTCAAATTGAATATCAAATTGTCTCTTGAATTGTGTGGTATTTCGATGATTGTAAATAAATATTTCGAATATTTTTAAAGAACTTGGACATTTTGTTTCTCAATCAAACGTCAAAATGTTGCAATAAAAATGGCGCAAGTGCAAACAGAATGATTCTTTATTCAGATTTTGTTAAGAAACAGTACGTGTTTGTATAAATGCTTAAAGTTTAAATTTTTGATATTTTAACTGTTTTGGACAATTATTTTTGTGTTTATTTATTTTTAATTGAACGAATGAGAACAATAGAATATCAAGTTGTCTCGTGAATTGTGTGGTATTTCGACTATTTTTTAAGAACTTAGACATTCTGTTTCTCAATCAAATGTCAAAATGTTACAATAAACATGGTGCAAATTTAAACAAAATGATTCTTTATTCCAATTTTTTAATAAACAGTGCGTGTTTGTATAAATTCTTAAAGTTTAAATTTTGGGTCATAGTTAAACTGCTTTGGACAGTTATTTTTGTGCTTATTTATTTTTAAATTGAATATGAAATTGTTTCGTGAATTGTGCGATATTTCGATGATTGTAAATACATATTTCAAATAATTTTAAAGAATTTGGACATTTTGTTTCTCAATCAACTGTCAGAATGTTGCAATAAAAATGGCGCAAGTTTAAACAAAATGATTCTTTATTCCGATTTTGTTACGAAACAGTACGTGTTTGTATAAATGCTTAAAGTTTACATTTTTGATGACAATTTAACTGTTTTGGACACTAATTATTGCACTTATTTATTTTTCATTGGATGGATGAGAACAATTGAATATCAAGTTGTCTCAGGAATTATGTGGTATTTCGATGATTGTAAGTAAATATTTGGACTATTTTTGAAGAACTTGGACATTCTATTTCTCAGTCAAATATCAAAATTTCGCAATAACAACAGAACAAGTGTAAAAAGAGTAAAACTAAATTAATTTTATTCCAAATTTATTTAAGAAAGAATCTATTTTTGCTAAAATGCTTTCATTTCTATGTTTGGAATAAATTTAAAACTGTCGCATGCAGTTATCTTTTTCACTTTTTCAAGTTTAAATTTATTGAATATGACAAGTTAAATAGCAAGTTGCCTCGTAAATATGAATAAGATTTCAACTGTTTAATTATGTATCTCAGTATTTTTTAAATTCTGACTTTCTGTGTCTCAACATTTAAAATACCGAAAAAAATAGGGCAAGTGTAAGCAGACTAATTTCTTACTGCAATAATATTAAATTATTTTTATTCTGATTTCATTTAGAAAGAACTTATATTTTTGTAAATGTTGTGAGTATAACTGTGGAATGGTTATTTTAATGCCAACAAATGTAGTTAATTTTTGATCTTATTGAATTTTAAAATGATTGAAAATGGTAGATTAAATATTAAGTTGTATTTTGCTTCACATGGGAGATATACTGTTTTAAGTAAATATTTCGACTATTTTTTTAAAATTCTGACAGTCTAATAAGCTGTCAAAATGTTGCGGAAAAAAGCAGTAAGTGTGAACAAAGTAATTCTTTGAGATGCTCCAACTTAAAGTTATTTTCTAAGAAAATTATTTTATTAAAAAGTTATTAAATTATCATTAAAGTTATTTCATTAGAAAATTATTAAAAAGCAAATTATTTTATTATAGTTTATCTATATTAATTATATACTGTATTATATTTTATTAAAATTATTTTATTATAACAAAACTATTTTCCGAAAATGAATGAAAATGGCAGATTAAATAGCAAGTTGTATATTGCTTCGCATTGGAGATCGACTGTTTTAAGTAAATATTTCGACATTTTTTTTAAAATTCTGATAATCTAGTCAGCTGTCAAAATGTTACTGAATAAAGCGTAGGTGTGAACACAGTAATTCTTTGAGATGCTCCAGCTTAAAGTTGCTTTTATTCCGAATTTAAAATGAAAGAAAATTATTTTATTATAATATATATATATTAATTATATTTATTAATTATATATTATATTATATTTTATTAAAATTATTTTTATTCCGAAAATGAATGAAAATTGTAGATTAAATAACAAGGTTTATCTTGCTTCGCATTGGAGACTGACTATTTTAAGTAAATATTTCGACTGTTTTTTTAAAATTCTGACAGTCTAGTCAGCTGTCAAAATGTTGCGGAAAGAAGAGTAAGTGTGAACAAAGTAATACTTTGAAGATGCTCCAACTTAAAGTTATTTTTATCCCAATTTTTTTAAGAAAAAAAATTATGTTTACATAAAGACAGAAAATATAAAGTATGGACAATATTTTTAGTCGCCGTTACTCATAGTTATTTTTATCCCCAAATTATTTTAAAATGTATGCAAAATCCTGATTTAAAAATAAATTATTTCGTGATTTGTGGGAGATTTCAATTACTGTAAAAGACAGAAATGAACAACGTATTTAATTTAGTCAATAATAAAAATGTATTTCTAATACTCTATGTATTGATTTTCTTGTAAAAATACACATCTTGAAATTTTTATTATTAACTTGGAAAAATTTCTGTGTAATTCAGAATAGGGGATAAAAATTAAATTAGAATATTATCCAATTTCATTTTCAATAATCTCAAAATTCTATTATTAAAAAAGGATTTGATGATAGAATTGAAAAAAAAGCAACTGACAGATAAAAAAAAAACTGATAAAAAATTTAAATAAATGTTTATTACTAGTAATTGATATTCTTACAGTACTCTATCATTTTAAAGAGAGTTCAGTAGGAATTCTGTTTCAAATCTAATTTCGTCTAATATTCCAAAAAGAAAGGAGGATTTCTGGGTTATTTCAAATTTTCAGTATTCAGGAGTATTTTCAAGTATTTTAATTATCAACAACAATAAAAATTTTTCAGAAAATCTTTATGTAAAATTGATGCGAACCTTGATTACATAATAGTCTTTCTTTACCTTAAGAAAGACTAGTATGCAATCTCTGGTTTTGTCATTCTCTATTTATCTTCCATACTTCAAACGGTGGCCCATAACTATTTTTTCTTCTTGTTATTGGTTCTAGTGAATCTTATTTGTCAAGTTTCGAGCAAAACGCTTGTATTCAGTTCATCTTTGCATCAAGTGCTTCGTAGCATGTTTATTGCAAAAATCGGGATGAGAAGTGAATAATATTTGGTTTGGTTTGTCCTCTACGGTCATTTTGTGCACACTTTAGGCAAATTAGACCGGGACTTACAGCTTAACGTGGAATCCGAACCATTAACAAATACCCATGCCACGGCCAGAATTCAAACATGAAGCCTGTGGTACCTAAGGGGAGAGGTGAATAGGATTTTCCTCAAATTCGGTATTAATTTTCAACTGCATTATGTAGAACTGTTAGGGATGTCTAATAAAGATAATTCATTTAGAAATTATGGCGACCATTGATTATTTTTGTATAGCATGAACAAGCCCATCGATGGGCAATGAAGAGAGATTATTGCCTTCTAGGATGAAAGGATGGAACATGGGGTTTTATCCATACGATGTCGTATTGGAAACCTAGAAAAGTTTAACTATGCAGACTTACTGCATATGAGAGATGTTATGCACACAAATTTACCATCGAGTTTTCTAGTTCTTAAAAAATGACTGCAACATATACCCAGTGCATACAAACTTGAATCCTTTTACCCTACAACTGTGTGCGTGCAATATCATGATGTCACGAGTTGGCAAAGATTAATTATTGGCTTGGGGTTTACATAGAACTAGTAGTTAATATCTTACTCGAAATATTTCGAAATTTTTTTTTAATTCTTAAAAATAATACTTAAATATATATTGCTTCCAAATATAACTCGCAAAATTTCACAAGTAATTCATAGATATGAAAATATATATTCTTATAAAAATTAGGTCTCTAAATCTGTATGGTCAGTGACATACGATTTAACTAAGACATAGCTTGTCTTAGCGTCTTGTATTGCTTTTTCAAGTTAAAATCTTAAAAAAAAAGATTTATTGTAAATTAGAGTTATTTTTAAGATTCAACCTAAAAAAACCTAAACTTCAACCTAAACACTTCCTAAACACTTCAACCTAATTTTGTAACAAAATTTCATGTTTCGAAGTTACAGAATTAACACCATTGTGTTGTTGATGAAAATCGAAGTAGATAAAATATTTTACAAAATCCTTACCATCATCACATAAATATATATCAATTAATGTAACATGCAATTAAACATATTTTCAGTTTCTAGCTAATAATTAATAAAACAAGAATAAAAAGTGCGTATTCTAGACTGTAGTAATATATGATAGAAAATATTATATATATTATTTATAGTGCATTATTAAATAAATGCTGCTACATTACATAATAATTTTAATAAGTCTAGTAAATGAATTAATTCGCTATTATTCTGAAATAATGAAGCATATAGGTAATTATTCATATAACTTTTCACTACCATTTTATAAATGTTATATACTGAACAAAAAACACAAAATCTAAATATTTTAATATATAATGAATGTTATATTCGTTTTAAATTTTAAGTTTTTTTAAAAAAGTTAATATCTTAAAATTAAAATTTTTATGCAACTTGAAATTTAAATAGCAATTGATCATTTTCTTTATAAGCCGAGACTATCGTAAGTTAATTAGTTTATATGTTCAACTAATTTTCAATTTACTATAAAATTCTGAAAGGATTATTTTTCGTGATAATTAATTAGCATATTAAACTTTTATATCTTTAGAAAATTGTTTCCAGACATTAAAATCTTGTAGAATATGTTTTAACGAGTATTTTTAACTTTCATGTTTAATTAAAGTCATCCAATTTAAATATCTTATCTATATTAGCGGAATTTAATATACTTGATAAATAATTTCAAAGAGCTGAGTTTCAATTAAGAAATTAAATATCTTGCATATTTTTTTAACTCTGTTGAGTTCATATAAAAAGTAATTTTTGATATATTCTCAATAATATCTTACAAAACAATATAATTTATTTTTAATAAAATTGCGATAAAGCATTTAAAATGAAATTAATTAAAATATATTTAAATTTAAAGTCGCCGTGAAATAAATGCACAAACTAAAATCATAGAATATGATTGAAAAGGAGCATTAAGTTTGAT
Source organism: Caerostris darwini (assembly GCA_021605075.1). NCBI lineage: Eukaryota > Metazoa > Arthropoda > Arachnida > Araneae > Araneidae > Caerostris > Caerostris darwini. The sequence continues at coordinate 558,215 of BPLQ01012976.1, read as the reverse complement.
CTATAAACGATTGATTTCTAGAAAATCTCACTTGGCAAACATTTGAGAAGATTTTTTTAAAATAATGCATTGTATCAACCTTTAATAATACATTGTATCAACCTTTAATAATACATTGTATCAACCTTTAATAATGCATTGTATCAACCTTTAATAAAACATTGTATCAACCTTTAATAAAACATTGTATCAACCTTTAATAATACATTGTATCAACCTTTAATAATACATTGTATCAACCTTTAATAATACATTGTATCAACCTTTAATAATACATTGTATCAACCTTTAATAATGCATTGTATCAACCTTTGTCGAAATATAGATTTTCTTTCACCATCATAACCGTATTTTAGTCCGAATCGTGATCCAATGTCAACACTCACAGCAGGTGAGCAGAGAGGCATTGTTAAACAATCACTACTATCAGAAACGAGGAGATGCACAGTTGAAGAATCTCTATCATCAGAAACGAGGAAAGGCACAGTTGAAGAATCTCTACCATCAGAAACGAGGAATGGCACAGTTGAAGAATCTCTACCATCAGAAACGAGGAAAGACACAGTTGAAGAATCTCTACCATCAGAAACGAGGAATGGCACAGTTGAAGAATCCCTGAAATCAGAAAAGAGAAGACTCGATGGTGATTGCAACAGCATATTTGAACAACTCACATCTGCAGAATGGCTGCTTAATCAGAATTTTAGGTTTTCTTCATAACTTTAACACTGCTGGAATCGTTGTCTGCACACTAGTTCGCAGCTGGTATGCATGAGCGCATAGTTGAGGATTTGAGAATCACTATTCTCAGAAAAGAGGTGACTCGCTGGCGATTGTGACAGAGTGGGTGATCAACTCAAGTCAATAGGTGGAAGTCAATAGTCAAGTCAATAGAACCTCTTAGTGGATAATTTACATAATTTCTTCCATATGACATTTAAATGCGGCACTGTTACCCTTTAAAGTTCTTCCACCTCTTTCTCTTCTTCCCAGCAGAGGAATATTCATGGCGTACATAAATGGAACACAATATTTAGGATGTATAAAAATTCTTATTATTTTAATAGCTTTTCCTTTTGGATGAACACTGGGAAAAATAAAATGTTTCTATGGATACAGTATAAAGTCAAAGGATTAAGAAGCGTTTTTCTATGAAGATAGTTCTTTTTTTTATTACTATTTTTTGTATGCTGTTGGCTTACTGTTTGATATGATTGTAATGACGCATTCAGTTTGATACAAAAGTGATTGCTTTCCAGAAATTTCTTTGCAGGCTTTTATTTAAAAAATAAAGAATTTTCTCCAACTCTGCTTGAAATACATATTCCTAAATAGCATTTCTTTTTAACTCCACCGTCTTATTTTACAGAACGCTTTTCCAAAATCTGGGTGAATCGTGTAAAAGAAGATAGTCCGTTTCCATAGATAGCATCTGAGATAAGTCAATAGAGATAGAGTACTTCCGTGAAGAAAATTATTTTATTGTAGTTATTATCATTTTTTCACCTTTTTTGTTTGCTCACATTTTCTGTTTTTGTTTGTTTTTTATGGTAACATAGAGTCACAGAAAAGAAGAAAAAGTCATCTATGACAACAAAGTAAACGGTGCTCGGAATTCGAGCACCGTTCCGAGCACCGGACGGATCCTTACATCCTAGTACCTCACACTAGTACACCCTAATAACCTGCTACCTCACACTAGTACGTCCTAATAATCCGCTACACGGCATACACATTGTGTCACTTTAATTTTGATTGAACCTTCAGATGTGGTTTCTAATTCTTCTCCTTCTTCCTTGAATCTAATAGTTTTTCCTCCTACAAATATATTGTGCACAGTCAGGAAAACTTTTGAATCCATATGATAAAATGTAATGCATCTTAATGATTACCTTATTAATCGATAAAATTTCATTTCAATGCAGAGAAGATAAAAAATTTAATCAGTATTTTACAATTTCACTCACAGTAAGAACCATAAAACTAGTGCATAAAATTGTTTGGAACAAGTGAATAAAATTACAAAATATAATAATGATGCAGATAGTTTGGTATAAAATTATTGCTTTCCAGACATTTCTTTGCAAAGCATTCATTTTTAAACTAGTGCATTCATTTTTTTTCCAACTTTTCTTGAAATACAGATTCCGTAAATAGCATTATTTTTTTCATTGCCTTAACCGTATTTTACTGAACGTGTTTTTTAGAATCTGGACGAATCGTGAAAAAAAAGAAAAAACTCAGACCGTTTCTACGGATAGTGCACGAGATAAAGCACTAGAGAAAAGACTTTCTATGAAGATAGATAAATAAAATAAAGTAAAATCAACTAGTTTTTTTTGTTTGTTTTTAGTTTTTGTTTATTTTTTAGCGATAGTAAAGAGTCACAGAAAAGAAGCAAAGGTCGCTTAGACTGCAAAGGACCACAGTGCTCGAAATTTTATTTTATTTTATTTCATTGGATATTTTATTAAAGTTGTATTAAAGTACTGGTACTTTGACATAAGGTCATTTGATACTAGACAGAAAATATTTATCAGATTCAATGATATCCAAAGTGCATTAATCCTTCTACACCTAGTAACATTCTAATAACCTGCTACCTCACACTAGTACATCCTAGTAACCTGCTACCTCACACTAGTACATCCTAGTAACCTGCTACATGACACTAGTACGGCCTTAGTTACCTGTTACCTCACACTAGTACATCCTAGTAACCTGCTACATGACACTAGTAAGGCCTTAGTTACCTGCTACTTCACATTAGTACATCCTAGTAACCTGCTACATCACCTAGTACTTCACCTTCTTCCTTGAAACTAATAGTTTTTTCAGCCTAGGAATATATTGTTCATTATCATGAAAACTTTTGAATCCATATGATAAAATGTTATACATCTTAATAATTATCCTATTAATTGATAAAATTTCATTTCAATGTAGAGAAGTTAAAAAAATTAGTCTGTATTTTGCAGTTTCCTTCACAGTAAAACCATAAAACTAGTGCATAAAATAGTTTAAAACAAATGCATAAAATCACAAAATATAATGATGAGGCATCGAATTCGGTATAACATTATTGCTTTCCAGACATTTCTTTGCAAACCATTCATTTTTAAACTAATGCATTCATTTTTTTCAAACCTTTGCTTGAAATACAGATTCCGTAAATAGCATTATTTTTTTTTTCATTGCCTTAACCTTATTTTACTGAACGTGTTTTTTAGAATCTGGACGAATCGTGAAAAAAAAGAAAAAACTCAGACCGTTTCTACGGATAGTGCACGAGAGATAAAGCACTAGAGAAAAGTCTTTCTATGAAGATAGATAAATAAAATAAAGTAAAATCAACTATTTTTTTTGTTTGTTTGTTTTTTAGTTTTTGTTTATTTTTAGCGGTAGTAAAGAGTCACAGAAAAGAAGCAAAGGTCGCTTAGACTGCAAAGGACCACGGTGCTCCAAATTTTATTTTATTTTATTTATTTCGTTGGTTATTTTTTTTTTTTATTTATATATTTTATAGGAGAGCGCACGGCTTTCATTTCATCAAAATCGAAAAGAGAGTGTTGATTTGATTGTCGATGGTCTTTTTTTTTCTGTTGTTGAGTTTTTTTTTTATCATGGAATGTTTTCTAAAGCACCAAGCTAAAGTCACGTCACAGCAGAAACCGCGACTGCGAAAATTCAATTATTAAGCAGCACACACCTCCCACCCCCACCAAACTAGTTTTTTTTTTTTATTATTTTCCATTTTATTCTGTTTTATTCTCTTTATTTTTGTAGTGGGGGAGTTGTAAAGGGAAGAAATCATAGACTTTTATTATTATTATTTTCGTTTCTTTTTGGCCAAAAGATGAATTCAAGTAAAAGAAAAAGAAATAACTACTGTGGCCAAAAGATTGAGCTGTCATCGAATGGAAGTTTATAGGTTTTCTAGCAATTTCTACAGCAAAGAATTTTCAGAATTCCAACGGTTTTTTACGAAAGATCATAGTTTTAACGTAAGAATTCAAAGAATCTTTACAATGATGCCTGGTATATTGTTAAATGTAAATAATATGTATTATTGTCTGTCGTCTAGTTGTAATCTTTTATTTATGAACTATTTTATTTTAATTGAATTCGATGTAATTAATATACTTAAATAAAATTAAAAACTATTTTGAAGTTACTGTATTTCCAGTTTCTATATATAGGATATATAGTTTATATGTATAGTTTTTATATGTAGTATATATAGTTTATATGTATAGTTTTTATATGTAGTATATATAGTTTTTTTTTTTTATTGTTTGGATACATAGTTTCTATAGATAGCAACTATATGTTCTATATTTATAATCCTATCTATTCTATATTTCAATGCAACAAATTTCCAGGTATTTAAATATTACCATGAAACAAATTTATTACATACATAATTATTTACTATAAAGAAGCAACATATTAATTTTATTACAATGAGATAATAAAGTATAAATTAGAGACTTGGGTAAAATATTTTCATCTTTCCATCAAAGATTCTAACAATTTTTAATCTATATTTTATTTTATTTTATCTTTTATTTTATTTCATATTTAATTAATTTTGTTAACAAATTTATTTTAAAAGAACTGTAAATTTTGCAAGTTTTTAATTAATTTAATAAATTAATAAAATAAAAATTTCAAAATTAATAAATAATAATAAAATTAATTATTTTTTTATTTAATTTAACAAATTAGTTAAATAAAAAGAATTAATATATAATAATTAATATTACATTTTGGAATTCGTATTTAATTAATTTTGTTAACAAATTTATTTAAAAAAGACTGTAAAGTTTTAAATTTTTATTTGATTTTGAGATAAAAATGCAGAATTTTAAAAATATGATTCTTTATGTACCATATGCATTAAATTTTATATCAAATTAAAAGTAGAATCAAATTTTAAACTAAAAAAATTTAAAGCATGCGAATTAATTTTCCATTCATTTTTATGTAGTACATATTTATAGTGATTAAAATTCAAATAAATAAATTATGATTAAGACGATAAGTCTTTTAATAAGGTTTTATAATTATTTAAAAAAGAAATATCAATAGATTACAGATTTTTGGATTACACAGCCTTTTTCAATTTCTGTGCAATTTGTTTACAATTACTGACTACATTATTCATCAACGGATAAAGAATATATTTCAAGAAAAAAAAATTATTGATAAATGTTTAAGCTATAAGACAATGTTATGGAATTGCAATTGTTATAACATCAGAAAATTTTTGTACATAAATTCTTAAATGCAGATCTTATGAGTTATTACTGAGCTTCAACACCTATATATTAAAATTTTAACCAGCGATAGCTAAATTTTCCTATATATAAATTTTTCCTTTTCTTTCATAAACTTTTGAACATTTTTTTTTTATTAACTTTAAGATGAATACTATATAATGGATACTATGTTTCAAATTCTTAATAACTGTACATTTAAATGAAACTCATTTATGAGTTATCATAAACAATACTTTTACTATTTATTCTTCAATAGAGAAAGACCCAACATTGAATTCCTAACGAGTAACAAATAAAATTGACTAGATATTACTTTTTTTTTCTTTCCTCTTGTAAATTTCGAGCATTTTTCTTTTATTTATTAACTTTTAGATGAATAATCGATAAAAGTATGCATGTTTTAAGTTATTACTAACAGCACATTTAAATGAAACTCATTTATTTGTTGTCATGAACAATTGAACTTTTACTATTTGTGAACATGAACTTTTACTATTTATTCTTCAATAGAGAAAGACCCGACATTAAATTCCTAACGAGTGGCAAATAAACTTGCCTAGGTATTACATTTTCCTTTTCTGTTGTAAAATGTAGAGCATTTTTCTTTTATTTAGTAATTTTAAGATAAATATTCTACAAAAAAATGCAGTCTTAAATTAATACTAACACAATGTTTGAATGAAACTCATTTATTTGTTGTCATGAACGAATGAACTGTTACTATTTATGAACATTTACTATTTATTCTTCAATAGAGAAAGACCCAACATTAAATTCCTAACGAGTGACAAATAAACTTACTTTTTTTCTTTTCTCATGAAAAATTTAGAGAATTTTTCTTTTATTTATTAACTGTAAGATGAATATTCTATAAAGCATGCATGTTTTAAATTATTACTAACACAATATTTAAATGAAACTCATTTATCAGTTATCATGAACAATACATTTGCTATTTATTCTTCAATAGAGAAAGACCCACAATAATTGAGGCAATGATACTGTATTACTCGACCCAGGCTAAAGAGATTCTACCGCGTACTCATGGAGATTGCATGAGGACTAAACTTAGTAATTATGCGTGTGCTCGCTTCCGTGTAATGAGAAGCTGGCTTCATTGGTCCATAAAACATGCAGCAAATGCTGTATATAGTCGCTACTTTCGCGATTACCTATTTGGCGATCTTCTCATGTTTATAGTGATATGTACCAGCTTAAGTCGATGCAGCAGTATTACCTTGTGGGGCTACGAATCCAGGATATCAGATTTGATAGGCGGAATGCTTCAGCGTACATAATAAAGCTAGTCCAGGACGGCCTGTTCTAGTCGTTGACAGCTATACTAGAGAATTCTATGACGCTTTAGTATTCGCTCTCCATTAGAATGCCTCTACAGGAACGGCGTTATATGATATTATAACAATTAATAGATTAATGAGCAAATCTCAAAGTATTATTTTATAAACATTTTATTGCCTATACATAGCATTTTCACAATTTCGTTTAAATAGTTGTATCAAAATTTTCTACACAGGATAGAGGTTTTCATAAATTTAAGTTTAATAAACTATCATTATTTGCAGCTTAAAAAATTTTAAAGTGATAGCTTGAATTATTAAATCTTACTACTGGAAATAATACATATTTTTTTCTTTTTCTCGTTTAAAAGCCATGACTAGAACTACAATCCTTATGCCTTGTCGTAAAGAATGACACAGTTTTAAAGAGGATTTTCTTGGATATAAGTTACAAACCGTATGGGTAGATTTCAATAATAATTTGAATATATGTCAACAGTATTTGAAAATCAAATTATTGTAAAATTTTTTATAATTTTAATATTAAAATATATTAATTATTAATATACATATAATGCTGTGTTACTATATGTTAATCAATGTCCTACACGAGGATCAAAGTTGAAAAAAAATACTATTAAGAAAGATTTGCTATATAGTATTTACATATAAGAAAATATAAGTACATTTAAAATAAGTGACGTATATTTAAATGCAGTTTTACAAGCGGAAATAAACCAGTACCTTTAAAAAGAATTCGATCATCTTGAAATTGTCATGCTAATTCTTTCATACTAAATATACTAGTGATTAAATTTTCACAGCCAATGAATGTTAACTTTCGTCATGGCACTTGTCTCTACTGCGCAACTTGCATTGAATAAAACATAGCAATATCGGATGGTTACCTGTTCATATTTGACTTCATTGTAGACACTTGGCGACTCAATCAATAATGAGGCTAAGAAGTTGATGAAGACCTTATACCTAATTGGGCAACTTCAAAAGTGGTCACATTGCCGCGTTGCCTGAACATATCGAATATTATCGGATATTCGAGATGCCTGTTCATATAGTACACTTAGACCTTGTGAACTGCTCCAACAATATCATTGTGCCATGAAAAGTGATCCATTGTTCACTAGTCTCTTCTATACCATATATAGTACCTTCGGCCATCACAGTATGCTTGCCTGAGGTGAATTTACACTTTCAGTCGCCATCGAAATGTCTACTTTTAACACCCCAAGACCAATAGAGTCACATGTAAAGTTGTCTTAGCAGATTAATATAACTGTTAGCAGACTGAGATCACATTGTGCTCAGCGAAAATTCCGCTCCAGTCTTGTAGTACATGACTATCAGTTTTATGTATGGATATGCCAAAAACAGCAATTCAAATTAGTCTTTATCTTAAAAGATTATCAGGTCTTTAGCCAATGAAACATTTATGGGACATGCAAGCTGACAAATAAGGGCACCTCCAAATGCCACAGATCCAGAACAACTTTTGAGGAATGTCTGATAAAGTGTATCGCTGGACATGATTAGAAATATTTATCGCTTTTATAATTGTGTGAACTGTTTTGAACATTCTATGCGAAATTATTAAACATTAATGGATCTTACGGATTTGAATTTTAGTCATTTTATTAAAACATTTTTTAATTTCAACAAAAACAGTCACTTTCTTCTTGATGAATTATTATTAAAAAAAAAACTGACAGATAATAAAAATAGATAAAAAAATCATTTTTAGATTGTCTGCTTAAATCTGTTCAGTTTTAGGGGTATGTTTAGTATGAGTTTTAGTACTAGCTTTAAAATTATACCTTAATAAAAATGTAAAATTAGTCTACTTTGACTACTTTGACTTCTTATCTTCTACGACTTTGAGAACATATTCCATATTACAAATGAATTAGATGTAACTTTTGCATATAATTGTATCATTACATAAATTAAATGTTTTAAAAATAGTTTTTACTCAACTATATTAAGCGACTTTAGAGCTTAAAGAAAATTTTACTGATGCACCCAAACAAAAATTCATAACAACTTAATTTCATTTCATTTTGTTAAATTAATTTTATTTATTCAAAGATATTCCATACAAAGTAAAAAGTAAATTTTCTTTAATGTACTATCTATGTTCTTTTTTATCCGTAATAATTTGGCATGAAAAAGTTTCAAAACAAATTCAACCTCTTATTAAGTGATGTTTTTAATTAGAAAACTTTCTTCAAATACTCTTTGTAGATAATTTAAAGGATAGTTAAATGATTACTTACAAGAATATCAAATATAAAAATGTTTTAACTTGTCATAAAACTAATTACTTTTTTTAAAATTTGATGTATTCATTCATATGCTGCAAATAAAAAAAAACTACCATCCTTTCACTTCAAGTCATAGAATTTTCATTTACACTTACTTTCATTTCTGCCATTTAATTCAAGCTTTTTAATTAACTAGATTTATTACAGAAGTCTTCTTGATTGAGAGTGGAAAGGAGCAAAATTTACAAATTAAAGAATTTTAATAATTTGCAAAAGGATTGATGGAAATTGAATTAAAAATTTCTTCCCGTACAGGAAGTGAGATTCTTCCTGTTTCATGGTTCAATGAGAATTTCAAACATCTTTAACTAATTAAAAAAATTTTAATTAAGTTAATAGCTATGAAGTTAAAAAAAGATGAAGAAAAAATCTTAAAATAGAATTACTATTCAAGTTAAAAATCTTCAAATGCTGAAGTCTTTTGCAAAACAAAAGAAAACCACTCAGATTTACCATAAAAACCTCATTTTAGTTTTTATTTATTCCAAAGGAACAAAAAAAAAATATAATATGCAGTAAAGCGGGATATTTTTCATTTTATTTCTTAATTTGAACCTTTGTATATTTAGAATTTTTAATGTTTTATCTTATTTTATATTATATGATGCTAAATTTTAAAACTACATATATTTTGTGAAATGTGTACTGTATCTCATCCTCAGTGTCCTGCAGTGTGGGACGGACATCAGATGATTAGTCTACATATGGATAGAGGGAAAGGGGCAGCTTCTGTTGTGATGCAGCACCAATAGGTAGAAGTCTGAATTGGCTCCATATCGCTAAAGAAGAAGGATAGTGCCTTCCAGGTATTCTTTTAGGAGGAACTGCCCCGCATGGGAGAAAACTCGGAAAAATCCCGCCAGGTAGTCCGACTAATGAGGAAAGGTACTGAACATCCCAAACGCCATTGAGTATCTTCGTTTTTTGAAACAGTGTCTACAACAAAGTCGCCAGCGGATTGAGCCTGGGCCCTAATGATCATAAGCGGCGCACGTTGCAACGAGTCAGGTTATTTTAGCTAACTTACTTAGTTTATCTCAAATCGTGAGTATTGTAAATTACTTGATTTTATTTCTAATTACTTAAAATTACGTTTTCGGAAAGTTGTATATCTCAAAATATTATCTCCATGCGGATACATTTTAAAACACATTATTTTTCCAGCATACATACTTTAAAATTTCACAAATTTATTTTTAGGCAAGATTAGACTTCAAATTAATATACATGATTTTTTTCACAATGAATTGGATATATTTACAAACAAAATTGTAATAAATGAAATGTACACAAAAAAATATTAATAATTGTCATATATCTCAAAATAATTTAATAGTTTAAAATTTTCTTTAATGTAGTATCTATGTTCTTTTTTTTTTATTCGTAATAATTTGGCATGAAATAGTCTCAAAACAAATTCAACCTCTTAATAAGTGATGTTCTTAATTCGAAAACTTTCTTCAAATACTTTTTGTAGATAATTTAAAGGATAGTTAAATGATTACATACATGAATATCAAATATAAAAATGTTTTAACTTGTCGTAAAACTAATTACTTTTTTTAAAATTTGACGTATTCATTCATATGTTGCAAATAAAAAACAACTACCATCCTTTCACTTCAGCTCATAGAATTTTCATTTACGCTTACTTTCATTTCCGCCATTTAATTCAAGCTTTTTAATTAACTACATTTATTACAGAAGTCTTCTTGATTGAGAGTGGAAAGGAGCAAAATTTACAAATTAAAGACTTTTAATAATTTGAAAAAAGAGTGATGGAAATTGAATTAAAAATTTCTTCCCGTACAGGAAGTGAGATTCTTCCTGTTTCATTTTTCAATCAGAATTTCAAACATCTTTAACTAATTAAAAATTTTTTTAATGAAGTTAATAGCTTTGAAGTTTAAAAAAAAAAAAGGATGGAGAAAAAAAAATGCTAAAATAGAATTGCTATTCAAGTTAAAAATCTTCAAATGCTGAAGTCATTTGCAAAAGCACTCAGGTTTACCATAAAAACCTCATTTTAGATTTTATTTATGCCAAAGGAAAAAAAAGATAAAATATGTAATAAGGAGGAATATTTTTCGTTCTAATTCTTAATTCGCACCTTTGTATATTTAGAATTTTTAATATTTAATCTTATTTTGTATTATATGATGTTAAGTTCTAAAACTATACATAATTTAGAGAACTTTCTCAATTTATCTGAGATCAAAAATATTGTGAATTGCGTAATTTTACTTATAATTATGTAAAATTACTTTTTTAGAAAGCTGTATATCTCAAAATATTATCCCCTTTCAGATTTAATAATTTATGACACATTATTACATTTTTTAATACATTAAATTGTCACAAATTTATTTTTAAACAAAATTAGATTAAGAAATGTGCATGGTATAAAAAATTCGTAAGTATGACTCATGTCACTTGATATACAACTGTGTGAATGAGAACTTTACTAGTTGTTATTTACTTTACTTTAAGACATATATTATGATCATATATGAAGCCATATATATACAAATTAAAAATCATCTGTACTTTAAAATATTTCTAACCCTATTATAAAATTACACAGATAACAGTGTAATATTAATATACATGGTTTTTATATCATATTGTATTGAAAATATTTATGAATAAAATTTTAACAAGTGAAATGTATACAAAAAAATCTTAATGATCATTCATGTATCGCAAAATTATTATTATTATTAATTTTTTTGCTTCTAATCATAAAAATTACTACGAGTAAAAAATTTACACGAAAGCATTTCCAAATAAGTCTAATAAAAGATAATTAAACAATAGCTATGTAATAGGTGTGCAAAGAGTTTTGATTACATTTACTATTACTTAAAATTACGTATTAATAAAACTGTATATCTCAAAATATTTTCTCCTTGCAGATTTGAGTTTATAACACATTATTTTTCCTGAATACAAATATATATTTTAAAATGTCACAAAATTATGTTTAGACAAAATTAGATTTCAAATCAATATACACGGGTTTTTTTCACATTGAATTGAAAAAATTCCTACGAATAAAAAAATTTCGAAATAAATCCAATAAAAGATAATTAAACAATAACTCTGCACTAGATGTCAAAAAGTTTTGATTAAACTTAATAGTAAATATTTATTTAAGATAAAAGTTACAAATTTTTAAGCTAGTGAAAATAAATTCGAAAGATTTACATTAATTTTAATTTCAACTGATTATAATTAATATACATGTCATGAAAGGGTTTCTCACAATCATTTCATAATTCAAAGTAAATTCCATTTATCAATGTCCAACATACGACCTGAAATCAATCTTTTCTAAACTTGAGGCTCTCATCCAGATCAATTCTTAAAATGCAATAGTAATTCGCTTTATGTAAATAATGATAGAAAAAAATACTTAACGTAAAGGAAAAAAGGTTTTAAAAAAGGAAAAGTGTCAGATCTAGGGAACCAGATAAGCCATGTTCCTAGTCCTTGCTTCCAATCGTCCAGAAAACTGCACAGTTGCAAGAAGTTAATATTGGACACTTTGACTTGATGTCTTTAAATACTAGAACGATACATGAATATCGAATTCAGAGTTACCCAGGGTCCACCGAAAAGGTTTTGCTACATTTCACCCCCATATTGTCACCAGAATTTAGAATGAAAACTTCCAAACATGATGTACGGGGTTCATACTCTCCTTTTGTAGCCCATATTGAACACTGTGAAAGTATAAATTTTGAAATAGACATTTTTAATGTGCATAGAGCCAAAATTAGCAAGTATGGCTCACACAACTATGTGATTGGCAACTTTATTAGTTATTTTCTTTACTTTAAACCATATATCATTATCATATCTGAAGCCATATATATGCCCCTACTAATTAAAAAGGTAAAAATAGTAAAATCTTCTTTACTTTAAAAGATTTTTAGCACTATTACAAAATTATACAGATAACAGAAAGAACAGATATAGAATAAAGAAATGACACGAAGATGTCATAAAACTAACATAAGGGGAAACTACAAGTATTCAAAAGAAAAATTGCAGACGCAAAAGTAATGAACTTCAACACCCAAAAAATATGAAATTTATGAATAAGTTCACTTTTTAGAATTAAAAGATGTATGTAGTTTATGTTTCAGAAATAGGTATAGACAATCAAATTTTTAATTCAATGTTAATTGTTTCTTGGAATGATTAATAATAATTTTTCTTTTTATAAAATTTATTATAATAAGTATTTGTCATTATGCCCATGGATTATTCAATACTTCTATATCATTAAGCGAAAAATTACCCTTAACACATTTTTAAATATCCTGCTTCTATAACAGTTGCACAGAGAAATCATTCTTATTTTTCACCCCAGAATTTAGGCATAATTGCAAAAAGATATGTCTTCTTGATGCTATTGTTTTAATTGTGTTCCTAGTTTTCAGTTCCACAGATTATTTTTAAGATTTAAAATAATCTGTGATGGATATTGACGATGGATAAGATGCCATTAATAATAATTGCTTCAGTAAAGGTGTTCATAAACTCTTTACCTTAATAACCAAAGTGTGCTGTAATCCAAAACAGTTTGATTGGGTTATTTTTAAGAGATTATGATGAATTTGCCTATTAGGCAACATTAAAACTAATATTCAATCACTTTAAATGTCCTAAATAATTAGTATAGATCTTTTGAAATAACGTACATTTCTTTTCTATAAAATTATCCATAAAATAAAAAATAAGACAATTCCAAGACCTACATTAAACGTTTCCGATCAAGTAGAACCACGAAGGCCATAATTATTTAATAAACAGCATTTTCAAATCCGTTTTGTCCTCCGTGACAAAAAACAATTGGAGCTTCATTATTGAAAAACTCTTTAAAAGTCTGCACTCGATTTCAATTTTCCCTCACTTTCGGTAATTACCCTTTTCGATCAACAACGCCATACCAAAAACGCTGCTCGCAGCACTATTTAATTTCCGATAAAAAGAATTCTCATCCAACAGAAACACGCATTCAACCCTCAGACTTTTCAATCAACCCGGGAACCAATAGAAAGAAAACCAGCTGACTTTATCAGCGTAGTTTTATTTTACAGTCCATCAACTTCTAACCGAAGGATGGTTGCGTAGAGACTCGAACAGGGACGATTACGACTACCGGATATACAGTGCGTAGTCGCTGCAATAGTTTGACCGAGTTGATCGGACAGAGTGCAATTAGATGTGTCTTTAAAAGACGCCGTGGAGCCATTAGCGAACGAAATTGCAATTGTGAAGTGCAAGGGGATGATTTGAACACCTCTTGCATTAAACTTGCTTGTTTAACTAATGCTGTAAGTATCAAATGTGCGCTCAGTGGTCGCGGGAATGGGAATGTCTTTTTGGCCATTCAGTTATTGATTGGAACAGTGCTGTAATTTGGAAGCAAAAAGGACTGTGCCATCTTTGGAGTTGGTTATAAAAGAATCGATTTATTTAATGTATTGCAGAATTTTTGGTAAATTATGTGTATTTTTAATTATTTAAGAGTGTTAACACCTTTGCTTATTTTGATTATTTGAACACCTCTTGCATTAAACTTGCTTGTTTAACTAATGCTCAAATGTGCGCTCAAATGTATCAAATGTGCGCTCAGTGGCAGCGGGAATGGGAATGTCTTTTTGGCCATTCAGTTATTGATTGGAGCTGTAGGATAATTTGAAAGCAAAAAGGACTGTGCTATCTTTGGTTAGTTGTAAGCGAAATGGTAAAAAATGATATGGTTATAAAAGAATTGATTTCTTTAATGTATTACAGAATTTTTGGTAAATTATGCATGTGTTTAATTATTTAAGAGTGTTAACACCGTTGGTTATTTTGATGATTTGATGGGATGATTTGAACACCTCTTGCATTAAACTTGTTCGTTTAACTAATGCTGTAGTGCACTCAGTAGCCGCGGGAATGGAAATGTCTTTTTGGCCATTCAGTTATTGATTCGAGCTGTAGGATAATTTGGAAGCAAAACGGACTGTGCCATATTTGAAATGGTAAGCGAAATGGTAAAAAATTACATGGTTATAAAAGTTTTGATTTCTTTAATGTATTGCAGAATTTTTGGTAAATTATGTGCATTTTTAATTATTTAAGAGTATTAACACCGTTGGTTATTTTGCAAATTCTGTTGGTGTACACTTAATAAAATGGCAGAACAAAAAATCAGCTGCCATCTATAATCAATGCATTTTAAAGAAATATATTCAAATTTTAGTATAGAAGCTTTATGACATTAAGTTAATTTAAACAGGATTAAGTAGGAAATTATACATAAAAAGATTAATTTAAGGTTAGAGCGAAATTAGAAGCTTGAATTGATATTGGGTTATATATTTAAGGAAATATTTTCTGAGGTGCTATACATGGTAAAAATTTTTCTTTTGAAATTTTTTGTACGATTTGTTTCATCAATATCATCCTTAATACATAACCAGATGTACTTATTAAAAATTGTAATCAATTCATGTTTAAACTCTTAATATCTAGGAAATTATCATTGTAAAAATTTTCTGAAAATGATATTTACTTATTGTGGTTTCTTTGCTGTTTTACATAGATGGGCCTCGTTTTGCACATATGTATGTCATGATCAGTCCACCATCGGGCAATGAAGAAAGAACGACGCTTTTCAAGAAAACATTTGATTTTTAATAAGTGTATGTTTAAATTCTTAATATCTGGGAAATTATTATTATAAAAATTTTATGAAATTGATATTTAAGTATTGTGTTGTTGTTGTTGTTGTTGTTTTTGTTTTTTTTGCTGTTGTACATAGATGGGACTCATGTTGCACACATGTATGTCATGATCAGTCAGTCCACCATCGGGCGATGAAAAACGAACAATGTTTTTCAAGATAATGTTTAGAGAAACATCTACGCCATTTGAATGTGATATGGGAGAAAACCAACCAGACAATCTGACCTCCGACGTTCGTCTCTTGTCCATGCTGCCATAATAGTATATTCTCGTTTCTGATATCAGTGACTGAAATTCGTGTTTCAAATTTTGGTCTTCTAGAGTGCTAGATGTAAAGATAGTGCCATGAGTTGGGCATAAATACTGTTATAAATCTTTTTTTTTAAATTCCAATTCCAGATTGTCCATTTCATGTCACTAACTTCTAAAATAAAAAAAGGCAGATGTAGCTTCACTGAAAGTCCAGTCTCAATAGGCTAGTTACATATTGAGTAGAGAGACAAAAAATATTGTCATTTTTTGGATGATTTTGAGAAGAACTTGGCCAAATTTTAGAATGAATACTGAAATGTTAACAACAACAATACTGAAATGTTAATCTATTGTTACAGTTGTTAGTCTGTTTTAAGGAAAGTCTCGAAAAAGACCAACCCAAACATCTCACCATTTTTCTTCACACAAACCATTGTTCAACTAACTCTAATTGACAAAGATCATTGTTAGGCTTTTTTATAATAATAAAAATTATTAAATTGATATGTATAATTATTGCTAGCTAGTAAAGACAATGCTTTACAAAAACTGATAGCAGCAACAATGTAATGGGAAATAATTTTTAACTATTAGAATACAACAATAATTTAATTTATAACAATTGATAAAAAAAATTGCCGTCAAATGTTAAAATATAAAACGTTTAGCTTTTTAAAATAGTATCAAATTTATGCCTATATATTTTGACCCTTTGTATTCTATTGAGGGAAAACCATGAACCCTTATGATATATTTTCATTTTTCCATACATATTGACAAGAAAGTTTTGAAACCCACATATCTCAGATAATACTGAAATCTGATAATTTTCTTAATCATCTAATTACTTCCTTCTCATTTTTTACCAAATACATTAAAATTAAGATTAATCAAGATATTTATTTCTTTATCCAATTTTCTCTTTAGCATTTTTAACCATTTGAATCGACGTACTTTTATATTAATGTGAGTGCAACAATAAAAATACTACAATCCATTCATTCTAGAGAGTTTAAAATAACTTTCCGAGTATAAAACTAATCCTTTATTTCGAAATTTACTGAAAGGCAGTACTTGTTCAAAAGAATTTAATAAACCGGCACCAATCGGAAAGAAATTAAAACACGACAGCTTAGAGGAAATATCCCTTCCCTTTACAAGCTTTTTCTCTTTTACGAGATTAAGATAACATTTTTCCAATTAGTAGATTATAGAGAGATTAGAGACGAGCTGTTATAATAAGAAAACACGACTCTAGGAAATAAAAATATTTGAGACCGGTTAAGATTTTATCAAAATGTGTGTAGTTTTTGTCATTTACTTTTAAAAGCCGGGGCTCAACAAATGAAATAATTCTTTATTTCCTAAAATCTCCTGCGCGTGAAAGAATTAAACCCTAGAGAACTCAAAATTGAATCTCCTAAAATTGCCGACGCCGAAATTTGTACTCCTCTAGAAATAACGAGATTTATTTTTAATTTCGTTAAAAATAATTTTTCATACCGGGAATATAATTGGAATATTTCAATTTCTTACTTGCCGTATCAGAAATGATTTATTTAAATGTATCTCTTCCCTCTTCTTGGAATTAATAATCACTTTCGTTCACTTTTATGCAATCAAACGTTAAGTTACGGTCTTTTAAACCGTTTTCTGAAGGAATTTTTGATCATTCTTGATTTTATTTTATTTTATTTTATCCCTCAAGTTTGAAGAGGGACAAAGTAGAAGATTTTCAAACGATTTAGTTGTAAATATTTCTACTTTCTCAATATTCATTCAAAATATTTATTCAAATATTTATTCTGAAGCATAAAATGAATGAAAAATCGAGCATTGGGAAATTAATCTCAACGTATTTTAGAGCTTTAAAATTTCAGATTTCAGTTTAAACTATTATTATTTAGAGTAATATTAAAGAATATAAGTCAAAATTTATTATTATGAGAAATTATTTATTTAAATGAAAAACTTTGGTTCACTTTTATGCAATCAAATGTTAAGCTACGGTCTTTTAAACCGTTTTCTGAAGGAATTTTTGATCATTCTTGATTTTATTTTATTTTATTTTATTCTTCGAGTTTGAAGAGGGACAAAGTAGAAGATTTTCAAACGATTGAGTTGTAAATATTTCTACTTCCTCAATATTCATTCAAAATATTTATTCAAATATTTATTCTGAAGCATAAAATGAATGAAAAATCGAGCATTGGGAAATTAATCTCAACGTATTTTAGAGCTTTAAAATTTCAGATTTCAGTTTAAACTATTATTATTTAGAGTAATATTAAAGAATATAAGTCAAAATTTATTATTATGAGAAATTATTTATTTAAATGAAAAACTTTGGTTCACTTTTATGCAATCAAATGTTAAGTTACTTACGGTCTTTTAAACCGTTTTCTGAAGGAATTTGTCATTCTTGATTTTATTTTATCCTCCAAATTTAAGGAGGGAAAAAGTAGAAGATTTTCAAACGATTGAGTTGTAAATATTTCTACTTCCTCAATATTCATTCAAAATATTTATTCAAATATTTATTCTGAAGCATAAAATGAATGAAAAATCGAGCATTGGGAAATTAATCTGAACGTATTTTAGAGCTTTAAAATTTCAGATTTCAGTTTAAACTATTATTATTTAGAGTAATATTAAAGAATATAAGTCAAAATTTATTATTATGAGAAATTATTTATTTAAATGAAAAACTTTGGTTCACTTTTATGCAATTAAATGTTAAGTTACGGTCTTTTAAACCGTTTTCTGAAGGAATTTTTGATCATTCTTGATTTTATTTTATTTTATTTTATTCCTCAAGTTTGAAGAGGGACAAAGTAGAAGATTTTCAAACGATTGAGTTGTAAATATTTCTACTTTCTCAATATTCATTCAAAATATTTATTCAAATATTTATTCTGAAGCATAAAATGAATGAAAAATCGAGCATTGGGAAATTAATCTCAACGTATTTTAGAGCTTTAAAATTTCAGATTTCAGTTTTAACTATTATTATTGAGAGTAATATTAAAGAATATAAGTCAAAATTTATTATTATGAGAAATTATTTATTTAAATGAAAAACTTTGGTTCACTTTTATGCAATCAAATGTTAAGTTACTTACGGTCTTTTAAACCGTTTTCTGAAGGAATTTGTCATTCTTGATTTTATTTTATCCTCCAAATTTAAGTAGGGACGAAGTAGAAAATTTTCAAACGATTTAGTTTTAAATATTTCTATTTTTTCAATATTTATTCAACCTAAAACATAAAATGAATGAAAAGTCGAGCAAGGAAAAAGGAATCTCGATCTATTTTAGAGCTTTAAAATTTCAGTTTAAATTATTATTATTTAGAATAACATTAAAGAATATAAGTCAGAAATAATTTATTTAAATGTATCTCTTCTTGGAATTAATAATCACTTTCGTTCACTTTTACGCAATCAAATGTTAAGTTACGATCTTTTAAACCGTTTTCTGAAGGAATTTTTGATCATTCTTGATTTTTTTTTAATTTTATTTTATCCACCAAATTTGAAGAGGGACAAAGTAGAAGCTTTTCAAACGATTTAGCTGTAAATATTTCTACTTCCTCAATATTCATTCAAAATATTTATTCAAATATTTATTCTGAAACATAAAATGAATGAAAAATCGAGCAATGAAAAATGAATCTCAAACTATTTTAGAGCTTTAAGATATCAGATTAGAACATTTCAGTTTAAATTATTATTATTTAGAGTAATATTAAAGATTATAAAATAGAAATGATTTATTTAAATGTATAACTTTCGTTTACTTTTATGCAATCAAATATTAAGTTACGGTCTTTTAAACCGTTTTCTGAAGGAATTTGTCATTCTTGATTGGATTTTATCCACCAAATTTGAAGAGGGACAAAGTAGATTTTCAAACAATTTAGTTGTAAATATTTCTACTTTCTCAATATTCATTCAAAATATTTGGTCAAATATTTATTCTGAAGCATTAAATGAATGAAAAATCGAGCAATGAAAAAGGAATCTCAAACTATTTTAGAGCTTTAAGATATCAGATTAGAACATTTCAGTTTAAATTATTATTATTTAGAGTAATATTAAAGATTATAAGATAGAAATGATTTATTTAAATGATAACTTTCGTTTACTTTTATGCAATCAAACGTTAAGTTACGGTCTTTTAAACCGTTTTCTGAAGGAATTTTTGATCATTCTTGATTTTATTTTATCCACCAAATTTGAAGAGGGACAAAGTAGATTTTCAAACAATTCAGTTGTAAATATTTCTACTTTCTCAATATTTATTCAACCTAAAGCATAAAATGAATGAAAAATCGAGTAATGAAAAAGAAATCTCAACCTTTTTTAGGCATTTAAGTTTTTGAGCATTACAGTTTAAATTATTATTATTTAGAGTACTATTGTACTGCGTATTGCTACTATTGTACTAGTTGCGCAAATGGTGATGATGATTATTAAATAATGTAAGTCGTTAATATAATTAAATAAATTTATAATTTGTTTTAATTAACAATCAATGTTAATATATGTTTTTTTAGAAAAATAATTTGAGTTTGAAAATTTACATAGTTTAATTACACAAATGCTGTTTTATTCCTCTATCATCATCATCATCAGTGGCGCAACAGTCCCATGGTGGGCCAAGGTCATTTGCTTACTGGCAGATTTCGAGACAGGAGATGTTTTCTTTTTAGGGATAGGGTTATCAGCCCTACTGCCAACGTTTTACAGATCTATTATACCGGGACCTACGGTTTAAAGTGGATTCAGAACCACTACACACACCATGACGCCGCTGGGACTCGAACCCGAAACCTGTGGCACCGAGCGCCCAAAAAGAATATCATGAGCATAAAATAATTTCAATGCTGACAATCCTACACCGTAAAAAGAAAATATCTCATGTCTCGAAATCTACTATTAAGGCTCGTGCTCACCAAGGCGACAAGATGCAAGCGACCAAAATTTGACCTCACCGCGGTCGCCTGAAACCGGTTTGCAGTTCGCCGCGTGGCAAACTTTCAACTTCAAGCGGTTTTTCACTATGCGTAATGCTATTTCTGGCGTTTCGCTGTGAAGGGGTCGAAAAAATTTGGTCGCTTGCCTCTTGCATCTTCACGTCTCTCGCCTCGGTGGGAACGAGCCTTTAGGCAAACGGCTTTGGCCCACCATGGGCTGTTGCGCCACTGATGATGATGATGAGAGTTCGTCAAAAGATAAATTCCATCGAGGTTTTTCAATCAAGGGCATGGACCAAAATTCAACTCCAAAATTATCTCCTGTATAGGATTTATAAGGTTTTTTGTGGTAAAGAATTATCAAATTATAATTTAACTATAATTAATTTATATACTTTAACTATAATAACTATAATATATAATACAAGCAATCAGTTGAATTCCTGAAGGAATTTGGGATTTTATGCGTTTCAAGTAAATTTGTAATTAATTTTATGAAAATTATAAGATTTTTATTATTAGTAGAATAAAAATACTCTGTTTTTAATTGAAAATATCCCCCCCGTTTTACTAAATTCAAATATTAGAATTTTAATTAGAGTTTAAAGAAAAGCAGAAATTTTTTGTGGTAATCTTTTTTTGCTTCAACAAGAGCACGTAGACATTACTTCAAAAATCTCATTTCAAAAAGTATGTTATAAGGAAAGACATTATAGTAGAAAAAATATAACGGACATATATTCCTGATTACAAGTGCATTTGAAAAAAATATTTCTTTAGATAAAACGCAAACTTCCAATTAAGAGTTGTAGGTGTGTTTGTAGCCATTTATTGCCAGTTTGCATGCCAGTTTGACGGAACTATCTTAATTATTATAATATTTAACATTAAATTCATGTGCACAGTCCATAATTACTATATTATTCATGTAAAGCTTAATGCTTGGTTATGGAAATATGTATATTATCCCACTATCTGACATTAATCCATCAACTCAGTCTATGTAGTTAAATTGTGATTTACTATTGATATCTCATTTATTCTTATTTTTTATATCCATGAATTTTACTAATTTATTCAAATTATACTCGTGTAACAAAATTCTTGTGATGTTAATAAATTTTCATGTTATAACTTCAGATTTAGATTTATAACAGCATTTTTACAAAATATCTAGCACTTTGATTGATGTATATCTTAATACCATTACATCCCAAAGAATTTTTTTATCTGCATAACTATTTTCACATAGCTGTTACTTATGGAGGCATTTATTATTTTTTCTTTATTAACTAGAAGAGGACTTATTCCCTTATTCCTTCTTTCCTCATTGATACAATAGTCCCATGGTGGGCCAAGGCCGTCTGCCTATTGGAGATTTCTAGACAGGTTTCGTGTGGTCGCACACTTTAGACTAATTAGCCGATACGTAGAGTTAAACGTGGATTCAGAACCACGAATTATTGGTTATGGAAATGTGTATATTATCCCACTATATGACATCAATTCATCAACTCAGTCTATGTAGTTAAATTGCGATTTACTATGATATCTCATTTATTCTCATTTTCATAACAGTGAATTTTATATAACAAAATTCTTGTGATGTTCATAGTGTTTAAGGTTATAACTTCAAATTTAGATTTATAAAAGCATTTCTACAAAATATCTAGTACGTTGATTGATGTATATTTTAATACCATTACATCTCAAATCATCAAAGAATGTTTTTATCTGCATAACTATTTTCACATAGCTGTTACTTATGGAGGCATTTATTATTTGTTCTTTATTAACTAGAATATGACTTATTCCCTTATTCCGCAAGTCCCATGGTGGGCCAAGGCAGTCTGAGTATGGGCAGATTTCTCGAAAAGTTTGGTTTGGTCGCACACTTTTAGGCTAATTAGACCGGGACCTAGAGTTTCGCATGGATTAAGAACCACTAACAAATATCCATCCCGGCAAGATTCAAACTTGAAGTCAATGGTACCAAAGGCGTTAGTCACTTGACCACCAGACAGAAAAATCTGCTAGGAGAAACTATTTTGAGATATACAGCTTTCCAAAAACGTAATTTTAAGTAATTAGAAGTAAAATCACCTACTTAACAATACTTTGATTCTGAGATATACTAAGCAAGTTCACTAAAATATATATAGTTTTAGAATTTAGCATCATATAAAGATTAAATATTAAATATTAAAATAAGATTAAATATTAAACGTTAAAATAAGATTCAATA
Source organism: Caerostris darwini (assembly GCA_021605075.1). Taxonomy (NCBI): domain Eukaryota; kingdom Metazoa; phylum Arthropoda; class Arachnida; order Araneae; family Araneidae; genus Caerostris; species Caerostris darwini. Next base: position 535,075 of record BPLQ01012976.1, on the reverse strand, counting down.
TTACAAATTCGAAGAATACAAAGATACAAATTAAGAATTAAAACGAAATATATCCCTTTTTATTGTATATTTTATCTTTTTTTTTCTTTTGGAATAGATAAAAACTAAAATGAGGTTTTTATGGTAAACCTGAGTGGATTTCTTTTGTTTTACAGAAGATTTCAGCATTTGAAGATTTTTAACTTGAATAGTAATTCTATTTTAACATTTTTTTCTTCATCTTTTTTAAACTTCAAAGCTATTAACTTAATTAAAAAATTGTTAATTAGTTAAAGATGTTTGAAATTCTGACTAACCATGAAACAGGAAGAATCTCACTTCCTTTATGGGGAAGAAATTTTTAATTCAATTTTCATCAATACTTTTGCAAATTATTAAAAGTCTTTAATTTGTAAATTGTGCTCCTTTCCACTCTCAATCAAGAAGACTTCTGTAATAAATGTAGTTAATTAAAAAGCTTGAAATAAATGGCGGAAATGAAAATAAGCGTAAATGAAAATTCTATGAATTCAAGTGAAAGGATGGTAGTTGTTTTTTATTTGCAGCATATGAATGAATACATCAAATTTTAAAAAAGTAATTAGTTTTAAGACATGTTAAAACATTTTTATATTTAATATTATTGTAAGTAATCATTTAGCTATCCTTTAAATTATCTACAAAAAGTATTTGAAGAAAATTTTCTAATTAAGAACAGCACTTAATAAGAGGTTAAATTTATTTTGATACTTTTTCATGCCAAATTATTTCAGATAAAAAAAGGACCATTGATAGTAAATTTAAAAAAAATAACTTTTTACTTTGTATGGAACATCTCTGAATAAATAAAATAAAATTAACAAAATGAAATGAAATTAGGTTGTTATGAATTTTTGTTTGGATACAGACTTTTGTTTGGATAGAGATTTTTTCATGCCAATTTATTACGGATAAAAAAAAGAACTTAGACAGTACATTAAAGAAGAGTTTAAATTATAAAATTATTATGAGATATAGGACTAATCTTTCAGATTTTTTGAGTATATTTCACTCATTAAAACTTTATTTGTAAATATTTCTAATTCAATGTGAAAAAAACCCCATGTACTAGTATATTAATTTGAAATCTAATTTTGTCTAAAAATTAATTTGTGACATTTTAAATTATGTATTTAAGAAAAGTAATATGTTATTGGATATCAAATCGACAAGGATAAAATGTTCTCAGATATACAGCTTTTTAAAAACGCAATTTTATGTTATTAGAGGTAAAATCACATAATTCACAATATTTCCGAACCGAGATAAACTAAGTAAGTTCGCTAAAATAACCCGACTCTTGGCATTAGGGCTGAGAGCATTAGGGATAAGTTTCAATCAGCTGGTAGTTTAGTTGTAGACACTGTTTCAAAGTAAGGGGGGAGTTTCGATGGTGCTTTTGATGTTCAACATCTTCCCTCGTTAGTCGGATTACCTGATGGGAGTTTTCCGCGTTTTCTCCTATACGATACACAAATGCCTAAATGCCCCTCTAAAACACCTCCCAGAAGGCACTTCCCACCTCCAGTGACATGGAGCCAAATCAGACTTCTACCTGCTGGTGCTGAATCAGAACACAAGTTGGCCCTTTTCCTCCATCCGCGATTAGACTAATCATGGGATGTCCGTCCTACACTGCAGGACACGGAGGATTAAACAAAGCACACAGTACACAAAATATGTGCAGTTTTAGAAATTTGCATGATATAATATAAAATAAGATCAACTATTAAAAATTTTACATATACAAAGGGGCAAATTAAGAATTAAAACGGAAAACATTCCTCTTTATTACATATTTTATCTTCTTTTTTTTTCCTTTGGAATAAATAAGAAATAAACTGAGGTTTTTATGGTTTTCTTTTGTTTTGCAAATGACTTCAGCATTTGAAGATTTTTAACTTGAATAGTAATCCTATTTAACATTTTTTCTTCATCTTTTTTTAACTTCAAAGCTATTAACTTAATTAAAAAATTGTTAATTAGTTAAAGATGTTTGAAATTCTGATTGAGCCATGAAACAGGAAGAATCTCACTTCCTTCATGGGGAAGAAATTTTTAATTCAATTTTCATCAATCCTTTTGCAAATTATTAAAGTCTTTAATTTGTAAATTTTGCTCCTTTCCACTCTCAATCAAGAAGACTTCTGTAATAAATGTAGTTAATTAAAAAGCTTGAATTAAATGGCGGAAATGAAAGTAAGCGTAAATGAAAATTCTATGAATTGAAGTAAAAGGATGGTAGTTGATTTTTATTTGCAGCATATGAATGAATACATCAAATTTAAAAAAAAGTAATTAGTTTAACGACAAGTTAAAACATTTTTATATTTGATATTCTTGTAAGTAATCATTTAACTATCCTTTAAAATATTCTACAAAAAGTATTTGAAGAAAGTTTTTAATTAAGAATACCACTTAATAAGAGGTTGAATTTGTTTTCAGACCTTTTCATTGCAAATTATTACAGATAAAAAAGGAACATTGATAGTACATTAAAGAAAAGTTACTTTTTACTTTGTATGGAATATCTCTAACTAAATAAAATAAAATTAACAAAATGAAATGAAATTAAGTTGTTAAGAATTTTAGTTTCGATGCATCAATACAATTTTCTTTAAATTCCAAAGTCCTTTAATTTAATTGAGTAAAAACTAAAAAAAATTGTAATATATTTATCAGATTTTTAAAATTTATTTTTTGCTTCTTTATCCTAGTAATAACATGTATTTTAAATCTTCTTCATTGGCACAACAGCTCCATGGCGGCCCAAGGACGTCTGCCTACTGGCAGATTTCGAGACAGGAGATTTCTTTTTAGTCCTTGAGGTAGGGTTGTCAGCCCTACGCCCAAATCTCTACAGTCATATTAGACCGGGACCTACGGTTTAAAATGTATCCCGAATCACTACAAACATCCATGGCACCGATAGTACTCGAATCCGAAACCAGTGGCACCGAGCTCCAGTGTGCTAGTTACTCGACCATCAGGCCCCATTCCTTTATAGTTAAATGATGTTTATGCTAGAAATACTGACGTTAATATACTTTTAACTTATTTAGACTTATAATTGCTTTGTTACAGAATATATAATAACTTGACAGATAGCATCTGAAATTTTTTTCACTCTGTATAATTATTTCGCAAGTTATTTATTATTCCTTTATTTATTTTCGAATAATATGAATTATTACTCTGTAGTTCAATGTTGTCTATTCTAGAAATACTGGGGTTAATATACTTTTAACTTATTTGGGTGTTCAATTGCTTTGCGACAGAATATATAATATCTTTTTAGATTGCATCCGAAATGTTTTTCACTCTGTAGTTATTTTTCAAGGATTTATTACTTATTTATTTATTAACTCTAACATGAAACCTCATTCTGTAATTCAATGGTGTCTATTCTAGAAATACTGACGTCAATATACCTTTAACTTATTTGGATTTATAATTGCTTTGTTACAGAATATATAATATCTTGATAGATTCATCCAAAATGTTTTTCACTCTGTATAATTATTTTGCAAGGCAATTATTACTTTATTTATTAACTACTATATGAATTATCATTGAATAATTCAATGGTGTCTATTCTAGAAATATTGACGTCAACATACCTTTATATTAAATTAGGAAAAAAATGATGTGGATGGAAAAATAAAATAGTTTAAAAATTTATATTCTGAAAACAGAATTGGATCACTAACGGTACTCAAAAAAAGGACATTCAACAGTATTTAACAGGATTATAGATGATGTCAAAGGGACGAACGGTACAGTACATCAATTGAATCAAAGAAGCACACTCTATAAAAAGATTAAATGCGAAATGTAAACCGACTTCAGTAGATTTATTTAAGAAATGAAGAAATCTGCATCACAATGTCAAAACAAATGAAGATTTAAGCAAATAAAGAAATAAGCAAAATAAATAGATTACACTAGTTCATGAAGATTTATTTTCCAGAAATATTTTGATGGATTCCATTAAAAAAGTTCTCTTTTTATAAAAATTTATGTTTGTGTTTTGTTATATATTTGAAGTATATTTGACCACCAGACCGCAAAACCTACTGGGAGAAACTATTTTGAGATATACAGCTTTCCAAAAACGTAATTTTAAGTAATTAGAAGTAAAATCACCTACTTAACAATATTTTGATTCTGAGATATACTAAGCAAGTTCACTAAAATATATATAGTTTTAGAATTTAGCATCATATAAAGATTAAATACTAAATATTAAAATAAGATTAAATATTAAACGTTAAAATAAGATTAAATATTAAACGTTAAAATAAGATTAAATATTACAAATTCGAAGAATACAAAGATACAAATTAAGAATTAAAACGAAATATATCCCTTTTTATTGTATATTTTATCTTTTTTTTTCTTTTGGAATAGATAAAAACTAATATGAGGTTTTTATGGTAAACCTGAGTGGATTTCTTTTGTTTTACAGAAGATTTCAGCATTTGAAGGTTTTTAACGTGAATAGTAATTCTATTTTAACATTTTTTTTCTTCATCTTTTTTTAACTTCAAAGCTATTAACTTAATTAAAAAAATTGTTAATTAGTTAAAGATGTTTGAAATACTGACTAACCATGAAACAGGAAGAATCTCACTTCCTTTATGGGGAAGAAATTTTTAATTCAATTTTCATCAATCCTTTTGCAAATTATTAAAGTCTTTAATTTGTAAATTTTGCTCCTTTCCACTCTCAATCAAGAAGACTTCTGTAATAAATGTAGTTAATTAAAAAGCTTGAATTAAATGGCGGAAATGAAAGTAAGCGTAAATGAAAATTCTATGAATTGAAGTAAAAGGATGGTAGTTGATTTTTATTTGCAGCATATGAATGAATACATCAAATTTTAAAAAAAGTAATTAGTTTAACGACAAGTTAAAACATTTTTATATTTGATATTCTTGTAAGTAATCCTTTAACTATCCTTTAAAATATTCGACAAAAAGTATTTGAAGAAAGTTTTTAATTAAGAATACCACTTAATAAGAGGTTGAATTTGTTTTCAGACCTTTTCATTGCAAATTATTACAGATAAAAAAGGAACATTGATAGTACATTAAAGAAAATTTACTTTTTACTTTGTATGGAATATCTCTAACTAAATAAAATAAAATTAACAAAATGAAATGAAATTAAGTTGTTAAGAATTTTAGTTTGGATGCATCAATAAAATTTTCTTTAAATTCCAAAGTCCTTTAATATAATTGAGTAAAAACTAAAAAAAATTTTAATATATTTATCAGATTTTTAAAATTTATTTTTTTGCTTCTTTATACTAGTAATAACATGTATTTTAAATCTTCTTCATTGGCACAACAGCTCCATGGCGGCCCAAGGACGTCTGCCTACTGGCAGATTTCGAGACAGGAGATTTCTGTTTAGTCTTTGAGGTAGGGTTGTCAGCCCTACGCCCAACTCTCTACAGTCATATTAGACCGGGATATACGATTTAAAATGGATTCCGAACCACTACAAACATCCATGGCACCGATAGTACTCGAACCCGAAACCAGTGGCACCGAGCTCCAGAGTGCTAGTTACTCGACCATCAGGCCCCATTCCTTTATAGTTAAAGGATGTTTATTCTAGAAATACTGACGTTAATATACTTTTAACTTATTTAGACTTATAATTGCTTTATTACAGAATATATAATAACTTGGCAGATAGCATCTGAAATGTTTTTCACTCTGTATAATTATTTCGCAAGTTATTTATTATTCCTTTTTTTATTTTCGATAATTTGAATTATTACTCTGTAGTTCAATGGTGTCTATTCTAGAAATACTGGGGTTAATATACTTTTAACTTATTTGGGTGTTTAATTGCTTTGCGACAGAATATATAATATCTTTATAGATTGCATCCGAAATGTTTTTCACTCTGTAGTTGTTATTTTTCAAGGATTTATTACTTATTTATTTATTACATAAAACCTCATGCATCCGAAATGTTTTTCACTCTGTAGTTATTTTTCAAGGATTTATTACTTATTTATTTATTACATAAAACCTCATTACATAAAACCTCATTCTGTAATTCAATGGTGTCTATTCTAGAAATATTGACGCTAATATACATTTAACATATTTGGATTTATAATTGTTTTGTTACAGAATATATAATAATTTGATGGATTGCATCCGATATGTTTTTCATTATATATAATTATTTTGAAACGCATTTATAATTCCTTTATTTATTAAATATAATATTAATTATTACTTTGTAATCCAATGGTGTCTATTCTATAAATGTTGACGTCAATATACCTCTATATTAAATAAGAAAAACAGCTGTGGATGAAAAAATAAAATATTTTAAAAATTTATATTCTGAAAACAGAATTGGATCCCTAACGGTGCACAAAAAGGACATTCAACAGTATTTAACAAGATTATAGATGATGTCAAAGAGAAGAACGGTACAGTACATCAATTGAATCAAAGAAGCACACTCTATAAAAAGATTAAATGCGAAATGTAAACCGATTTCAGAAATGAAGAAATCTGCATCACATTGTCAAAACAAATGAAGATTTAAGCAAATAAAGAAATAAGCAAAATAAATAGATTACACTAATTCATGAAGATTTATTTTCCAGAAATATTTTGATGGATTCCATTAAAAATGTTCGTTTTTATAAAAATTTATGTTTGTGTTTTGTTATATATTTGAAGTATATTTGACCACCAGACCGCAAAACCTACTGGGAGAAACTATTTTGAGATATACAGCTTTCCAAAAACGTAATTTTAAGTAATTAGAAGTAAAATCACCTACTTAACAATATTTTGATTCTGAGATATACTAAGCAAGTTCACTAAAATATATATAGTTTTAGAATTTAGCATCATATAAAGATTAAATATTAAATATTAAAATAAGATTAAATATTAAACGTTAAAATAAGATTAAATATTACAAATTCGAAAAATACAAAGATACAAATTAAGAATTAAAACGAAATATATCCCTTTTAATTGTATATTTTATCTTTTTTTTTTTTTTTGGAATAGATAAAAACTAAAATGAGGTTTTTATGGTGAACCTGAGTGGATTTCTTTTGTTTTACAGAAGATTTCAGCATTTGAAGGTTTTTAACGTGAATAGTAATTCTATTTTAACATTTTTTTTCTTCATCTTTTTTTAACTTCAAAGGTATTAAATTAATTAAAAAATTGTTAATTAGTTAAAGATGTTTGAAATTCTGACTTAACCATGAAACAGGAAGAATCTCACTTCCTTTATGGGGAAGAAATTTGTAATTCAATTTCCATCACTCCTTTTGCAAATTATTAAAAGTCTTTAATTTGTAAATTTTGCTCCTTTCCACTCTCAATCAAGAAGACTTATGTAATAAATCTAGTTAATTAAAAATCTTGAATTAAATGGCGGAAATGAAAGTAAGCGTAAATGAAAATTCTATGAATTGAAGTAAAAGGATGGTAGTTGTTTTTTATTTGCAGCATGTGAATGAATACATCAAATTTTAAAAAAAGTAATTAATTTTACGACAAGTTAAAACATTTTTATATTTGATATTCTTGTAAGTAATCATTTAACTATCCTTTAAAATATTCTACAAAAAGTATTTGAAGAAAGTTTTCTAATTAAGAACACCACTTAATAAGAGGTTGAATTTGTTTTCAGACCTTTTCATTGCAAATTATTATAGATAAAAAAGGAACATTGATAGTACATTAAAGAAAATTTACTTTTTACTTTGTATGGAATATCTCTAACTAAATAAAATAAAATTAACAAAATGAAATGAAATTAAGTTGTTAAGAATTTTAGTTTGGTTGCATCAATAAAATTTTCTATAAGTTCCAAAGTCCTTTAATTTAATTGAGTAAAAACTAAAAAAAAAATTTAATATATGTATCAGATTTTTAAAATTTATTTTTCGCTTCTTTATCCTAGCAATAACATGTATTTTTAATCTTCTTCATTGGCATAACAGCTCCATGGCGGCCTAAGGACGTCTGCCTACTGGCAGATTTCGAGACAGGATATTTCTTTTTAGTCTTTGAGGTAGGGTTGTCAGCCCTACGCCCAACTCTCTACAGTCATATTAGACCGGGACCTACGGTTTAAAATGTATTCCGAACCACTATAAACATCCATGGCACCGATAGTACTCGAATCCGAAACCAGTGGCACCGAGCTCCAGTGTGCTAGTTACTCGACCATCAGGCCCCATTCCTCTATAGTTAAATGATGTTTATTCTAGAAATACTGACGTTAATATATTTTTCACTTATTTAGACTTATAATTGCTTTGTTACAGAATATATAATAACTTGACAGATAGCATCTGAAATTTTTTTCGCAAGTTATTTCGCAATATATAGTATTTCGCAAGTTATTTATTATTCCTTTATTTATTTTCGACTAATATGAATTATTACTCTGTAGTTCAATGGTGTCTATTCTAGAAATACTGGGGTTAATATACTTTTAACTTATTTGGGTGTTCAATTGCTTTGCGACAGAATATATAATATCTTTTTAGATTGCATCCGAAATGTTTTTCACTCTGTAGTTATTTTTCAAGGATTTATTACTTATTTATTTATTAACTCTAACATGAAACCTCATTCTGTAATTCTATGGTGTCTATTCTAGAAATATTGACGTCAATATACTTTTAACTTATTTGGATTTATAATTGCTTTGTTACAGAATATATAATATCTTGATAGATTCATCCAAAATGTTTTTCACTCTGTATAATTATTTTGCAAGGCAATTATTACTTTATTTATTAACTACTATATGAATTATCATTGAATAATTCAATGGTGTCTATTCTAGAAATATTGACGTCAATATACCTTTATATTAAATTACGAAAAAAATGATGTGGATGGAAAAATAAAATAGTTTAAAAATTTATATTCTGAAAACAGAATTGGATCACTAACGGTACTCAAAAAAAAGACATTCAACAGTATTTAACAGAATTATAGATGATGTCAAAGGGACGAACAGTACAGTACATCAATTGAATCAAAGAAGCACACTCTATAAAAAGATTAAATGCGAAATGCAAACTGACTTCAGTAGATTTATTTCAGAAATGAATAAATCTGCATCACATTGTCAAAACAAATGAAGATTTAAGCAAATAAAGAAATAAGCAAAATAAATAGATTACACTAGTTCATGAAGATTTATTTTCCAGAAATATTTTGATGAATTCCATTAAAATTTATCTTTTTATAAAAATTTATGTTTATGTTTTGTTATATGTTTGAAGTATAAACTTTATTTCTTAAATTTAATTAAAATTTTTGTCAAGCATATTTTAACTTTTTAAATTAATGCTTTGAAATACATTTTTGTTTAATTGTAAAAATTCTTGAATTAAAATAATTTTTTTCTTGTATAACTCCCTTATAATATGCACTTTTCTGATTTCAGAAAATATTAAAATATAATAAAAAAATATTTAACAATTAGTGATGTGAATTTAATTTCAATTTTTTTTTTTGCTGTATAAACTATTTTAATGAAACTTAATTTTTCTTATTAATTAATTTCCCTGATTTGAGGTAATTTCTTATATATAATACACTGATTGTACATATCCCGTTTTGCTATAAATAGTTGTACTAATATATTATGCGCATAGTAAGTTATTTTATGATTAATGAACTTCCCTAGAGCCATGCAAACATAACTATATAGCGATAGATAATAAAGATAACTTTACACTGAAGTGACAAAAGTCATGGGATACCTCTTAATATCGTGTTGGCCCTCCTTTCGCCCGGCGAAGTGCAGCAACTCGACGTGGCATGGACTCAACAAGTCGTTTGAAGTCTTCTGCAGGAATATTGAGCCATGCTGTCTCGATAGACGTCCATAATTGTGAAAGCGTTGATGGTGCAGGATTTTGGGTACGAACAGACCTCTCGATGATGTCCCATAAATGCTCGATGGGATTCATGTCGGGCGATCTAGGTGGCCAGATCATTCGTTGGAATTGTCCAGAATGTTCTTCAAACCAATAGCGAACAGTTGTGGCCCGGTGACATGGCGCATTGTCATCCATAAAAATCCCATCGTTGTTTGGGTACATGAAGTCCATGAATGGCTGCAAGTGATCTCCAAGTAGCTGAACATAAGCATTTCCTGACAATGTTCGGTCCAGTCGCACCAGAGGACCAAGTCCATGCCATGAAAAAACAGCCCACACCATTACGGAGCCACCACCAGCTTGAACAGTGCCTTGCTGACAGTTTGGGTCCATGGCTTCGTGGGGTCTGCGCCACACTCGAACCCTACCATCAGCTCTTACCAACTGAAATCGTGACTCATCGGACCAGGCCACGGTTTTCCATTCATCTAGGGACCAACCGATATGCTCACATGCCCACGAGAGTCGCTGCAAGCGATGTCGTTCTGTCAGTAAAGGAACTCGAGTCGGTCTTCTGCTGGAATAGCCCAAGAAAGCCAAATTTCTCCGCACAGTTCTAACAGACAAGTCCCTTGTACGTCCCACATTGATTTCTGCGGTTATTTGACGCAGTGTTGCTTGTCTGTTAGAATTTACGACTCTTTGCAGACGTCGCCGGTCTCGGTCGTGAAGTGCAGGTGGTCGACCACTGCGCTGTCCATGGTGGAATGTTATGCCTGAAATTTCATACTCTCGGCACACTCTTGACACAGTGGATCTGGGAATGTTGAATTCTCTAACGATTTCCGAAATGGCATGACCCATGCGTCGAGCTCCAACTAACATTCCGCGTTCAAAGTCTGTTAATTCCCGTCGTACGGTCATCATCACGTCAAAACCTCTTCACATGAATAACTTGAACAGAAATGAAAGCTCTGCGAAAGCACTGCGCATTTATACCTGTTCTACGCGATGCTACTGCCATATGAAAATTTGCATATTGCTATCCCATGACTTTTGTCACTTCAGTGTATGAGATAACTATATCGCAATGCGGCTATGGCCAATCTAATGCAAAAGCAGCGCCCCAAATGTGAAAGATCTGAAGTTAGTCAACAAAAATCAAATTCAGATGAAGCAATTTTCCAGCAACAAAGTTTAATTCATTAATAAAAAGTAACATTTCGCTTACAAAAATTAAATAAATTGCTACCTAAAATTTACAAAATTAAGGTTTTATTTTAATCAATGTTTGAAAGGGATAGATATAGGCATTAGTAAATGCACATAATTTATTACATAAGTGTGTTACATTTTGACAATGTCAGACATTGGCAAAACAAAAATAAAGGCAATGTAATTCATAATGATAGTAAGTTTATTTTCAATAAAATCTCCATAGACTACGGAATACATTTATATTTGTTAAAATATATCAGCATGTACATTCATTAGTTGGAAAGGGGTCATACTATTGCAACTTCCGTAATACTGCAAGTAGATACAGCACACTTCCAGGTGCTGTTGCATGCACCTAATTTTGTATGTAACCCTCACAAAAAATCTATAAAACTGACAACCGAAAACGGTAAAGGACATTCAAAATTATCTCACATTTATATCTATACCAAACATCGTTACTTATTAATTAATTAATGTTCTATAACTATAAAATTCTTTTTTTTCTCAGCAAAATATGCTGATGACGCCCAAACAAAAGTTAATACCAGAACGATGTATCAGTATGGAAGAATGATAGAAATTTTGACGGAGAGATATATATTGGACATTTTCGGAGACTCTGAAGTGGATTCGGCAGACTTAAAAATAGTGAAATTTTGGAAAGAACTGATATTCCTACAATCGAAAAGGAAATATCAAATAGAAGATGGAGGTGAACTGGATATGTCTTTCATATACCTAGAGAGAATTTGACACAAGTTTCTCTCCCCTGGTTCTTGATGGTAAGAGAAAAAGAGGTAGACCCGGGTGGCATGGCAACGCAGAAGAAGGAAGATTTTATGAGATTGGGATTTTTAGGACTTGGGAAGCTCGGTGCCAGGCCAGACACAGGAGGGGGTGGAGAGGTAGATGGAGGCTTTATGTGTTAGACATATAATTATGCAACTAGAAAACTAATGTTTAAAAGTTTTTGCTTTCCGTTTTTGAATTTTAATGATCATTTTTCCAATCTCGCCATACAACGGAGGGAACGTATTATTACTTGCATTAAACTATGTGTAGACACTTTACTTTTACAGTATATCGTCTTCATAGATGTAGCTTTCTCCATTCACATGCTACCACGAAGATGCACCCTGTATATAATGTCGATACTTTAACTTCATATATTTTGAACCATTTATAATAGTGAATTTTTATTAAAAGGAAACAATTTTTTTTACATAGTTGTATGGAAGTAATTACATGAGGATAAAAGTTAAACTTCATTATCATAAAGGACATTATTAAATACTGATGTAGAATGTAACAATGGACTACAGCACTAATTTTTGAATTTAGGCAAAACTTGTTCAATATATATTTATCTATTGTACATCACCTTTTGTTACTTGAAAATAGAATTTTCGGCTGTTGATCACATCATGAAGCCTAAAATTTTGAACTCATATTATTTATTAGTTTTAAATGTGATATATATGTAAAGTTTATATGGTATACTAACTCATTAAAATATTCCGAAACAAAAAATTTCATCCCTTATAATCTGAAAAACATCCAAGTAAACCTTGAGAAGTGACTGTTGATAACTTTTCATCATTTAAATTATTTCAATTTGTGTTGTGTAGTATTGTGTTACATGAACACAGATGCCGTGCTATTCCAATCCATGAAATGAAATGTTAAGGAGTAAATTATAAAAAAATATATATATCAATTATTAGTTTGCTAAATCGAATAAAAATTGCAATCTGTAAAAAAACTAAATTGAATTATGTGAACTGCACTATAACTTTTGTAAAACTCGTTTGTAATTGGTAGAATGTTTTCCTCAGATATTTTGCTCTACGTTTACATAATATATATATATATTTTTTTTTTTTACAGATTACAATTATATACATTTACAATTACAGATATGCATATAGACACAGATCGAATACAGATTGCAATTTATATATATATATATATATATATATATTATATATATATATATATATATATATATATATATATTATATATATATATATATATATCCATTAAAATTACATTAATTTAAATTTAACTTTATTTAAATAATCTAAATTATATAACTTATGTAAAATACAATTTATGCAAGATCTTTTTTTCAACAGATAATTCCTCTTTTAAGAAATTATGAATTATTATGTCCTTTTTTTATATAATAGTTTTAATGACAAACAATATGTGCGAATTACAATTGTACAAGAAACAATAATACCCACATAATTTAGAAATTTATGTTAACATAAGGTAAGAAGCGATTCATTAAAATGACTAAAAGAAAGCATCTTTTATGACGAGTGGCAGAAAAGTTTTATTTTTAAATAATGCAGCCCGAAAGTAAGCCGTTTTCACCTTGTGAATATCATTTTGATCTTGGAGAGTTCCGCTTTTGAAAAGCACCGAGTCAGCAAGAAGAATGTATCTTCTTGTAAGGACTATGTGTCCTTCCCAGATATGAAAGGGTTTGTGGATGTCAGCGAAAATGGCGGGCTCCAAATTTCTCAGAGACTAAAGAAACAAGATTATTCTTTCGTTCCTTATAATGCGCGTCCTTTCTTTTGTAATCCATTGTGAGTATGCAAATGGAGGAGCGGATGTAGCATGTCCTTTGAAGAGAGGATGCTGTCTTGATCAAATAGAGTTCCCTTCAGAAAATGTTTTCAGTTGAAGACACCGAAAATTGGAAGACAGTTAGCCTTGTTAACAAGATTAACTCCTTAAAATCGGAGTACAAAACGAGAGCTGTTCGAGTTAAGAGAACTGATTATTAGCGAGCTGCTTCCTTGCTTAATTTTAATGAAACAATCGTAAGGATCCTTTCTAAAGGAATTTGTATTGGAAATGAGGAGAATTCGTGAAAGGAAAAAACTGTTTTTCGAAGGCTTGCTGTCAGGAATGAATAAATTTGGAAAGTGTCGACACTATGAATGTTTTGGAATAGTACAAGATTATATAGAATCTGACAAAATGCATTGTTGAAGCAGTCATTGATGAAGATAGTTAGAAAAAACTTGTTTGCTACTCAGTTCAGAAGTGTGAATAAGAAATACTTTCTATATTTAGTTATAAATTCCTTCAATTTTTTTATTCTAAATTAATCTCAATAATGTTATTAAATAAATAGTAAAATTATTTTCTATGATTTTATAATCGTATAGATTCATTGTAATCGAACATTGTGAATAAAGGTAAGACTTAAAAAAACTGTTTTTGGATAAGTTGTTGTCAGGAATGAATAAATTTGGAAAGTGTCAAGACTATGAATGTTTTGGAATAAGCACAAGATTATATAAAACCTTGCATTGTTGCAATAGAATACTGTTTCTAAAAGGAAAAAACTTGGTTGCTATTTAGTTCAGAAATTCGAATAAGAAATAAAATACTTTCTATATTTAATTATAAAGTCATTCAGTTTTTTATTATAAATTCATTTAAATAATAATATTAAGTAAGTAGTAAAATTATTCTCTATCATTTTATAAACGTAAAGATTCATTGTAATGGAAAATTGTGAATCAGGAGAAGGCTTAAAAAAAAAAAAAACGTTTGTGACTATGTGTAGAGAAAGTGTAGAGACTATGAATGTTTTGGAATAGTACAAGATTATATAGAATCTGACAAAATGCAATGCAACAACAGTCATTGATGAAGATAGTTGCAATGAAATATTGTTTCTGGAAGAAAAAAACTTGTTTGCTACTCTTTCCAAAAAGACGAATAAGAAAATAATTTCTATATTTAGTCATAAAGCCATTAAATTTTTTTATTTAATAATATTATTGAGATTAATTTATAATAAGTAGTAAATTTATTCTCAATGGTTTTATAATAGTAAAGATTCATTGTAACGTAACATAGTGAGTAAAGAGAAGGCTTGAAAAAACTATTTTTGGATAAGTTGCTATCAGGAATGAATAAATTTGGAAAGTGCCGAGACTATAAATGTTTTGGAATAGTACAAGATTATATAAATCTTGCATTGTTGCAGTGAGATACTGTTTCTAAAAGGAAAAAACTTGTTTGCCATTCATTTCAGAAATGCAAATAAGAAATAAAATAATTTCTATATTTAGTTATAAAGTAGTACAGTTTTTTATTATAAATTCATCTAAATAATATTATTAAGCAAATAGTAAAATTATTCTCTATGATTTTATAATCGTAAAGATTCATTGTAATGGAAAATTGTGAATAAGGAGAAGGCTTGAGAAAACCGTTTTTGGATATTGTTGTATATACTTGCTTCATCACCCATCCCAATGAACTTGTCCCGTGCAGTTTTTACAACAAATTTCCCACTCTCGACAGGACATGATTTTCTTAATAAACACTTGCACCACATTGGTGTAACTACGAATGATGTCTGTCCTCTGTGATCGTCAGAGGAGGCCATGGACTTTTTACATTTGACAACATGCACTGCACTTGATTTTAAGACTTTTAACTCTGACAACTTTACCAAGGCTAAATTGTATTGGGCTGATAGAGTTCTTATGGCGGATATCGCTAGTTTGATGTAGAAAAAAAAAGGATAAGTTGTTGTCAGGAATGAATAAATTTGGAAAATGTCGAGACTATGAATGTTTTAAAATAGTACAAAATTATATAGAATCTGGCAAAATGCATTGTTGCAACAGTCGTTTATGAAGATAGTTGCAATGAAATACTGTTTCTGGAAAGAAAAAAACTTATTTTCTATTCATTTCAGAAATGCAAATAAGAAAGAAAAATACTTTCTATATTTAGTTCTAAATTCACTCAATTCTTTTATTATAAATTAATCTCAATATATAAAAAAATTATCCTCTATAATTTTATAATTATAAAGATTCTCTATAATGGAAAATTGTGAACAAGGAGAAGGCTTGAAAAAACTGTTTTTGGATAAGTTGCTGTCAGAATAAATAAATTAGCCGATTTTAAAATTTTAATCTCTTGAGAAAAGTATAAAATTACACAAAATCTGACAATAGTCAGCCTCAGCGATTACTGATAAAGATAGCTTAAAAGAATTACTCAATTTTGAAAAACAGAATTAGTAATCTGAAGTAAGATTTGTTTTTAATTATTTAATTTATGAACATAACTACAAATAAAATATATATTCTATATTAAGTTACAATTTTTTCAATAAAAATGTTTTAAAAAAATCATTTTCATCGTGGCATTTTTTTATTGGAATAAGTAATGTGAAAGTTCTTTATATTCTAGGTTTAAATATAAAATCTTAACTGAGCTTCAAGAAAGAGGTTATAATAGCATATAAAATGAAACAATTGAAGTTTCCCAATAACGTAATAATATATGAAGAGGACCTTGGAACATAGGATATTAAATATGCCTTATAAAATAATCCTGGATTGTTTAAAATATGCATTGTCTCTTAAAAATAATTGAATCCTTGGCATTAAAGTGATCTATTAAAGGATCAATTCATGATATTATTTTCTTTTGATATTCAAAAAGTTAAGGAATACTTTTAGATATTTATTAAACTTATATTAAAAAAGAAGAATGTAAATGAAAAACTATGCAACTACATATTGTATCAGCAATCACTGATGAAGATAGTTTAAAAGAATTGAAAAAAAAAATATTAATCAAAAGTAAGATTTGTTTTTATAATTATTCAATTTAGAAACATAAATTACAAATAAAATATATATTCTATATAAAGTTATAATTTTGTTTTCAATAATAATGTTTAATTAAAAATTATTTTTATAATGATGTTCTTTTATTGGTATAAGTAATGTAAGTGATTATATTTTAGATTTAAAATAAAATCATAACTGTGCTTCAAGAACGAGAGTATAATAATATGTAAAATAAAACAATTGAAGTTTCTCAATAAAGCAGCAATATACGAAGAAAACCTTGGAATATAAGATATTAAATATGCTTTATAAAATAATCCTGCATTGTTTAAAATATACATTGTATCTTGAAAATAATTGAATCCTTGGCATTAAAATGATCTATTAAAAGATCAATTTACGATAGCATTATCTTTTAATAGAGTTCGAAAAATTAAGGAATACTTTTAGATAATTATTAAACTTTTATTAAAAAAGAAGAATATAAATAAAAAAACTATACAAAGATACATTGTATCAGCAATCACTGATGAAGGTAGTTTAAAATAATTTCACCAATTTGAAAACAAAATTATCTGAAGTAAGATTTGGTTTTAATTTTTCAATTTAGGAATAAAAATTACAAATAAAATATATGTTCTGCATAAGTTATAGTTTTTTTCAATAATAATGTTTAACAAAAAAATTTTATCATGGTGTTTTTATTGAAATGAGTAATTTACACACTTTATATTTTAAATTTAAATATAAAATCCTAACCATGCTTCAAGACCGAGATTATAATAGCATGCAAAATGAAACATTTGAAATTCCACAATAACGTAACAATATACGAAGAGGACCTTGGATAACATTGTAAATATGCTTTATAAAACAATCCTGGATTGTTTAAAATATGCATTATCTCTCTTAAAAATAATTGAATCTTGGCATTAAAGTGATCTATTAAAAGATCAATTTTCAATAGCATTAGCTTATTTTAGAGTTTAATAAAGATGTAAAAGTATTTCTTAACTTTTTGAACTTATATTCAAAAAGAATGTAGATATAAAAAATTATGTTAAGCAATAGTTATTAAAATCTGTACCCACTGCGAAACTAATTATTCTTTAAATTATAAAATTACATATTTCAAAAAAATTTTTAGATTATAATTTCTATTATTATAAAATCTAAAAAGTGGAGGTGATTTCCTGAACGATTTCAAAAACAATTCTTAGGAGAAACATTCCTTGTAATTATTACAATATACTTTACAATGATATCGTTAATTAACACAATGCATTTAAACCAGTGTTTTAAAAAATTTGCAGATCCAAAATAAATAATTTACTTATAAATATAAAGACGGCATTCTAGTAACTACAGCAGAGCTTAAAATTTTTCATTAGTGAAAAAAAATACAATAAAAACTGTTCTACAACTGAAATTTCCTAACAAATATCGTTTTCAAATCCTGAAAATCCATTTGAACCCTGCAAATAGTTCTTTCTTTTACAGGAAAGATAACACGATCCCAAAAAATATCGAAAATCGTTTTGTCAATGTCTCTTACTCTGTAACCAGTTAGTAATGGGGTATTTGGAAAATCTTTAATGGATATAAAGAGTTTAACATTTCTGTTAGTTTTCTTTGGAATTTTTTTATTTATTTTAGAATAAATAGTTTATCAGTTCTTCTTCCTCATTGAATTTCTATCAGGATATTTCCTTCGAACAGTTCTTAGGAAGGTAATAGGAAGACAATATTTTTATGGACATATTAAATGTAAAATATAAATGACTTATTTGTAAAATATGTATATTTTGTTTTGCTTAATGCTTGTCTTAAACAAAACCATATTAGTTTATTTATCAAATGCTTTTAAATTTCTATAAATATAACTTCAGAAGATTTCTTTTTTTTTACAAAGCAGAGTCTCCTAACTATTCTTCATGTTAACCTATGAATAGGAAGTCAATATTTTTAGGAATACATTAATTGTAAAATATGAAGAACTGATTTGCAAAAAATATGTATACCTTTTGCTTAATGCTTGTATTAATCAAATAAAACCATAGAAGTTATATGTATAGAAATTTAAAAGTATTTGATAAAGAAACTTTAGAAACATAGTACTGAAACTAATATTCATTTTTATTCAAAGCGGAGTCTCCTAACAATTCTTCATGTTGATCTATGAATAGGAAGATAATATTTACAGGAATATATTGTAAATGATGAAGGTCTTATTTGTGAAATATGTATATTTTCTTGGTTAATGCTTGTCTTAATCAAACAAAACCATAGCAGTTATATTTACAGAAATTTAAAAGGATTTGATAAGGATATTTCAGACATATAGTATTGAAAGTAAAATTCTTTTTTTTTTCTTAAAGTGGAGTCTCCTAACAATTCTTCATGTTGACCTATGAACCATCTAAGCTTATTGCTTCTTTTTGATGGACAGTAAAACTTTAATGGATTAACTTTGTTGCTCGGTAGATAGAGAAAGGATTACTTTCAGGAAAGGCTTCCTTGAATTTGCGAATTGTATTGAAAAATGTGGGAAATTCAAAGCAGTTTGTCAGACTGCACTGTCAACGCTAGGCACTGCCACAATTTCACTGATTTTACTCATTTTTTCAAATGAGTGACCATGATATAACAGGATAATCAATAGGAATCTAACGCTAACAGGATCTGCTCTCATCTTCAATAGCCGAGCACGATACAATCTCGTTGTATTACTGGGCTACAAGGACATAAACTATGAAGCAGGTACAAGTAAAATTAAATCTAGAGATAATTCCGTATACCTTTTATGAAATAATAGGTTCTCTCAATCCATAGAAAAATTTGATTAATATTTTTCTTTTTCTATGGTGAATTATAAACCAATACGAATCTGTCAGTGCGTGATGTTTGATATTTTAATATATTTTACATTCTATGAAAAAGGCAATATTTAAAGATTATATATTACATCTCACTCAAATTATATGCAAAGAGAAAATCTACCTGAATAAATTTATTAATCGTGGCAAAATAAAAAAGATTGGTTGCAAAAAATACTAACTCCAGTCTTTAAATTGGATGATTGAGTCTGAAGAGCATCACGTACCCTAATTTTCTTTAAAGTATGTTAATAGGAAGTCGAAATTTCGTTCATAAAGAAAAATATTAGAAGTTTTGGAATACTGTCCATGAATCTTTCCTTTAAAAATCGATTGAAGTTTCTTTTTTTTAACGATATATAATACAAAAATTCTGAAATTTTAAGAGAAAAAAAGAAATTATATATTTACCCTTAGGAGGAATGCATTTGATGTGTATTGAAGAAAACTGTTTATATTATTTTTGGAAACAAAAAATTATAACATTATAAATTTGGATAATTTTGATGCCTTTTAACTCTATTAACTTAAAGTAACACAACATTTTTTTCCACTTTGTGTAATTCTTAATAATAATTGTAGGTGAATTAATTTCAATTGCAACTTTTTCAATGTATTCCCATAGTATTTCTCCATTATTTTTTTATAGTATCTTCAGTACATTTATTAAATAATTCGGATACATTTAGAAATGTAGGTTGCATTTAGTTACAACAAAATATGTTATATATTTTAGCAAACAATTTTGATTTTACTTACAAATATTTATGTTTTTAAGCTTAGAATGAATACATTTGTGGATTGAAGGAAAGTATTTATATAATTTCTGAAAACAAAAAATTAAAATATTATAAATTTGGATACGTTGGATACCTTTTAACTCTATTAACTTTTTTCCCTATCAACGTGCAATCCCTAGTAATAATTGCATGTGAATTAATTTCAGTTGTAACTTTTTCAATGTATTCCGATAATATTGTTCCATATTTTTTATAGTAATATATTAAATAATTCAGTTACATTTATAAATCTAGGTTACATTTATTTACAACAAAATACGTTATATATTTTAGAAAACAAGTTTTTATTTTACTTAAAATATTTATGTATTCAATTTTAGTTTTTTAAAATCACTTAATTAATATTTCTATTTCTGTGCATAAACTTACATTCTCCAATATATATTTAAAATTATGACTTCGTTTTGAATCATTATCATCATTAGAAATTATTATCATTATCATAATTGAATACATGATTTCAAATAAGGTGTATTTGCTTAAAGAAAATATGTACATAATGATTTTTAAAGGATTGAACTTAGAAGTCCAAAATTTTTCTCTAGGTATTCGAAAAACTTGATTAAAAAGCTGCATTAAAAAGAGTTATTTCTAAAAGCTTCTATATTTTTAATTTGTTGGAGTATAATTATCTCGTTTTCAATCGTAACTAATTCGGAATATTTTGTTTTTTTATTAGATTTATAAGTAGACTGTAATGGGAAGTTTGAATTTTTTTATTTAAATTAACTTGCTAGAAAATCGTATAAGCGTTTTTTATATAATTTCTGCTTATGTTTCTATTAAATTTTTAATTTTAAGTGTTTACTTTCCATTAACTTTTTGCAGTTAAGTTTCGTTAATAACATTTCATTGTTAAACATTTCGTATTTAAGGAAGATTACTTTATAAAAAATTTAACTGAAGATATAAATTATACATTAACTACATGTTATTTATAATTAAAAATAAAAAAAAAAAACACCCATTATCCATTTCTGAATAAAGGTTACCTTAATTGAAAAATCAAAAAAAAATTTTTTTAGGAGTTTTAAATTACAGAAAGTTGTAAAATGAAGTTTACTTTTTTCTATTTCTCCATAAAATCCTAAAATTGAAAAGATACTTTTAAACTCTGGTTAATAAATTAGTATAGTATAATATGGTATTTATTTTATAAGTTTTATAAAGTTTAGATCAATTTTATAATTATACATAAATGTGTGCAATTTTTAAAGTGAACAAGTTCCTATGTACTTATTCTCAAATCTAATACATAAAAATTCAGATAAAAAACGTTAATATATATGCATGCTTCTCTTCATTTTCTACCATTGAATGTTTAAAACATTAGTGGTTGGTTTGCGTTAAAATTGCGAAAACAAATGACAATGCCTGAAAACTACAAAGCAGATGAAGGATAAATTCATCATCATTGGCGTAACAGCCCCATGGTGGGCCAAGGCCGTCTGCCTATAGGCAGATTTCAAGAGAGATGTTTTTTTTTTTAAGAGGTAGAGTTGTCAGTCATACACCCAAGAGACCTGATGGCAGAGTGGCTAGAGCTCCGGCGCTTTGTACAAGAGGTTTCGGGTTCGAATTACGGCGCGGCCATGGAAGTTAGTAGTGGTTTGGAATTCACTTTACGTCGTAGGTCCCGGTCTCACGACTGTAAGAGCCTAGTCAGACTTCTCACCCATATCATTCTGCATAGGGACAACTCAGCTCTAGGCACAGTGATGTGGTGTAGTTGTAGTAGTACTACTCACAATGCTCTACAGTCTTATTATAGCGGAACTTACGGTTTAAAGTGGATTCCGAACCACTACCATCATCCATGGCACAGCCAGGAGTCGAACCCGAAACCTGTGGCACAGAGTGCTAGTCACTAGGACATCAGGCCCCAAAAATGGAACGTTTTTTTCATTGGCGCAACAGCCCCATGGTGGATAAATTAATTACATAAAATATTTTCTCAATTTCGAAAATTTTCGAAATTTTAAATTTTTATAAATTCATAAAATATGTTATTGAAAATCTCATTTTAATTCAGAAAATCATTTTCAAAAATAGAAATAGCTTTTTTAAGGAACTTTATTTTAATGGTTAGAAAAAAAATTAATATTAGCAACACTTCCAAATGAAAAATAATTGCACTAAACTTATATTAATTCTGTGAAAAAAATTGCCTAGAAATATCTTAACAAGCTTAGAAAAAGAACCTCTGCAATCAGGAAAGACGTTTTCGAAAATTATTTCTTTTTGGGCACAGCAGCGTTTTATTCTACGTGATCTAAGGATTCTCAAAGCACAAGAAGTAGTGTTTCATTCTGTAAAATCTATTTCATAAGAAAATATTTTAAAAACTATACTTTAATCCCCCTGAAAGATGGCTAGTATTAATATTTATTCGAAGCAATGTTTTCTATGAGAATCAGAGTTTCATTCTATAAAACCTATTTCAACAGAAATATTTTTTTTTTAAATTCTATTTTTTAACCAACTGAAAAATTAGTAGTATTAATTTTTCTTTGAAGAAGTATTTTCAATGAGAATCGGCATTTCATTCTGTAAAATCTAGTTTTACAGAAATCTATTTTAAAAAAAACATTTTTTGTCTTGTTTGTAAAATGGATAACATTAAAAAATTTTTTGAAGCAATATTCTTCTATGAAAATCAACAGTCCATTCTGTTCCATTTCAACAGAAAATTACTTAAAAAGCTTTTTTCAATCATCTGAAAAAGTTATTACTATTAATATTTCTTCGAAGCAGTATTCTATATGAGATAGTATATTCTATACAGTTCAGTACAGTATTCACTACAGTATTCTATACAGTACAGTATTCTATTTCTTTCATTCTATACAGTTCAGAAAAAATATTTTACATTTTTTTAATTCCCTGAAGAAATGGATAGTATTAATATCTTTTGATATTTGTATTATAATTTATAGTAATATATACTTTGTTATTATATTATAAATCGTTTTATGATATTAACAGTTTGATATTAATAATATTCAGGACATTCTCTACAGAAAAAGCATTTCATACGAGAGGGACAAAATTGGTTTGTCAAAATATATTTCCACAGAAATAAATATAAAAAAACCCCAGCATTTTAACATTATGAAAAAGTTTTATATTTTTATAAAGCAGACTGATCAATGAAAATCATCGTTTTATTCTATTAAATCAGTAATTAAATAGAATAGTTTTAATATTTTAGTCCTTTGAAAAAATAAATTGTGTTAAAATTCATTCAGGATCAAAAATAATTGCATGCGAACTTTCACTAATCGAGAAAAAAAAAAAAAAATCCTACAAGAATCTCAACAAGCTCAGAGGGGGAAGTCTCGTAGTGACCTGAAATGCGATCTGCATTCCAATATAAATTGATTAAAAAATTTTGTATTTTAATTCTTTGAAAATAGATGATATTAAAATTTCTTCAAAATCAAAAATAATGGAATGCGAACTTTTATTAATCTAGTAAAAAAAATAATAAAATCCTACAAGAATCTCAACAAGCTCAGAGAGGGAAGTCTCGTAGCGACCTGAAATACTATCTGTATTACAATATAAATTGATTTAAAATTTTGTATTTTAATCCTTTGAAAAATAGATATTATTAAGATTTCTTCTAAGTCAAAGATAATTGCTAGCGAACTTTTATTAATCGAGTAAAAAATAAAAGCCTACATGAATCTGAAAAAATTCAGAGAGTGAGCGCCTCACCACAGCATAAAATACGATATGTATTTCAACATAAACTGATTCAAAAAATTTGCATTTTAATCCTTTGAAAAGTAGATAACATTAACATTTCCTCAAAATAAAAATTAACTGCATACGAACTTTTACTAATCGAGTCAAAAATAAAATCCTACATGAATCTCAACAAGCTTAGAAAGTGAGCACTGTGACCTGAAATGCGATCTGTATTACAATATAAATTGATTAAAAAGTTGTACTTTAATCCTTTGAAAAGTAGATAGCATTAGCATTTTTTCAAAATAAAAAAATAATTGCATTCGAACTTTCACTAATCGAGTAAAAAATAAAATCCTACATGAATCTCATGAAGCTCAGAGATTGACCCTCACCCCGATCTGAAATGCGATCTGTATTATAATATAAATTGATTAAAAAAATAGTATTTTACTCCTCTGAAAAGTAGATAATATTAACATTTATTCGAAATCAAAAATAATTACATGCGATTTTTTGCTAATCGAGTAAAAAATAAAAATCTATATGAATCTCATCAAGCTTAGAGAGTCAACTTCCTCGCTATCTGAAATGCAATCTATATTTCAACATAAATTGATTAACAAATCTTGTGTTTTAAACCTTTGTTAAGTATATAATATTAACATTTCTTCAAACTAAAAAATAATTGCATTCGAACTCTTACTAATCGAGTAAAAAACTAAATCCTACATGAATCTCAACAAGCTCAGAGATTGAACCTCCCCGCTATCTGAAATGCGATTTGTAATCCAACATAAACTGATTAAAAAATTTTATGATTTACAAAAGTAGATAGTATTAATATTTCTTCGAAATCAAAACTAATTGCATGAGAATCTTTACTAATCGAGTAAAAAATAAAATCCTACATGAATCTCAACAAGCTCAGAAAGTGAGTCTCACCGCGATCAAAAATGGGAAAAAATTCCAATATAAAGTGATTAAAAAATCTTGTATTCTAAATACTTTGAAAAGTAGATAATATTAACATTTATTAAAAATCAAAAAATAATTGCATGCAAACTTTTACTAATCACAATACTTTAGTAAAGAGATAAAATCCTATATTAATCTGAATAAGCTCAGAGATTGAACCTCACCACGACATGAAATGCGATCTGTATTCCAATATAAATTGATTAAAAAATTTTATAATTTATAAAAGTAGATAGTATTAACATAGCCTCAAAATCAAAAATAATTGCATGCGAACTTTTACTAATCGAGTAAAAAAATAAAATCCCATATTAATCTGAAAGAGCAAGTCTATGTGGAATAACTTTTTCATAATTATTTCCCTTCGTTCTGTGTGAGCTAAGAGCTCCAAAGCACGAGAAAGATAATCCGTTCCTGGCCATGAATCGAGCCAGCACTTCCTGCAATGGCTCCAATTGGCTAATGAGATCCGTTCATTGTCCACTCTCCTGGGCCGGGGTCATTAAAATTAGACCCGAGACCTGGTTAAGCACGTATTCCGGACTTTTTCCGGCACGAGTCTACTTAAAGGAGAATGATGGGGTCCCACAGTCCGACTTTGACGTGCTGGATTATTCGTGTACGCTCGGAATGGTGGTTAATAAGATCTCCACTTCTTGACACGGCACGCTTTTGCTTTTTGACTATTACTCTCAATGGGTTTAATAATTAGCTTTCTTAAAAATTGTAAAGTAACCCGAATTTGGTTGAATATTTAAAAGAGATTATATATGTAATTATGGTAGAGTAAAATGTAATAAGATACCAAGCTGCAATTATTATTATTGAAGTTCCTCATTTGATAACTTATTTTTAAATATTTTAAAATGATTTTCTATTGAATAGAATATTTTCAGTTAAATAAATATTGGACTATGAGAATAGGTTCAGGAATGAAGAGATTCTATAGTTGTAGTGTTAACTTTGACGTGCTGTATTATTCGTGTACGCTCGGAATATTGGTTTATAATATCTGAACTAGCTCCCACTTCTTGACATGGCACGCTTTTGCTTTTTTTTACAATTAGTCTCAATAGGTATAATAATTATCTTTCTTAAAAACTGTAAAGTAACCCGAATTTGATGAATATTTAAAATAAATTATACATGTAATTATTGTAAAGTAAAATGTAATGAGATAAGTTCTTCATTTGATAACTTATTTTTAAATATTTTAACGTGATTTTCCATTGAATAGAATACTGCACTATGAGAATAAAAGTTCATAAATGATGTGATTCTACAGTATGAAATGTGGCGTACTATATTAGATTACGCGGTGAATGTTAGTTAATAAAATCAGAACCAGCTTTGCTTCTGCCTTTTTGCTATTATTCTAGTTACATTTAGAAAGAAATTGTATGGAATGAAAGTGTTACAAAGTTAATTATAATGAGATGTCTTATTGTAATTATTGTTTAAATACTCCATTTGGTAATTTCGTTTTAGATCTCTAATCGTAATTCTCAATAAAATAGAAGATTACCCGACTCGTGGCTCAGTAGCAACGTGAGCCGCTGGTGTGCATTAGGGCTAAGGTTCCACCCGCTGGCAGCTTTGTTGTAGACACTATTTCAAAAAACGAGATTGTGTTTGTGATGTTCAGTATCTTGATCCGTGGGACTACCTGGTGGGAGGTTTCCGGATTTCTCCCATACGATACGCTAATGCAGGGTAGTTCCTCCTAAAAGACCTAACGAAAGGCACTTCCCTCCTTTTTCAGTGACACGGAAACAAGTCAGACTTTTACTAGACAACCTTTTACCTTCCCTAACATCAGAAGCTGCCCCCCCCCCAGAACACACGGATTCATGGACTTGGTCTAGATGTTGCTGTCGACCAAGTGGGATAGAAAACACAACAATCACATAGAAGATTAATATTTAACTAATATTGGATTTTGAGCATAAATGCTCATGAATCAATTCCAAGAAATTTTTTTATTTTCTTATCTATCTCTTATAAACACCCCAGACACACACACATATACATACACAGTCCACTCAAAAAAGGTGGTAAAAAAAGGTAGAGGTGGTCCCATATTAATGTGACCACCACCTACTTTCGACGTCAACGTGAAATAACCAATCAAAAAAGGCAGGTGGCAGCACATTGCAGTGGAGTGTATATAAAGAATTCCACCTAATACCACATTCCACTTAAAGTCAGAATATACAAGAGTGTATATTCTGGCTTTTGACAGGTGGTCACATTAATGTGACTGGAATGCGTGTGTGTGTGTGTGTGTACATATATAAGAGAGAGTGGGAGAGAGACAGACAGATGCCAGAAACGATTTTCCAAAGTGGTATACTATTTTTATGAATCATAAATACATATATAAAGAAAATAAAAACAACCTGTGCAATTTCTTTTCATGAAATAATTTCCAAGTATTTATTCTCATAATCCAATGTTTATTTTAATACAAATCTTCTATTAAAAAGAAAATCACGATTAACTATTTAAAACAAAATTATCAAACGAGAAAATTTAAATAAAAATGGCAGCAAGATTATATATACTTGGAAATGATTCATAAAAATAGTATACCTTTGGGGAAAATCGTTTTAGGTACATTAATTTTTAAATGTTTAATTTAAAATTTGTTTTTGCTGATCAAATATGAAAAGTGAAGTATTTTGTAGAAAAAAAAAATGCATCAAAATGAATTATATTAATAATACCTAAATAAAATATTCAATACCATGAATATTAATCTAGTGATGCATAAATGCTGCCACTTTAATTTTTTAAAATTACTGAATTAGGAATGAATTTTTTATGTTACTTAATTAGAAATTTAATTCAGAATTAATTCTAATTTCTTTTGTAATTTAGATTTCATTTTATTAAAAGTTTAATCATATTTGATGTCAATTTTGAAGAAATTACACATTAACGTCTACATAAAAAAAAGGGAAAAAAATTTATTATGTTGAATTTATTTGCTGTACTAGCTGATAAATAGATATGCGAGTAAAGTTTCAAATGATCATAAATACATCTTTCATTTAACATAGTTATTTATTAATAGACGGAATATTCATATTTATTAAGGAATTACTGAATGGTTTTCCATTTAATTATTTAGGGATCTTTAGAATATTTAATTTTTGCAGCATATTTCAAGATGCTCCTATTAATATGAAACATTTGTGTTGGAATTAAAATCATTTATAATTTCATAAGCTGTGAAAACTTTATGTAGCTAAATATCTCTATTATGAAATATATATATTTATTTCGCGATGTTCATTTTAATCTTGAAATATTATCCTACTTAAAGATCTGTTAAGCTATTGTTTATTTAATGCATATTCCAGGTTTTAAAGCAAATTATGTTCAGCGTTAAATCTCATTGAAAGGAATTGATAATAATTGTTTCCAATGAAGATACAACTGAAAGTGTTTATAATTTATGACTTTCATAATTTGAAATTCAATCCTGCAAGTAACCGATGATAGCATGCAAAATTAGCGTATGGGTAAAAGAGTATTCGATTTTTACTAGTAGCGTGTTCCGATTTGGTTTGTTTTGTCGCTCTACGCTCATTTTGTGCACACTTCTGGCTAATTTGAATGGGATTACAATTTAATGTAGATTCCGAACCACTAACAGACATCATGCCATCGCCAGGATGCGAACCTAAAGCCTGTGGTATCAAAAGCCAGAGCACTAGCCAATTGCCCATCAAACAGTTAGAGCGTTTTAAAGATACTACTTCGAAAAAAAAAAAAAAAATAGAACCTGTGGTGTCCACACAAGAGTGTCTCTTCAGTTTGGACTGAATAGAGAAAATTTTCTATGTTTTCTCTTATAAGAAACAAAAATTCCGTGCAGCGTACTCTGAGCATCTTTCCAGAAAGCATTATACTTCCATACTTATACGTATTCTCGTATTAGACCCATTGTCGCAATAAAATTGCCAAATGAATAATGAATTCAAATGCTGAGATTTTGAAAAAAATATTTTGAAATTCAATTCAACAATATATTTTCGCAATTCATCTCATACTAATAACTTACTATGTTCACAAATTGGACCACATGATAAAATGCATACATCATCTCATACCGAAAATTTACTATATTCACAAATTAACCGCATGATAACATGCAGAATTCGCGTATGGTATTCGATTTTTGCTGATTGCGTGTATTGGAGATACTTCTTCTTCTTCTTTATTGATGCAACAGCCCCATGGTGGGGGTTGCCCATGTCAAAAGATTCATCAAAAAATCCATGTCATTTTGAATTCAATTCAACGATGTTTTTTCTCAAATATTGATAACTTACTATGTCCACAAATTAGATTCTTAATCAAAGCAGTAAAAAAAACTTCTGCTTTTTACTTAAATAAGAAAAAAAACTTTCCATTAATTTTTTAGTTTAATTTATTTTACCATCATATATCATTGCGGAAACTATCTCTCACCAATTTTACGTCATTTCTCTAAGCACAAAAATTTTAAAAACAGTATGTTTTTAAAGATTCGCTGAACTTCTCAACAATAGATATTCTTTACTATTATTTAATCTTCGTGACGCAGTTTGCTCAATTATTCTCTCCGGATACCTATAAAATGTTGACGATAAGTTTATCTTCAAAGCATTGTAATAAATACTTATTGATTTCAAAGAAGTTTTTTTTATTCCTAGGAGTATCCTGTGGCGCTGAAGGAGCAACGCCGGTCCGCTTTTATGCATATCTTACGATGACTATGAAACAATCCTACTGTAACCTATGCACAATCCTACTTAGACCGGAACCTAGGGGATTAAAGTGGATTACGTACCACTAAAAACAACCATGGCACCGCTGGGATCCCAACTCGAAACCTGTGGCACCGAGCGTCAGAGCACTAGAAATTCGCCCATTGGGTATGGGGGTGACTCGTATTCGATTTTTGTTGGTAGGGTGCATTCAAGACATTACTTGTAAAAATAGATTCTCGTGACTCGCTTCAACTTGCACTGAATAGAGAACATTTCCTATGTTTTCTCTTACACGACACACAAATCCGAGACAGCATGCTCTGATCATCTTTCCAGAAAGCATTATACTTTCACACTTATAGGGATCCCCGTAATAGTCCCATTATCGTAATAAAAATGTCAGCTGAATAATGAATTCAAATGCTGATTATGAAAGTGCTGAAATTTAGAAATTCAATTCAACAATATTTTTTCACAATTCAGCTCATACCGATAACTTACTATGTTCATAAATTAAGATTCTTAATCAAAGGAGTGCAAAAAAATTATTGCTTTTAAAATAACTTTCCATTTATTTTTTTAGCTTCATTTATTTTACCATCATATATCATTGCTGCAAGTAATTTTACGTCATTTCTCTAAGCACAAGAATATTCACTAAAAAACAGTATGTTTTTAAAGATTCGCTGAACTTCTCGACAATAGATATTCTTTAGTATTATTTAATCTTCGAGACGCAGTTTGCTCAATTATTCTCTCCGGATACCTATAAAATGTTGAAGATAAGTTTATCTTCAAAGCATTGTAATAAATACTTATTGATCTCAAAGAAGTTTTTTTTATTCATAGGAGTATCCTGTGCCGCTGAAGGAGCAACGCCGGTCCGCTTTCATGCATATCCTACCATGACTATGAAACAATCCTACTGTAAAATGTGGTTAATGTGCCGTCCCTTTTCTTTTGTTGCTTCCCGGTTAACTGAATAGGATATATTTACCAAGGGACAAAGTTTTTTGAGGCTTATTATTCAGTAGTTTTTTTATGCGACGAATATTGCTTTTGCGAATAAGTTTTTCTTCATTAAAATACAACACTTTGAATATATTTTTCTTAAGCCTGTTTGATTTATCTGCGATTTTTATTAATTTTTTTTTCGTTACAAAAGAATATATTACTCTAGTTGCTGAAAGGACAAAAAAAATTGTTTAGAAGTATGTGGCATTTCTATAAGTAAAAATAAAAAACAATGATCAAAGAAAGAAAATAAAAATAAGAAAATTTTATTTTATGTATGCGTAACTGTTTAGATAATTCGCTCTGTTAATGCTTAAAAATTGATATTGTTTCCAAACTGACAGACAATAAATCTTTTTATTTTAACTTTTGAACAATTTATAAAAGTTATTAAACACTACTGACATATTATTGTGATTAAGGCATAAATCATCAACTCTGCTTTATCTATTGAAAACTGTTCAGATTCATTTAAAGCCGATATAAACTTTCTTTAAAATAAATTAATGCAACGTAATTTTATTAAAGGCTATATTAATATAAAATGCATTCTCAACGACTTAATTTTTTTGAAGGTTATATTAATATAAAATGCATTTACAACGACTCAATTTTATTGAAGGTTATATTAATATCAAATGTATTCAAAACGAATTCCATTGTAAAAAAAAATTTAAATTGATTTATTTTGGTAATGAGTGACTCTATGACATTTTTCTCTAACTCTGTCTTATTCGATTAATATTCTACGCAAGTGAATAAGCTCAATTTAAAAAGAAAATGATGTAAAACTATCACAAAATTTTCAAATAGCTTTTTAAATCTCGTGCAATTTTTAATTTCCCCTCTCTTTCTTTGTTACATTGTTTATCAAAGTTGAGATTATCACGATCCATAATATTTATTCCCAAAATATCATGTTCTTATAATAGTTTAGAAGCGTTTCAACGAACTAATCCTAATAGCAGTAGAAGTGGCAAAAGTAATTCTATAATCCTTAAATTTCTTTAGGTATTATAGAATTAACAACACAAGTCGTAAATTATTACTTAAATGTACAAATTTGAAAGTTTATTTACTAAAGATTAAAGTGACTAGAGTTAAAATAAAAAAGTGGATCAGTGTTTAATTGAGATTGTTAGTTTTAATTCTTAATTTTAATTTTAACTTTAATTCTTAAACTTAAATTTCATAAAATTTAAAATCAAAGGAAGAATAATCAACTATAACGCATCATTATTGTATTATCTAAATATAAGTACTAAACATTTAAGTAAAAAATATATATTAGTGGTAATTTCAAAATTTTATTTAGTTAATTTATTGATCTGCAATATTATGCAAGAAAATATTTAGGTTAAAGTTTAGCTAGGTTTAGGTTCTCTAAAAATGAAGCTTAATAGCAAAGTGAGCTCAAAGAGTTAATTTAAGAACATGAGAAAAAAAAAAGAAAAATATTTTATAAATACTTTTAATAGGAAACCCGAGCAGTTTCTTTGGATGAACATTTACCCTTGTTAAGTTAGATAAATATTTGCTGAAAGTATCATTTTTTCCAATATAATAGCAAAATGAATTACTTTTTTTGTAAAATTAACTTAAAGTATTCATAGTATAAAAAGAGATGGCCTTAATATTATAAAAATATATCACCCGAGATTATTAGAGCATTGTAGTATTTGCATTGGGTTTCCAAACTATTAACATTGGTTTGAAATTCGTTAAGCAAAATAGAACTAAAAGTACCCAATTCTATGCCTATATGACATATCCTTAGACCTAAAAATCCTACTTCTTGGCTTTACTTTAAACTGTAGGTCCCGGTCTATTTAGCTCTCGTGTGCTCAAGATGACCGTAGAGCGACAAACCAAACCAAACCTTGGCTTTAGGAGTACAGGTGAAAGGTACGAAACCACAGATGGCATCTATAGATTTGGTTTGGTTTGGTTTGGTTTGGTTTGACTTGGCTTGGCTTGGCTTGACGCTCTACGACCATTTTGTGCACACTTTAGGATAATTAGACCGGGACCTTACAGTTTAACGTGGATTCTGAACCACTAAGAAACATCCATACCACAGATTCAAACTTGAAGCCTAAAGTACTAAAGACCACAGCGCTAACCAATTGGCCATCAGGCCGCTGGCATTTCTACGAGTATTGGTTCTAAATTGTGGTGGCAAAATTTGAGTTCTATGTATCAGCTCCTCTGTGGATCAACATGGGGAACTTTATACTGTGTAATTGCTGTTTTAGGGATGACTGACTTCAGGTCAAAGCAAAACAAGTTAAAAACAACATTTCATAAAAAGAATAACTTTAAAAAACATTAGTTATTTATATTTGAAAGTTTTCAAAATGAAGAAAGAAAAAAAAAATTATCAGCTTTTTTAAACATTTCAACCTTTCCAGATTAAAAAAAGTTTTATTTTCAAATTGTTAAATGCCTCAAGAAATAGTTTAGCTTTTGTTCAAAAAACAGTGCCCAAACAAAACAAAACAAAACAAAAAAATCCATTTTCTTTTCTATATATAAAAAAAAGAGAAACTTTTTGGGAACATTTAATTTATTGCCACGTACTCTTCCTTCAAGGAATTATTCATTGATCCGAAATCAGGTTTTCCGATTCTTTCAAACAAAATGACTATCACAGAATGTTCAATTCCTGAAAATACTTGAAAAGGGTCGCTGATATCCAATGTATTAAGGGAAGCAATCCAGATGCTGAAATCTTCGGAGGAGAAAATGGTGGAGGCAAATCACATCCGTAAGATATCGTAAAAAACTTTATTGGAAAAAAAAATGAAAATCTAATTCGCGAAAACCGGAAATCGGTGTAACGAATTTGTTTTTATCCCGCTTCATCTTCAATAACGTATAAAACTAAGCCCGTTGTATCAAGTCTGATACTTTCCTCTCCCTGCAAAGTGAACTCGTCGAAATGAATGCCAGAGTAATGGACGAGGGGTCACGTGACCCGACTTTCCTACTAGCCTTCTACAGGGTAGGGGAAGTGAGAGGGATTGCCGATGAATGTGAAAACAAATATGATAACATGAGGGGAGAAAGGCGGACGATGGAACAAAATAAAGAAACAGAATGCGAAAAAGAAAATATAGACAATAAACCGAAATTCGAGCAGCAAAAACTTTAGACATTATCAGCTTTTTGAGCACCGAAACTATTTTGTCTTCGTTTTACCATCATTTTCTAAGCAGTGTCCAAATCTGTTTAACTCACGTAGGTACTTTGTACCTTACTCGAGGGGTTGTACGCAAATGACTGATTTACAGAAATATTTAATATAAAAATAATAAACTATCTTATCTTCCGAAAATACAATACTAACTTTTTTTTTTATAAAATTTTCTGTTTTTTAGTTGTTGAAATAAGTAAGGTACAAATTTAGAAAGAAATCTATCTGTCACATGAAAATGTCAGTTTTAAATTCAAGTCAGTTCCAAGTGAACTCACAATCCATAGATTGCAAGCAAATTCAGTATGTTATTACTAGTTAATAACAATTTTTATTGTTTCTTTAAACAAACAAACAAAAAATCAAAATTTTCAAAAAAATTGTTTCTTTTTAGTATTCGATTTTTCAAAATCCCAGAAATTGAACCATTAATTGGTACGCAACTTGGTTTATGGGAATAATTAAATATAAGAAAAGTTCTTTTCTTTGCAAAAAGCTAATACCAATTTTAAAAATAAAAAAAAAAACTTTCTTTTTTGCTGTTAAAATTAGTAATTTACAAATCTAAAAAAGTTAACTTGTGATCCATCAAAATGTCTATTTTAAATTAATTCCAAATGCACTCACTATAAATCTATTACTAGAATATATATGGCACTAGTAGAAAATATTAATTTAATTGTTCATGCAAAAAAGTTATAATTTTCAAGAAAATCTTCATTAATAATTCATCATCATTATATTTCATTAATCATTAATCATCATCATCATTAATTCTTATTAATCATTAATCATCATCATCATTAATTCTTATTAATCATTAATCATCATCATCATTAATTCTTATTAATCATCACTAATCATCATTCATCTCTTTAGAATTAGATTTTTTCAAAATCACAGAAAACTGAATAGATATTCAAAATGTGTCTTTCCTTATAGAATGGATAGACAAATTTAAAATCATGTAGTTTTTTTAAACCAGAATATTTGTTTTTTTTTATGAATAAAATAAACTAATAAAATGAATAATACATTTTGTAAGTTAAGTCTTAACTAGGCTGACTTAATTTGGCCCTGAATTTAGATTAACACATTATTGGAAAAAGTATTAATATTTTATTTAGAAAAAAAAAGCCCTCTAAGATATGCCTACTTTTCAGACCACATAGCATTTGCCCACTTTTTCTCAGCTATGTTTTTCTGTTTTGTGTAATTTATATGTTTTGAAATTCGAGAGCCTAATATTTCAGGAAGATGTTATAAAAAGTTCTGGTAATGGGTTTTTTTAAATCTTATTTTGCTGAAAATTAGATTGCTTTTTTGAACGAAAGGGATGAAGTCTGTTGTGAATGTCAGTTCCAAAGTTGGCAAGAACAATAAATAAATAAATAGTAGACATTAACTAATGATACAATGGATTGTATGCTTATTTTAATCTAGTTCTGAAGAACTATTCCGCAGTAAATCTTTTCATTCTATTTAGATTGAAAAATCAAGGATATTTGGAATAAGGCATTGCAAATAAATCATCCATTTCCATTTATTCTGAACCATTTCAGAGAAACCATCCATTCTCAGCTATTCTTTGCCCTTTCAAAGAATTTAAAAACACTTTGCCATGTTTTTTCTATCATAAATAACAATTACACAATTGAAAATGGTCGTACGATTAAAAAAAAACTTTGTTGAGTATATTTCAACTTGTGATAATAATCCCATATTATTTAAAACAAAGATTACATGGGTTTATCAAAAGTGTTTATAACAGTGTCAGTATAATATTATTCAGTGTTAATATAACTGACTTGACGAAGATCATCTGATTATTTTGACTATAACCTTTTATTCCATTCGTTACAAATTCGAATAAATTAATTCCTTCCTTGTACGAAGTATGTGATTGGGCGTGATAACGTCACACCAACATAAATAAAACTAATTGTAGACTTATTTCTGAAGCAGCTGCTAGTGAATTGTTTCTTGTTTATGTACCGAGTCCGTATGTGCAAGTCCTTATTCTGTTTTGGGAAGCAAGTTGTCTTCCAGCTGCTGTGTTAGTTGTTTAATAAAATTGTGCTTCATGATTTTCACCCTACTCAGCATTGTCTTTGTTAGCACAACAACGTTGTTTGCTAACAATAGCTGTTTTTGTTTTTTATCGTTTAGTTAAATAAGATTAGTTTTTTGATAACTAATCCTACTTAATCCAAACTACCAATGATTTTATAGTTAAGATTTTAATGTATGGTTATCTTCTGAACAGTTTTGATTTTCTTGTTGATTATTTATTACTTTTGAGATTGCATAGATATCAATGAAATGAAAGAGATTGTTATTTGTGATTTAACAAGTAATACTCCATAAAAAAAAAATAAAAAAAAGAAAAGAAAAAATATTTTTATCACTTTTTATTGCTTTTCATTAATTCATTCACTTCAACATAAATATTTGTATCCGTTTTGAGCCTGAACAGCACAGCTTTAGAATCCTTGCTGAAATTAATGCAAATGCGAACCTGTTTTCTTTTGTAATATTTTGCAGAAAGTTTTTTTTTAGTACATTGAAATTATTAACATAGCATTAAAATATTTTCAAAATGATAAATTGACTTTTTTACTCCTTCAGAGTTTCTTAATTCCACTGTCATTAATCATTCACGGGATTTTTTAATCAGCTAGAAAAATGCATATAAACGTTGCAATTACACAAACTTTTTGTAAGGATCTGTTATAATGCTGCTAATACTTTAAAATAAAAAAAAAAGAAATTTAAGCCAATAGCAAACTAGGCATTTTCTTTAATCCATCACTTCTTATTCATTTTATTTTTTTCCCCTTATTATTCGTAAAATATTTTTTTGTAAATTATTTTTTTTATTTGACTGAATTGACTCATTGCAATTGTAAAAAATATATAAATTGTTGTAAATTAATGTAAAAAAGTATTCTGATATATAAGATAATTTAAATCGATAACATATTTTAATTAATCCGAAAATGGTTTTCAGGAATAAAGCAAATGTATAGTTAATTTGCATCCATAATTATTAAAAAAATAAATCTTCTGAATAAAAATAATAAAAATTCTGTATTTTTAATCAAAAATGTATTGTTATTTTTGTTAATTGTTTTATAGATGAACCTGGACGATTTGATTTCAAACTGTCTTTGTACATTTTATTCATCATCTTCTCCAATACCTCTCCTATTTGTGCTTATACATGTCCATGATATTAGGTTTTGCATCTTGAATCTACTTTCATTTTCTGATTTTCTTTTTTTTTTTTCTTTGATAAGATTGAGTGAAGGTCCCATGCAGGTTACAAGTATGAAAGTCACTTATAGCTTTGGTTTGCACGTGTACTTACATTCAAGTCTCTTGACCTTTCTATCTGATATAATATATATATTATACATATATTTATTATAATAATAGGAAGGACACACTATGGCGCGACGCTAACCGACCTCTTCTGGAAATAAGATTGAAATAAGAAAAACACACACACAAAAAAATAAATATAGCAAATTATATTAAAAAAATATTATACTATCACAGTAACATTCAAATTCATTTAAGATCACATTAATATGTCGGGATAAAGTTCACATAGTACCCAATATAACTCCAAAATCACAAGCTACGTAAGTAGGGGGACATTTTAATTGCCTTGCACTTCAACACGCTATCAATCTCCACCAAAACCAATACATTTCCACGCTCTTTATCCACTGAAAATTCTACCAGGCTATTCTGCAAAGGGTTAGGGTGTCGGTGATCTAGAGTGGTAGGGAAAGAAATTGCCAGAGAATCCCCCACCCAAACAAGCGCGACTGCTCCAGCAAAGGATAATGGGACGAGACGTGAGGGATAGCGTTAATCTGTTTCTCCACGATACCCAATGCTCGACACGTTGTCACGCTCATCCCCACCTCTGGCGCGTGACTTGCGAGAGCTCATTTGTTACGCCCCCACCCTCCCAAAGCCTTCATTGGCCTGATTGAACAATTCGCTCTTTTGTCTTCATCGCGACTCGGATCAATGTCAGAAAACGACGCTCATCGCCAAATGCCACGTCGTTACACCCGACACGAGGAGGATAAACTATCCACCGATTAGCTTAGCCTTCATTCTTTCACATGAAATGCAACCGCCATCCATTGAGATGAAGTCTTAAGCCCGACTCTCTCCAAAACCAAGCTCATCACATGCTGGCGAATAAAATCCAAGCAGCGTCAATGGATGGACCCTCGTTAAGTAGATAACGGGTATTAAAATGCGTTTAACACTAGTGATGGTGCAGATTATGAATTGCTTTGTTTTGGATAGAGTTTATTTTTTAGTGTTTCTAATCAGTAGCACAAAGTTTTGCCATTTTTGGCTCCTTACTGCAATAAAAAAATTATATCGACATTAAAATTGTGATTGCCTTAATTGACTGAGAATGGATAGTGGTAAACTCAGTTTTAATCTAGAAGAATAATTAAGCATGTATTATAATTTATTAAAATAAACAGATAAATAATAAAAATAAATTCATAAAACCATCTACAGAAAAATGTGTTAACTGTGAGGAATATAGATGGCAATGGATGGACCCTCGTTAAATAGGCAACGGGTATTAAAATGCATTTAACACTAGTGATGGTGTAGATTATGAATTGCTTTGTTTTGGATAGGGTTTATTTTTTAGTGTTTCTAATCAGTAGCAGAAAGTTTGGCCATTTTTGGTTCCTTATTGCAACGAAAACATTGTATCGACATTAAAATTGTGATTCCAGTGATTGCCTTAATTGACTGAGTATGGATAGTGGTAAACTCAGTTTTAATTTAGATGAATAATTAAGCATGTATTATAATTTATTAAAATAAACAGATAAATAATAAAAATAAATTCATAAAACCATCTACAGAAAAATGTATTAACTGTGATGAATGTAGATGCCCATAGAAGGACCCTCGTTAAGTAGTCAACGGGTATTAAAATGCTAGTGATGTGGTAGATTATGAATTGCTTTGTTTTGGATGGGGTTTATTTTTTAGTGTTTCTAATCAGTAGCAGAAAGTTTTGCCATTTTTGGCTCCTTACTGCAATAAAAAAATTATATCGACATTAAAATTGTGATTCCAGTGATTGCCTTAATTGACTGACAATGGATAGTGGTAAATTCAGTTTTAATCTAGAAGAATATTTAAGCATGTATTATAATTTATTAAAATAAAATGTCTATGAACACTGAGCAGATAACTAATAATAATAAATTCACAAAACCATCTTCAGAAAAATTTACCAATTGTTATGAACATAGAACTAATAATGTCCAAATATAAATAACAATGACAAATGATTCAGGTAATTCAGATAACAGAACGAAAGCATATTGAAAATATAACATTTGAAAGGTAAGAAAATTTGCTGCATGATTTTGAGTTGTTATTTTTGTGATTTCTCAATTTATAGAAACTAGTGCATCAACAAATTCATATTTATATGTATCATGCAAATTTTTAAATTGAATTCTTGCTTAAATAAAAAAAAAAGTTTTAATTTAGTTTATACATTATTGTGGAAAAAAAAAATGTTTTTAAAACTTTTTAAAACTTCCTTTCTTTTAAAAGCTTCCTTTCTTTGGAAAAAATAGATTGTTTTCAAAATAACTATGGAACAGTTATATTTGCGAGACTATTTGACTAAAACACCATTTCTTTTATGAGGTAATAGTAATGTCTGAAAACTCTCATTGTAAGACGGAATGAAAAACAGAAAGAAATTAGACTAGAATCAGTCTAGTAACTGATTGACGAATGTATCATCGGTGAAACTTTTAAACGATCCTTTGGGATATTTGCCAGAAATGATTTAGCAACTCGAGTATCATTCCAAAATTTATCCCGATTGTTTTCTTATATGAAGAAAAACCCTTTCCTTTAAAACACATAATCGGTCGTTTTAACAAAATAGGACATTCATTTCCCGAAGCAATAAACTTTTATTATTGTTCCTTCTCTTTTTACGTTGTTTTCTCACCGAACAAAAAATAGATGGATTGTCATGTAAAAAAGTCAGGTAGTCTCATAGAAGATTGAGGAGATGATTGAAGAGATAAAAAGTGCCCTGCCAAGGGAATTCTGGGTATGCTGCATCCCTCAGCATATTTTCAACGTTTCTGCAAAAGAATCTGCGAATAAGAAATGAAAGATTTGAAGGAAAGGACAAATTAAATGTCTTAAATCATTAAACCTCTGTACAAAAATGTTTATGGAAAAACTGTTTTTTGTATTTTATTGAGCTAATAGTATCCTACAAAAAATAACTATTAAATTTAAAGATACACACTTAATGAACATAGAAACATTCACTTGCTTGAAGATACTTTATGTATCTATAGCGAATAAAAATTTACCGTATATTGTAAAAACTATATTCAAACATATAAGTAAAAATATCGAGAAAATATAAATTTCGATACTCGAATAAATATTAAGCTAAATGGTAAAATTAAATTAAAAATGCGAATTTCTTTTTCCTTCTGAAAATGAACAAAAGCTATCATCATGTCAAATATGGTAGTTATGAATTCAAATATGAATATGAATGTGATGATTATGATTCAAATGATTTCAATAGAAGCAAAATAAGTGTTTTGCGCCGTAACATATTTTATAATATCTAACAACGTTTTAGGTTTAGTAAAATAGGCTTAGTTCAAAAGTTTTAGGTTTAGTAAAATAGGTTTAGATTTAGTAAAATAGGTTTAGATTTAGTAAAATAGGTTTAGGTTTAGTAAAATAGGTTTAGGTTTAGTAAAATAGATTTAGTTCAAATGCATCAAAATGTTTTAAACCGAGTTTTATAATTATTTCTAAAGCACTTCGAATCATAAGATAGATGAGAAACTATGTTTATAATTTAAAGAAAACTAAGGATTATTTATCTCTGATTATTCTCTTATCTCTGATTATCTCTGATTATTTATCTCTGATTATTTTAGTTCAGAAACTCATATTTCAATATATCAAGTAATATCTCTATTATTAGATATGGATATTTACGATAGCTCAGAATTCAAAATAAGATACCATAATAACTATTAATGCAACTAACCAATGTGTAGTTAAATTGTATCAACTGTCATGGGGGGATCATTATACAATGTCAGAATTTATTTAAATTCTAAAACTAACTTTAGTGTACATCTGTTTATATAAAACAAATATATTAATGAGAATGAAGCATTGGTTTGTAATAGTGGTATAGTAAACATGTCAAGCATGAAATGTGCAGGCTTCCAATACATGATGAATTGAACATTTATGAAAATTTCAGAGAAAACCCTTCGCTAAAAATTAATTACAGGTCCCCATACTTATAACACTGACTGATATTTAATTAATATAATACGTATGTATGTGATACAATATTCCAATTCACAATAGTTTAGAATTAATCGTATACACAGTAAAATGCTTGCCTCTAACTGATTAATTGACGGCGTTAAATATGCTCTGGATCAGCCAAACTTCAAGTGTCAGATTTAACGGCGTGGAATCCATTGCGATCAGAGTAGTTAATTTATAATATCTGACATAAATATTACTTTACATATTATGTCATAAATGCATCTAAGTTAGATTTAAGCTTCATGTCAAACATTAGTAGTACAGACGTGAACAACATTCGAGATTGCGTCATTAAATGCATCAGCATTTCTATAATTTAAATTATAAATAAACAGCTGTGATCCATAGTAACAAATAGTATTTGTTTTACTTAATATGCTTGAAATAAGAATTTAGAATATGCATCTTATTTCAGCTTTATCATGATTTTTATGAATACAACAACTTTTCTGTCAACAATGTTCATTACTCCTTTACATAAATTTTGCATAAAGCAACCATGCGGCCTGATGGCCAATTTACTAGCGCTCTGGCCTTTGGTACCATAGGTTTTAAGTTCGAATTGTGGCATGGATGTGTGTTAGTGGTTCGGAATCCACGTTAAACTGTAGATCTCAATCCAGTTAGCCTAAAGTGTGCACAACATGACCGTAGAGCAAGAAACCAAACAACCATGCGAAACATTATTATATACAATCCTTTTTATTTAGTCCTAACTTTTTAATTTATTTGAATTAGGAATTGGGTAATTTCATAATGCAAATTCCAACTATGAAAATAATGAAGACTATATTTCACTCACTGCAGCTATATGAATACGTATATCAAATATTATATAGTTTATGCAAGATTTCTTCTCAATAACTCTATCTGACATTTACCCAGTGGTGCGCTAATCAGTTCTATGGAATTCAGAAATAACAGCTGTGATAGTAAACTTGTTCTTATAATTATAATATGCATCTTACATTCGCACAATACTTGTTATTACATTTAATTGTAAAACAAACAAAAAATATTGTAATACTTTAAAAACATACAGTTAATTATAGCAATAAAAAAACGTAATTACCTAAAAGTAATTAAATTTAATCATCGTTAATGGTTAATTTTAAAAAAGAAAAATTATCACTCATTTTTATTTTCATCTATCTATAATCCAACATAAAAAGAACTTCACTTTACCTAAATAGCTATGGATGGGATAAAATATAGTAAATTTAATATTAATTTTTCTTTTTTAATGTCTCATACAGACTTTTCTAAAAAAATATTTCATCATAACTTGAATTACTCTTGGGAGAAACTATTGATATTTTGACAGAAATGTTTTTGTAAAATTATATTCCTAAAGGGGATAGGTTTGACTAGACAATTGCATTTTGTTCTATTGAA
Organism: Caerostris darwini; assembly: GCA_021605075.1. Classification (NCBI taxonomy): domain Eukaryota; kingdom Metazoa; phylum Arthropoda; class Arachnida; order Araneae; family Araneidae; genus Caerostris; species Caerostris darwini. The sequence goes on along the minus strand of BPLQ01012976.1, from coordinate 492,191 downwards.
ATTCTCAACTTAATCAACTTCTTACATTAATTAACTAATTAAATGTACAATTCTAATTGTAAAATTAAAAAAAAAAACATTTTTATAAAGGATTCATTTCCTGTGTTGAATTAATTTCAAAGACAAGTTCTTAAAATTTAATGAAATGTAAATAATAACTTCTAACTTTGAAATAACGAATAACTTCATTCTTTCAACATCATTATAAAAAAGGTAATCATCAAGCCTCATTATGAAAAAAATGTCAGCATCAAGCATTGTTATAAAAATAGGTCATCATCAAACATCATTATAAAAAAGGGTCATCATCAAACATCATTATAAAAAAGGGTCATCATCAAGCATCATCATAAAAAAAAGGTCATCATCAAGCATCATCATTATAAGAAAAGATCATCATCAAGCATCATCATTATAAGAAAAGGTCATCATCAAGCATCATCATTATAAGAAAAGGTCATCCTCAAGCATCATCATTATAAAAAAGGTCATCATCAAGCATCATCATTATAAAAAAAGGTCATCATCAAGCATCATCATTAAAAAAAGGTCATTATCAAGCATCATTAAAAAAAAAGGTCATCATCAAGCAACATTAAAAAAAAAGGTCATCATCAAGCATCATTATAAAAAAAAGGTCATCATGAAGCATCATTATAAAAAAGGTCATCATGAAGCATCATTATAAAAAAAGGTCATCATGAAGCATCATTATAAAAACGGTCTTCAAGAACCAGTATAAAAAAAGTTATGTAGTCAATTTAACATTTCCTTAATACATGAATAGCAACTAGAAGCAGTATTTAAATTGTTATTATATTAATAAGTTTCCATATTGCATTTGTATTGAAATAAATCAATCAAGTTGTAGAGGAACTAAAGAACGATATCAAATTATCATTTCCATTTTATTGAAAATTGATATATCAATACAGTAGGTATTATTTACTATTTTCCAGTAATGTTACAAACAAAAAGCTATAAATACAAAACATTTGGATATTATATACGAATAAGGTATTTCACAAAATCAAATTTTCTAAGAAGAAAGTTATCCTTTCTGAAAATTGATCTGGAATAGATTTTAATTATTTTTTAAAAAAAGCAGGCAACCAAAACAAAGTAATATTACATTATCTTTTGTTGTTGTTAAAATCCTTTATATTTTTAATTGAGTTTCAACTAAAGACTGTTTTCAAATTATCATTTATTTCCTTTTTATGGAAAATTTGATACATTAATACAGTAGGAATTATCTATTATTTGCCAGTAATGTTACTCACAAAAAGCTGTAAATAGAAAACATTTGGATATTCACGAGTGAGGTAATTTCACAAAATCAAATTTTCTATAAAAAAGATTATATCCTTTCTAAAAATTCATCTGAAACGCATTATTTATTAAAAAAAAAAATAATGTAGTATTACATTTTTTTAAAAATCCTTTATAGTTTCAACTGTTTTCATGATGTTTGAAATTAATAATGCAGTCTGTGTAATGTATAATGAGAAAAGTTTGTATATTAAAAGTTCTTAAACTGTTGAATTAAATGTAGGTGCATCCAACCCATACGAAATTTCGCAAAGCATTTTTACACGTTTTATCATTAACACGAGGTACACAGACAAACGCATCCATGCTTTCATTTCGCAGAGAAATATAAGGCTGAAATTTAATTTATACAAACAACTTTCACTGCTCTTAACATTGGAAAAGTGAATAAATTTTGCACATCCTTTCATAAACCCGTGTTTAATTTTGAGAGAATTAATTAGATACTTTTTAAGTTAACTCAGTTCTGAGTTAATATCGATGCATATCCAACCCGATTTAGCATTATCTTAATTAAAGCCTGATTATCCGATGCGTTTCATCAATTTCGTTTCCTCACAAAATGAAATTTCCTTGAGCAACGAAAATGTTTACCTTTTACCTCTTCTGTATCCATCCATCCATCCACCCACACATCCATTCATTTCACCAATCGTGGTTTTCCTACCCACAAATTAAGTTTTCTCGCGTAATCAACCATTCCGTTTACTTCTGGGTCGCCCTCCGTAATCAACAAAGCCAAATTGAAAAATCAACAATCAGGCGTTAGAGTAAATTAAAAGATCCGGAAAACATTCTGGAAGATGACTCATCTTTCTACTGCATCTGCACTCTGCGGATACAGTGAGCGTGTGCATGTCTGAATTCCCAATAGCGGTAGAAATAAATAATGTCCCTAGCATCTGTTGGGTAGGTAATCATTCCGTGTGTTTAAGATAATAACATCGCAGTCGAGGGATAGATAGTTTCTTTGTTGAAGACATGTTCAGAACAAATTCGAATCCTGTGATGAGTTCACCAAGCACAAGCGTCAATATCGAGATTTGATTAACTGGGCTTCAACAATTCCGATATCTTTATTAATAATTTTGCTCTAGACGTTAGTCATCAGATACAAAATCAGAAAGTTTTGAACAAAATTATATTTAAAAATTTAATTAAGTTTTGAACAAAATTATATTTAAAAAGTTAATTAAATTTTGAATAATATTATGTTTAAAAAGTTAATTAAATTTTAGAACAAAATATATTTTTCAGTGTTGTTTTACGTGCAGATTATTGGTGAAGAATATATTGTACTGAAATATCGTGGAAATTTAGATGATTTATACATCACTTACATAATTACATACTTTCTTTAATCATGTTCGAGGTTTTCCTCTTTTCATAGCAAATATGGGACCGTCTATTAGAGAAAACAAGTTCATTTTTTATTTGATCTCGTATAGTCGATACTTAAATCTGGCACCATGGTATAACAGATTTATTAAAAACACCCTTCTGAATAAGTAACTAGAATAGAAGAGATATGGAATGAATATTTAAAAATACTAATTATCAAAGTTGTACAATAATATTTTTCACAATGATTTCTTATAAATTTAAGACATATTTACATACTTTTGAATATTTTTATAAATCATGTTCTTCCCTTATTTTTCCTTAGGTACTTTATTAACTGTCTCAAACACATATGTAAAGAAAAATTAAATAAAAAACAAACATGTTTCTAATTTGGGGACTATATTTTTAAATAAATAAATAATGTCCCTAGCATCTGTTCAGAAGGTAATTATTCCGTGTGTTAAAGATAATAACATCGCAGGCGAGGGGTAGATAGTTTCTTTGTTGAAGACATGTTCATAACAAATTCGAATTCTGTGATGAGTTCACCAAGCACAAGCGTCAATGTCGAGATTCGATTAACCGTGCTACAACAATTCCGATATCTTTATTAATAATTTTGCTCTAGACGTTAGTCATCAGATGCAAAAAAACCAGAAAATTTTAAACAAAATTATAATAAAAAATTTAATGACATTTTAAAATAAAACATATTAGTAAGTGTTTATGATTTTGGAAATATTATTAAAAATAAATATATTACATTAAAATAACGTGGAAATGCAAGGAATGTAATTGTAGATGATTTCTATAATCATGCTCTAGGTTAATTTTTTTCTAGCATATATACTAACCCTCATTATTTATTATAATAAGCATGTTCGTTTCTTATTTGATCTTTTAAAATCGATCCTTAAATTTGGTACCATGGTTTATGACAGATTTATTAAAAACGATTCTGAATGAGTAACTGGATTAGAAGAGATAAGGGATGATTGCTTAAAATCGCTAATTATCAAAGTTGCGCAAGTATCTTTTACTAGTAGCAATTTATTAATAGCCAAACTAGGCATTTAAAATAAAATTTAAATAAAAAAATCCAAAAATTTTTTTAAAGTTTTAAATTCTGTATTTCTGCCATTAGATATTACTTTATTCAAGTAATAAATGTTTTTATTAGGTGATCCTTTATACTTCTTTAGTTAAAAAAAATATTATCTACATTCATATTGACTAAGACCTTTCATAACAATTATGTAATAATACAGTAAACTAAATAAAGATTTAGTTTTAAACATTTTTTTCAAATTAATTATTACAATCTAAATAAAGATTTAGATTGTAATAATTAATTTGAAAAAAATGTTTGGTGTATAAAATAATGAGAATAATCACATAAAATGATCTGTGAAATCCTTATTTCGAAATATTGTCGTTGCCACTTAACTTTAGAAACAAAAACTTTTTCACAGCAGAAAATATGTTTAAATCACCACCTCTACAATACCTCTTTCTGCTTTTTTTAGTTTATAGTACAAGTTACAGCATACCCAATATTTACTTCCACCAAAGAATTACATTATGTCACTTATAATGTAATAGTTTTCAAGTATTAAGAACAATTATTAATTGAAAAATTCATCTGAATTGAAATGATCCTTCAATTTGAGTACAAAAGATAAATAAGTGTAAATAAGATAAATAAGTGTAAATAAAATAAAATTTAAAAAGATTTTAATTTTATTATGTGTTATTTACACCACCACTTACACTATATGAAATTTTTGCAATTTAATATGCACCCAGACAGAATTTCAATAATTTAACGGTTATCTCAGTAATTAATTCAGTTTGGGACTGTAATGCCATTAAATATGGCATTTTAAATGTAAAACGAAAGCAAATGTATAAAGTTAGATTATTGAAGAACAATAACTAAAGATTATTCAAGAACCAAAAATGCAGAAACAAAGAATAATGGAATAGTTCTTTAAAAATAAGGTCCCTCATTGAGAAATAAAACGCAACCCCGATCGAGTTTCATAAAAATGTGAACTTCAAACATCTCGAGAGAGATTAAAATTTAGCAAACGGCAGCCGCAATAAATCAAAACTTATCAGCTGTTCGTGCCAGCGTTCTTCATGGGTGTAATCAAACATTGAAGCCATAATGATAAATCTAGAGAATCTCAATTTTCCTTGCGCAAAGCAAATTTGTTTCCCTTGACAGTTAACTGATCAGAGAAGGAAGCGCCATTAAAACTCTACAGCAAATTGGCCGTTAAGGATTTAGAGTGTGAGAGGGAGGCGGGACCATCCGAAGTTACAGGATCTGCAACAACCAGCTTGGAGAAGTAGTGTCCTTCACTATAATCCTCCCCTTTCCTCGTATTGAAGTTTATATAGAAGCAAAAGCAAAGCGTTACATTAAATTAACTGGTAAGTGTGTTCGTAGGGCTACATTTGACTGAAATCGTGCCGGGAAAATTATTGCGCGGAAGGATTTTAATAAGCACAGGGCATCATGACTTCGCTACACACACTAATTACAGAAGCTTCTGCGGTTGAACAGGCTTTCTCGTTTGCACCGATTATGAAGCCCCCCTAATAAATGTGCGAAGAGAGCATTCAAATTAAAACTTTATGATTTCAAAAGCACTTAGTTCCTACCTCGGCGATATTAATAAGTTATAAGACTTCCTCCAATCTCAATAAATGGACCTTTCACACACGGCGATGGCCTAAATATTAGGCCCTTTCAATGGACTAAGCTGTTCTTTGATATCTCCCGAATAGCTCTCAGAGGTCGGCAAGGTCTAAAGAAATCGGATGAATTCTTAAGAGGATATTTTCCCTAGTAATTGTTCAAATAGGGCTTTAAAGAACAATTACTTGCTCCCGATTCGAAATTCCCTCAACGTTATTGGAAAATATTGGATGGAATTAACTTCGGCTTGAGGGAAAGGGTTTCATTAATTTAAGGAACACGCCGAGCGAAGCACGAAAGGCAAGCAGGATAATTAACACTCAAGAGAGATTACATTTATTCTTAGGTTGAGCATTTAGAAATTCAAAGCGCACTTAGTGCGTCAAATTAATCGTTCGCCTCAAATTGCGCGGAATGGCTATGTTACAAATAGACTGAGAATCTTCACTTAAGAATGCATTAAAATGACGTGTGGTGCATGATTTAATTTAGTCCACTTTAGTGTTTTTCTAAGACAATTAATGAATAGACGCGTTTCAGAACCAAGGGGATTTCATAATTCAGAACTTTCAGGTGCAAGTAATTGCGACTAGTTTTGCAAGTGCAAGTTGGCTATAGGCTATTGCTGCATGTGTTAAATTTTAAAGTTAGAGGTATGATTTTAGGACATGAAATTTGGTAGATTTTTAGCCGTTTACTTGAAATACATAAGTAATGCAATGTAAGAAAATTTTTAATGAAAATGATAAATTTTTTAAAATGTAAATTTATTTCATGTTAAAATTTTACGCTAATATTAAAGTGATTTATTAAAAAATTCAAACCGCATAACAATCAATCGTTCGCCTCAAATTACGAGGAATGGCTATGTTACAAATAGACTGAGAATCTTCACTTAAGAATGCATTAAAATGACGTGTGGTGCAGGATTTAATTTAGTCCACTTTAGTAGTTTTCTAAGACAATTAATAAATAGACGAGTTTCAGAACCAAGCGGATTTCATAACTTCACAAGTATTACTCAGAACTTTCGGGTGCAAGTTATTGCGACTGGTTTTGCATGTGTAGGCAGGTTATAGTCTATAAATACATGTGTTAAATTCTGATGTTTAAGAAATATTTTCATAGATAGGAAATCTGATAAATTTTTAGATATTTATTTTAAATGCATAAATAATGCAATGTAGGACAATGTTCAAATGAAAATTATAAATTTATTTTCTAAGATGTAAATTTATCTCATAAGTTAAAAAGTAAAAGAAAAATATCATACACTAATATTAAAGTCATTTATTAAAAAATTCAAAACTGTAATCGCTCATGTATTAAGTACGTTATAATTAATCGTTGTCTTCAAAATGCGCGGAAGGGTTCTATACAAATAGACTGAGGATCTTCTTAAGAATGCATTAAAATGAAGTGTAGTACATAATATAATTTAGTACAGTTTAGCGTTTTTCTTAGAAAAGTAATGACTAGACGAGTTTGCGAATCTTGTAATAGTTAGAAATTTTAGATGTAGGTAATTACGACTAATTTTACATGTGTAGGCAATTTATAAGTTAGAACCGTTTGTGTTAGATTTTGAAATTTTAAGAAAAATTTCAGTTGATGTTCATTTTAAAATATATTTAGATATTTAATTTATGTGCATAAATAATGCAATGTAAGGAAATGTTTTAATGAAAATGATAAATTTACATGGTAGAAAATAAATCTATATATTTTATAATTTAATGATTTTCAAAGTATAATATTAAAGTAATTTATTAGATGCCAGTTATTTCTTGATATTTTTATCATAAAATTTTTATGTTAAACTATTTAAATTTTACTTTAGAAAACCCTTTGTATATAAATTTGTGAATATAATAAATCCATTATGACAGAAGTATTTTAATATTTTTTAAGTAAAATATAGAGAAAGTAAACTCTCACATTAATTTAATTAACTCCCTTATGCTTGCGTAAATTTGTAATTAATTTTACTTTATAATTTGGACATGTTATGTTTGTCAATTTTAATTTTAATTATAATTAAAAAATTTTCTATTAAACATTGTCTTATTATTTGTTTTTTTTTTTTTAAAGAAAAAGTTCAATTAATTACAAACGAAAGCAATAATAATCAGAAAGAAAAATAATATTTGAATTATAGTGTTATAAAGTATCATTTATTACTTTAAATAAGCATAGCTGTTTTACCATTTAACTTTATCACTAGTTACATTTCATCTACTTCAAAGTGACACCGGCATAGTTCTTGCTCAAGAAAGATAATCTTTCTTTTTTACATGAATTTTTACTTTGAATTTTATAGTTTTTTGGTTGATTGAAAAGATATTCTCCTTTAGTTATTTTAATAATTGTTTATATTTAATGTCACATGATTCAATTCTGAAGTCACTGAAATATTTTTTTCAACATGATACATTTTAATACATTATTTAACATTTTTCTGCCATGAAATTTATTAAACTTTTTTCCTTTAAACTGAATCGATAAATTCTTAAGAAATACTTATTTATAAATGAAAAATACTGTTTTTACATTATAACTAGAAAATAAATAAACATTACAGTAAAATCGTCTGTTTTACAAATTTTAAATTAATGAAATCAAGATCAAAGAAATCTTAAATATAATTAAAAATCTTTGTTATGAATAGTTATAACAACGTAACAAAAACAAGAAAACATAATATAAAATAAATTATGTAATTATTTAATTAACATAATGCAATTAACGTATGATTTAATAATGTACTTATCATAATATGATATTAATATTTCATCAATGACTATCAAAATAATACTCCTGGTCAAGTAACAAATAGATCAAATTTCTTAAATTAAAATCACTCAATTTTTTACAAAGTTACTAAAATTCAATTAATACAATAAGAAAAAATAATCATGAAAAAAAAAGAAGAAAAATAGGAAATGATTTAAAATGACTCCCATCAAATCATTTTGTTAAAATGATTAAATGTACAAAGATCAGAAATAGAAATAAATTCCGAAAGAATAACATCAAAAATATGAAGCTAAAAATAATAATTAATCTATTAATTAGTTAGCATAATGCATAATGTAATGATAATATTTCATCAATGAGTATCAAAATAATAAATACTACTCCTGGTCAAGTAACACACTGGTCAAATTAATTACATCAAAATCATTCATCTTTTTATAAAGTTACTTAAATTCTATTAATACAATAAGAGAAAATAATCATAAAAAATATTAAATGATTTAAAATGACTGCCATGGAAAAATTTTGTTGAAGGATTAAATGCACAATGATTAGAAGTAGAAATAATTTCCAAAAAAAATCACATCAAAAATATGAAAATAAAAATAGCAATTACTCAAGTTAACAATAATTAGTCAATAGTTAACATAATGCAATTAATGTATGATGTGATTAATGCAATTATCATAATATATTCATATTTCATCAATGAGTACCAAAATAAACTATATACCTGATCAAGTAACACACTGGTCAAATTTCTTAAATTAAAATCAGTCATTTTCTTAGAAAATTACTAAAATTCATTTAATAGAAAATAATCATAAAGAAAAGAGAATAGGAATGATTTAAAAGAAATCTCATCGCATAATTTTGTTGAAGGATTAACTATATAATGATCAGAAGTAGAAATAAATTCAAAAACCATAAGATCAAAAATTTGCAACTAAAAATAATAATTAGTCAATTAGTAAACAATAATTAGTCAATAGTTAACGTAATGCAATTAATGTACGATGTGATTTATGTAATTATCATAATATATTAATATTTCATCAGTGAGTATTAAAATAAACTGTACTCCTGGTCAAGTTACACACTGGACAAATTTCTTAAATTAAAATCATTCATTTTTTTGCAAAGTTACTAAAACTAATTTAATAGAAAATAAGTGAAATCTAAATCAAATAATTTTGTCAAAGGATGTCAAATGCAAAATGATCAGAAGTAAAAATAAATTCCAAAACCATAACTAAAAATAATAATTAATTAAATAATTAACTAGTATTACATAATAACAATTGGTCTCTTGAACAAGATTAGAAAATGTCTTGAAGCATAATCTGCATTCTAATGCAAAATATAAATACATTTTTAATTAATGTAATGGAATTGTTTCTAATAAAGGCTGTGAAATCTTTCCACACATCAAAATATTTTTCATCTTTAAGATAAAGCATTTCATTGTAAACTGAAACGGATTAATTAATTAATACGAATAAATTATTTGTAATAGAATTTTATATACATTCAAGATTCGCATATCCGTATAATAGAGAATTCCATTAACATATAAAAGGTAACTAGCTTTTGAATAGCTTACACATTTGAATGAAAACTTTTAACAATCAGCGCAATTTGTTAATGAAACTGTTAATTTAATTTATTCATTAGAAGTATTTACTATTTAATAATGGAACTTCTTAAAATGTAAAGAGGAATTAGATTCCAGTTTCTGAAAGAGATATTTTTTATTGCTTGATTTATATTCAAACCAAAGGATTGAATGTGAATAATATAATCTTTCCACGGTAACGGATTTCAACACAGCCAATACTGTTGTTGGCATAGCAGCGGCATTTCCAACAGAAAGAAAGTAATTGAATTTAAATCTCTAAATCGACAAATCATGCATAGAATATTACAGAAGTTTCCTTACAGACTTATTTTCATTTATCTACAAGGGTGGAAACTAATAAAAATATGTAAAAAAATACGATAAAATTTATGTCAGAAGAACGACAGATATGATAATCTAAACTTTAATATTATCCACTTTAACTTAAGTTTAGAAAGAAAACATAATTTATACAATATAGGAAAAAGTTATTTCCTAATACGTTATAGATATTTCATATGAAATAAAATATAACTTTTTTACTCGAATCTTTAGTGTAAAATGAATAAATGATGTAATAAATAAAAGATTAAATAATAATGAATAAATGATTTTAAAGGTTAAAAACAGATCTTAGAACATGGTTATAAACATTGAAACTTTGCTAAAAATTCTTACCGTGACTTGTCTTGACTTGACTAGGTGCTTTGAGATCTTACCACGATCGTGTTCTTGACTGGGTACTTTGAGATCTTATAACGATCATGTTCTTGACTGGGTACTTTGAGATCTGATAACGATCATGTTCTTGACTGGGTACTTTGAGATCTTATCACGATCATGTTCTGGACTGGGTACTTTGAGATCTTATCATGATCATGTTCTTAACTGGGTACTTTGAGATCTTATTATGATCATGTTCTTGACTGGGTACTTTGAGTTCTTACCACGATCGTGTTCTTAACTTGACGGGTGCTTTGAGATGCATGCTCGCTGACGCTGATTAATCCCAATTTATCCAAATGCTTTCTTAAAATATAACAGACAAAACAATTTGGTAGAAGTGAAAATGAAACCATTATAAAGGAACTACACTAAAACTCGAAATTCTAGAAATCATTGACTATCACAGCTCAAAGATTCTTTTTAAAATACAAGAAAACGTTGCATGTACTTTTTAGCTCTGACTTGACTTGTTGGCCTGACAATGTGCTTTGAAATCTTACCACCATCATGTTCTTAATAACTACACTACAATGTGGGCAAAAAAGAATCGAAATAAGTTGATAGGATGAAAAATACGTTGAAAAATTTAAAACATATCGATTATTATCATATAAGGAATCGATTAAAAAAATTAGCTATTTTAGTAAGGTAAAATATGAGTTGAACCTAATTCTAAATTAATTATAACTAAATATAATTAAAAATCAAAATTTGACATTTTTAATTAATTTTGATAATTTTATGCAAATTTATTATTTTTATAAAATCATGAACAAGCATCCAATTGGATAACTAAATAAGATTCATGACGTAAGATATTATATTTAACTAATGAAATTGAAGATTACTTTAAATAAGCAAAATGTGAAAATATTATATCTAAATTGCTTTGAACTTGTTTATAAAGCTTGTAAAATTATTTATTGAAATATTTGAAGCAGTATTAATTTTCAAAATTTACTAAAAATGTAATATAAATGTCTTTGATCACAAATTTCCTCTAATAAATAGAAAAAAAAAGTCCTCTTAATATATATTTTTTTTTTTTCGAAAACTGAAATTTTTCATTTTCTAGATACTGTATTGCCTTTCGAAGCAAATATAAAAAAAAAAATCTCATAAACATTAAGTAAAAAATGGCCTCGATTCCACAAAGTGATTTGAATTTACATAATTCTACCTATGAAATGAAGCAGAAGTTTTTAATGCTATAAGTTTTAAAGATAAGTCATTTGTTGCTTTAATGTAGAATACAAATTTGAATTTGAAAAATGGGATCTACGTGCTTTTCTCAATAAATTAATCCAGAAGAGTTGTGGTAATTTAAGTTGAATTACTCAAAATGTACTTAACTTTTACAATTAATTATTACAACATCTATAAATTTAATTTGATTTTGTGGTAGGGGGTGAGTTGTTTATTTTTAAAATTTTTACATCAGGAATCATGTACCGCAAGAGTCTGTGTTGAGTTGAAAGGAAGATTTTCATGCTGCCTCACACCACATGGGAGAAAATCTGGAAAATTCCCAGCAGACAGAACAAATTTCGATACAAGACTTTATCCTCACTGACAATCACCACAAATTATCCTAACAGAAATTGAACCCTAAACACATTTATAAGCTAGTTAGGTTTCAATAGTTCTTGCACCAATTGTTTTAATAACATAAAGAAAAACATAAGAAAACATTTTTAATAATAGCATGGAGACTAACATAAACATTTTTAATAATAACATAAGGGACATAAACATTTTTAATGATAACATACCGAACATAAGGAAATATTTTAATAATAACATAAAGAACGATCATAATGAAACATTTTTAATAACAATCTAAAGAACGATCATAAAGAAACATTTTTAATAATAACATAAAGAATGATCATAAGGAAACATTTTTAATAATAACGTAAAGAACGAACACAACATTTTTAATAATAACATAAAGAGCAAACATAAGGAAATATTTTTAATAACAACATAACGAACATAAGGAAGCATTTTAATAACAACATAAAGAACGAACACAAAGAAACATTTTTAATAATAACATAAAGAACGAACATAAGGAAAAAAATTTAATAGCAACATCAAGAACGAGCATAAAGGAAACATTTTTAATAATAACATAAAGAACGTAAAAAAACATTTTTAAAAATAAAATCGTCTTATTTATTGGATTCTATGTGAAATCATTTATTATCATGTCCTATTGTTGAAAAATTTATTTTTTGTGCTTAACATTACGTATAATTCACATTTTATCTCGCACAATGTGATAACTAGACAAACTATATGTGTTACACTTCTTTCCATGGAAATTTAGAAGAAATTTGTCGGTTTATATTATAATTGGAACGTGAAAATAATAAATTTGTGTGTGTTTTCTTACTTAGTACGAATTACTGATGATTGATGAGATTAATTTTTAAACTAACAAATGAGTCTAGTAATTTTATTGATTACACTTTCTTTTTATTAAAGTTAATGTTTTTTAAATAATAATTTCATTTGAAAACATTGGTCGCATTTATCATAGTCATGTGTTCATTATAAAAAATTATACAACGCATTTGAATCTGTTTACTAAATGTTAATTTTAAAACACACGAACTTTTATTACATTTAAAAATTAGACATTAAACTATGGTAAATAATTAACTTTACAAATATTAAAAATATGGGGCCTGAATGGCCGAGTGGCTAGCGCTCGGTACCCCAGGTTTCGGGTTCGAGTCCCGGTGGTGCCATGAATGTTTGTAGTGGTTCGCAATCCACTTTAAAACGTAGGTCCCGGTCCTAATAGGATCGTAGAGAATTGTGGGGCATTGTTACTCCGCGTCCGTGGCTTATCTTCAAGTTATACGCGCCCCCTGGGTAATGCAAAGTGAGTAACATCTGTGCAGCGCTTGCTTTAAGGCATACAAGACCAAGTTGTCTAAGTGTTTGCCAGCTGCATTAGAACAAAAAAATATTAAAAACGCAATTTTTAAAATTTGTTATTTATGAAACAAAATTAACGAAAAGCATTGTAGCAGGAATGTTTTACGAGGAGTTGTAATTTTATTGTATGAAAATAATTGTATTTTAAGCAATCATGTTATTATTTATGCAATTATAGCTTGACTAAATATAAATTACTAATACATTTAGACACATTTTGTGTTATGAAATTCCATATCACAAAAAAATTTAAACACTTATATGAACAACAATTGATTACATGCATTCAGTTAATAGTGTTCACATAATGATTACGATGAATAAAATATTATTCAAGCATCATTTAACTATGCAACTTGAGACTTTTGGGTTAGATACTATAAATTACCTACAACAAGGGATAATAGAGGTAATAATATTAACTAGAAAATTGGGAAAAAAAATTAGTATGTCACATAGTTAATTATGGAAAGAATATAATATCTTACAAATTAAATATTTACAAAATTTAAGATGTTTACATTTTAAAGAACTAATTAATGAGCTATCTTGATAAGTTTACGGAATATCTGGTTTTAATTTAACAATAGATTATTCTGAGATTAACTTCATAAAAATATTTTCAGAAAGATTTTGTAATAAAAAAAGGGATGAATATAATGTAATAAAATATAGAACAGCCTATAGGCCGACTCGTGGCTCAGTGGTATAGGGCGCGGCTGATGAGCTTTAGAGCTGAGGTTCAATCCACTGACGGCTTTGTTGTAGTTTTTTTTTTAAAACGAGAAGATTCGATAGCGTTTGTAATGTTTAGCATCTTGCCTCGTTAGTCAGACTATCTAATGGGAGTTTTCCGGGTTTTCTCCCATACTATAAGCAAATGTGGGTTAGATTCACCTAAAAGTCCTCTAGGAAGGCAGAGCCCTCCTTCTTCAATGACTCGGAGCCAAGTCAGACTTCTACCTATAGATGTTCCATCACAACATAAGCTGTTCTTTTTGTCTCCATTCATGACACTACTCATGGCGTGTCCCTTCCGCGCTTCTGGACACTGAGGATTAGTCACAACAGACCAATCTATTTTATGCTTATCAAGTTAGATGCCATCATTAAATTTTTGCTGTTTTCAGTGTTTCATTAGTATTCACAGTATTTTTGTATATAAAAGTGATTATAAAGTCAATAATTTTCATTAGATAAAAATGATAATTAAAGAAAAGCTTTTTTTCATTTAAGGATCACAATTATCCCTATTTTATTTGCGAAAAGATCTAAAGCATTTTTACTGAAAAAAATGTATATCAAAAACACAAATTTCCAATTCAGTATCATTTAATGAAAACTTTAAAGGAAGGACTTATTGATTTTATATATAAACATTTAATTATATTCAATGCGCTTTTATATTGTTTAGTAAAGGGATTTATTTAGCACTGTAAAGGAATAGATAGACAAAGTTCAAATTATTAAGAGATTTGCTTAACCTTAAATTTTGAGAAGTTTTAAAAGAAATTACTTATTAATATCAATAATTATTTATTATTAAGATAATCTTGTTTATTGATAATATTATTCACTTTCAATAAACTCAAAACAGTTGAGCGAGATATTTTTTTTCTGTTCTTTTTTTCTTTATAGATATAAGTTTATTTAGTGAATAACAGTATAACTTAAATAAAAAAATGTATGCCTGTAAAAGAAATTCATTTATTTAAAGTAATCAAAGCATGGTATATGTTATAAAATTTCAAAAAGGTTGTTAAAGTCTAGTGTACATAAAATTAGAATACGCTCGTTTGAATTTGATATAATATCTGCATATATATATATAAACATTCCCCATGTTAATTAATGTTTTTATGAAAATATGAAATCTACTTTTAATAAATTTAGATTTGTTAATTATTGTTAAAAGAGTTATGAAAAAAATCAAATGTAATGGAATTGATTTTTACTTTGTAATACTTTTTATTTGAAAAATTTAATATATGTTTTCTGATTTACATATTGAATAAATATCGCATTCAGTCGTAATATTCAAAAGAATTCAAACCATCATTAATTCAAAAACATTCCAACCATCATTAAATCAGAAACACTTGTTCAATGTTTCCGGAATATTGTCGTTTTGAACAAGACAATGATTTTTTTCTCATATTTCATGGGCGTTCGTCGTTTCTATAAACATATTAGTTTTGTCTTTATTGCAAGATTTCGTTTTAATGCAAGATCGATGTATCATAATTTTTTGGGGATTTAACGGCATTTTGATAGTTATTAGTGATTTATATTATATAACAATGTATTAATAAAAATGATGATAACAATTGGTGTGCAAACTATTTTTTAAATGATTCAAATTAGATGACAATAGATGTTTTTTAAATTTGACTGCTGATATAAATTATAATTTAAAGAAACTAAGCAAAAAAATTCTGTGTTAACATTAATACATTAAAAGAATGTTAAAAACGTTAAAAAACATTTAAAAAATGAAACAATACATTAAACAAATTGTTTTCATAACAATAGCAAATTGATTATCAGCTATAAATTATCTCCATCTACAATGACGGTAGCTAAAATGCGTAAAGTAATTTTAACAGATTAATTTTTAGAAGAAAAAATTATACTTTAATTTTCTTTAGTCGTAGACAGAATAAAACCAGACATAATATTTGATCAAAAGTCTATTTCATAATTATTTTAATAAATTAACAGAAAAGGGATTATAAAATAACAGTAAAATATATATTTAATATATAAATTCGTTGTTATTATATATCATATGCATATCAATTACTAAATGAAAATCTTCTAATATTTTTGGATTATTTTTATTATCTTTATGTTTATTATTTAATTTTTCAGTAAATCCAACGTTAAAAGTTAATATTGAAAATTATTTTTTTGTTTGTATTTTCTGATATACTTGTGCAATGCTTTTTTTTTAGCTTTCGAGTCTCTTTCACCCTAGCTTTATTCAGATATACTACTGTGCCCAAAAAGGAAGACCAATTATTTTTTTTTCAAAAAATTTATTTATTCTTCCAAATTTATTTCATCCCCTCTGGACACAATGCACTTATGGCAATTTTTTTCCAATCCTCAATGCATGCTAAAAAGTCATCGGCAGGAATGGCCTTCAAAGCGCGCGGCGATTCACGTTGAATCTCTTCAGTCGACTCAAAACGGTGTCCCCGGAGCGGTCTTTTGATTTTAAGGAATAGCCAGAAGTCGCACGGTGTGAATACGGTGATTGTGGAACGATATGGGTTTCATTTTTGGCGAAAAATTCACGAAGAATCAATGCAGTGTGAGCTGGCGCATTCAGTGTTTTCGGTACCAATCGAGATTTGATGCGTGTGAGACCCAAACTGGAATTGACCGATGCTTTTGAAATTCCAACAAGGTCTCTAATTGTAAATCGATAGTTTCATAAACACCAAATCTTTAATTTTTTGGACGTGAGTTTCGTCGGTTGAGGTCGATGGTCGACCAGAGGGCTATTGGTCTTCAACGCGTTCACTGCATTCTTTGAGCTGTTTATATCACTTTTAAACATTCCTTTCCTATATAAGAATGCTCACTGATTGCCTTCTGCAACATTCTATACGTTTCCGCAAATAAAACTGAATGCAAGTTCTTTGCTCAATTAATTCAGACATTTCAAAAATTGCCGGAATCAGTTTTAGCGTCTCACAAAGCCAAGCGTAACTCAAACACTAATGAATATTTTGACGCGAAATTTCACACAGATGTCAAGGACAATACCAACAACTTAAAAAAGAAAAAAAAATTGAAATTCCATAAGCCCAGGGAATTTTAATTGAATTTGGACACAGTTGTATGTTGCAACGTTCACCTCCCCCACTGTATTTAATCCTTTGATTTTATTGAACCATCTACATTATTGACACCGCCATTGTTTGTGCATACATACACATCATATCCAAGTATAAAGGGGCTGTTCTAGTAACTTCTCCTAGGAGATGTTGGATCTAGGTACAATGATAGGATGTGGTGTAGTAGTAACAGTATTTCCCATAAAAGTTTTTAGTAAATTTATAGAAAATCTGCCATCTCTAATCTTAATTAAATTTCTTTCCCGACAGACCGCTTACGAACACAATATTTATCTCTAATAATAAATATTTATCACTACTACAGATTATCTGCTTTTTTTCGATACATTGATTTTTTTCGAGACATTAAACAAAATTTTTTTTTAATACTTAAATGTATACTTTTTTATTAAAATGTATCTGCATCACGTTCCTGTTTTAATGTATGTTCCTGTTCCACGGTCTATATTACAGTGACAAAAATATCAAAAACGGCCGACTAAACTGTTGAAAGTTCACTCTTTTGTGCAATGTTTTCAATCAATTGGATCCTCTATGAAACATATTCTATGTCCAAAAGATGTTAAAGTAATTTGGTATTTTAATCATGTTAACTATCCAATAATGGCCATTTACAATTTGGTTTGTCGGTAAATGTCCATACATTCTTGTTCTATTCCCTCCTTGGAAAAGTCAAAACAATTAGACCACGAATCAATCCGTTTCGCAGCAAATATTTTAATTACGACTTAATACACTCTCATTTTATTCAATCAATATGTGGGCCGGCATCTGTTATTTATCGACGAAATAGTTATGAGTGGTTAGGCTGAACTGGGGGCGCCTAGTCGTACTCACTATCAGATGCTTGGTTGAGAGCGATTTAAGTGGCGAATAAATTTCCGGCAGATGTTGACAAAGGGGGAAGAAGAGCGACCATTAAAATGCATTTATCTGGGGTAAACATTTAAGTATTGAATTTTAAAGAAAGCCGCCGGAGTACGTCGTTTGAGGTCTAAGATCGATTTCAAGAAGACGCTTTCAAGCCATTTCGGCTTTGAAAGAATCCGCGGTCGCATTCAAACATTTAAACTGTGCCGATGAAAGAACCATATCAAATACTCAAACGTTTATTTTTACTTTATAATTGCTGAATTAAAATGTGTGTATATATATATATATATATATAATGTTTGTTTGTGTATATATGTGTATGTATATACATATATATATATATATACACTCAAGAGCCAAAACATTATGACCACCCCTACATTTTGCAATGAACTCGCCTGGATGACGTGGAAAGCACGTGATCAGGTGGAAGTGGTATTTAACTGGTATTAAGGGGTGGTATTAATCCATGCCACGGCGGGTTGAAGCTGTGTTGCGCTCCAAAGGTGGGTCAACTCGTTATTGACAGGTGGTCATAATGTTTTGGCTCTTGAGTGTATATATATATATATATATGTTTGTATAGATATTATGTGTATATGTGTGTGTGCATGTGTGTGTGTGCATGCGCATGTAATAGTACAGATACTGTTTTATGACTTCAGGTGATACACAAAATGTATTTTAGGTTACAAATTAATAGTAAGAACAAAAAAAATAGCATTTTTTTCTATAAAATATATGGATATTGCTTTCAGGAGCGGGGGTTTCGTTTCCTTGACCACTTACAGTTATTCTTACAGGTTTTTTTTTTAAATTCTTTTACAAGCTAATAATTATATAATTCAAAATGCAAATTTTTTTCTAAAAGATCGTGTGATGACAGCAAAAACAGTTCCATTTCAAAGTGAAAATGAGATTTTTCAAGAAAAAGAAAATCCTCTGGAGTTCTATAGTTTTTTTTTTTTTTTTTTTTTTTTAAGATTGCTGTTATGCGCTTTGTTCTTATATTAAATTTTATAGTTAACCTGTATATCGGCCCAGTTGCTTATAATTTTTATTATTACTTTATTTTCAGTATTATCACATTTTTAAATACAATTTTTCAGTAATACTTTACATGTTGAAGATATACATAAATTTTGACCTCATAGTGTTATAAAACTGATTTTAATTATTATAATATAAAATTCTAGATGTTAATTATTATCTATCCGAAGGTAATAAATCGCAGGCTATCCTTATTTATTACCTATTTTTACCAGCAAAAAATTTACAGTTTAATAAGCGTTATACAGTCTAATAAGCTTATAATACATTTTTTGCATACATACCTATGTTTTTGGCTTTCGGGATTTATTGTCTATACAAATATGAAATTCTTTTAAATCGTGTTAAGAATATTATTGTACTACACTCATGTCCATAAATTAAGGATAATGAAGTTCAGACAAAGAAAGAGACAGAAGCAAAACAAATTTGACTTATTTGTAAAGTCTATTTATTAAACAAAAGGTAAAGAGCAAAAAAGATGCTATATGTTTGACATAATTAATAAAAATTGCGATTTTTACTCCCTGGAGCAAATTTCAAAAAAGAACCTATTTACAAAAAACAGTATAACATGGTTAGTATGATGGTTAATATGGAGTATGTCTCCCGGACGATGCAACACAGGCCTTACAACGCCTAGGCCTGCTGAGTCTCAAATTATCAATCTGATTTTGGGGAATATTACACCACTCATCAAGTAATGCCCTTCGAAGTTCCGGTTGACAGGTGGGAGGGGGTTGACGGGCTTCGGCGTTGTAACTCGGGGGCGACCTGTGCTGTAACATCTACTCACATTACCATCATCTTGGAATCGTTGCCAAAGCCTGGAGATGACACTCTGGGCGATTCCAAGTTCCTCGGATACTTCCAGCTGTGTACGTCCACATTCCAGTCGTCCGATAATTCTACCACGTAAAAAATCATCCAAATGCTTCCTTTGTGCCATAACTATGCGGTTATTGCACTGAAAGGCTTTTAAAGCGCTTGTGAACAATTTTACTTCTTTGCCACCATTCCTTATATACCCCTCTCTTACACTCTCGTCATTGTGACGTACTATCCGTGCCATCTGGTGGTTTCCTGTAATTTGCATATTCTTCTTCAAGATGTATGTGATAATTCTACAGGTGAAATTTTTATTTTAGAGTTCAATTTCTGTGTGATTCTGAATTATCCTTAATTTATGGACATGAGTGTATATAAAGGTAATTTTGTTGTTTCTAAATTAATAATTCAGAATAAATTTGCTATCTATAAAATTAAAGTGCCAACTCCCCTGAAATACACAAATCTTCATACCTGCTTATTATATTCATTAACAATCATCAATAATTATATTAACTTTGTTTACTTTAAACAAAATGGGTGAAATGTTTTTAATATGTTAAAAAAGTAGTATAATGAAACTGTTATATTTATATAAGTACAATTAAATTCAGAAAGTAATGAATGATTTTGAAAATAAAATTTTTTGTTATTTGTATTTCTCTATTATGCTTTAAATTATGATTCCAAACTAAATATCAACATACAGTTAAAGATGTGAAAGAGATTATTTGTAAATATCAACTGTTCCTTTTAAATTAATCAATTCTTTTAAATTTTAATAACATTTATTTGACCTAATTTTAAAATTATTATTTTTTATTTTACCTAATTTTAAAATTATTATTTTTTATTTTATCTAATTTTAAAATTATCGAAAGCCGTATTCTTTTAATTAAAAGTAAGATTTTAATTAATTAAATGTTAAAAACATATATACAATAATCACACTGTTCTGACAAGTAGTATTTATAAACATTGTAATCGTCCATAATTTTAATAAAGAAAGAAAATCCTTTATATACAATAGTCACACTATTGTGATAATTGTTATTTATACATATTGTAATAAGCCATAAATTTACCAAAGAACGAAAATTCTTTATATACAATAATCACACTATTCTGACAAATAGTATTTATAAATATTGTAATCATTCATTAATTTAGCAAAGAAACAAAATTCTTTATATATAATGGTCACTCTATTCTGGTAAATAGTATTTATAAATATTATAATCCTCTACAAATTTAACAAAAAACGAAAATTTCTTAAGATAAAATCAATGAAAACGTCAATATAAAATACCCTATTATCTTGAACATTTCAGAACTAATTTTAAATAGAAGAATCGTTAATTGTCATCCGTCAATATCCAAATCGCACGAGGGGAATCTAATCTAATTCCTCGTTACAAGCTTTAAATTTACATGCTGTAAATTTACCTAAATTACTGATACTAATGACCATTTATTTAAGACGGGGATCAGGTAATTCTTTTTACTGATTCTCATCAGTTCCTGGCACTTTTAGATGAAATAAAGTACTTAACCACACTTTTCTTCTATCCCTTGAAACTGAATCTCTATTCGAGTAAATGCAATCGTAATAAAATTAGCCACCCAAGAGTAATTGGGAGCAGTAGTTACATCTTTATTTCACGTATAAAGCATTGTCTTTATTCCCTGTCTTTGAAATTGAATGACTAGAATTTTGCGGCGATGTTAAATAGGAGACGAAACGCCGTGCATTAATGTCTTGGCAAATATTCGACGATAAAAGAGGTGTAATATTACATTCACTAAACAAGCTGAAAGGATTCTGTTCTGAATTTTGGAAATAATTCACGATCACATTGTTAGCTCCCCTTTAATAATTTTGAGAATTATAAATTTCTGATGGTCGGTCTCGTTTTATATGTTTTCCTACGAGATTTAATTTTAACTCGTTTTGAGATATATTGTTGCATTTTAAATCCACAGTTGTAATATTTCGACTTTGTTCGTCGGATTTATTCAGTGACTGAGAGATAAACTTAAATATTTTAATTAAAAGCATAAGGGTTAAATAAATTACTTATTTGTGGCAAAATTGAAAATGTGTAGTTTTTAATTAAAAAAATTATCCTAAAGATCAATATTATAATGGAAAATTATGTCTTTACTCAAATACTGATATTCATGGAATTTTAGCTAACTTTTATTAATAATTTAAAGTTAAAATTATTAATTTATAAATATTAAAGACGTAAATGTTATTGTAAACACAATTGTTAACAATTATGAAACAAAAAGTAAAACACATTATTACATAAACTAAATTGTAAACACAATTTTATTCATTATTGTGCGTTTATAAGGAATAAAAATACGTTTAGACACTTTTAACGTAATAGTTCTTATGTTCAATTACCTTCTTATAGTTTTAATACTTTTTTAATATATTCTTATTATTCTTGGATTTTTTTACTTACCAACAATCTTGCAAGGACTCTTCTAACGGTTAATGTGATATATGCAAGTATAAAATTTTTTGAATGCATATATATGCAGCTACTTTTATTTCATTGGATCACATTGGATCATCACATTGGATGATCACATTGGATCATCACATTGGAACGTTGAACTTAAACTTATTGTTATAATTTTATTCCTTATTATGTGTATTTGTCATTATGTTCTTATAGATTTTAATACTTTTTAGTACATTCTTATTATTCTTGGAGTCTTTAAGTTACCAACAAGCTCGCAAGGACTCATTTTCTAATGGTTAATATTGTACTTGCATATAAGTACAATATTTTTGTATGAATATATATGAAACTACATTTATTTCATTGGGTATCTAGCATACTATAGTGATAATTTATTCTCATTTCTGATAAATAATTTAGTATATTTTTTTTGCTCTGACTAATAATGGCATTCGAAACAGCTTTCTTAAAGTCCTTCTACATTGGCACAACAGCCCCATGGTGGGCCAAGGCCATCTGTTTACTGGCAGATTTCGAGACAGGAGATGTTTTATTTTTATGGGTAGGCTTGTGAGCCCTACAGTCATATTTGTCCGAGACCTACGGTTTAAAGTGGATTCTGAACCGCTACAAAAACATGCATTGCACAGCGGGGAACAGCTCAGAATGCCAGAGCGCTAGTCACTCGCCCATCAGGTTTTTTAAAGTCCTATGATAATGAATAAAAGTGATATTCTTCTTTTCAAATTGAAAGATAAAGAAATAGAAAAGGATGATGATAGAAATTTCAAAATTTTTTATTACACAGCCGTGAATGTAAGAACGTCGTGATAAAATGGCGTTAGCCAACGGGCTTTGAGACATAATGACCTGATTGATAGTTTTGATGATGATTGATGGAAGTTACTAGTTATTAAAGAGTTACCATTCTTAATTTGTTGTTATTGAGTTATTAAAATATTAGTTATTGAATGTTTGTTAATACACATTAATTATAATAAAACAGAAAATTAATAAACAGGAATAGGCGTCTTTGTAACGAAAGTTTTCTTATATGTTGAAAACAAAGATACATTTTTCTGCATATAAAAATTAAAAACAATTGTAGAAAACTTCTATTTCTGGCTTAGTGGTGCACACATACCTTCAGGAACATTAATATGCAGACATAAATACGTTTATTTACACATATAAAAATTTGTATGTACATTTATGGAAGTGTGTATACATAACTGCTCATTCTTATATTACATAAATACATACTCCCATACAGTGAAATAGATACAGATTAATGTATGTATACCCTCATGCATATTTATACATAGATCCATGCGCATAACAGTTCATGACAACTTATATAATAATTCCTAATTGGATTCTTGTAATAAATCATTAATTGGAGCTCAGATAATTTAAATGAAAATGTTAAGCTTTTTAACTATGGCACTTTAAAATACTAGATAAAAATTTTAAAAGAATTATTCGTCCTTGTTTGTTTGTCTGTAGGTTTAAGGAAAAGAAGGGTTTACTGGTTTCTTTTGATTTTTTCTGGTTTTCTGGATGTATAATATTTCTTTCCGAATATTTTGACAGTCCCTTTCAAGAAAATTCCAAGAATATTTTTCCTCCAATAAGACACAGCTTTAACGCACCAAAGGTGTCACTGTATTCTTGTAAAGTTATCTTTATTATTTCTTCTTGTAAGTACTCTTTTTAAAGCAATCTCCATAGTGTCAAATTTCATGAGCTAAATGTTGAACATGACAAAGATACCTCACAGGCACGTATACAAGTAAATCAAACCATCTCTGATTTAAAAGTGCTTTAAGATGAGCATATATTAGGATTGAATAAACTGTATTGCAAATCTCATTTGAAATCCGGAATGCATTTTTCAAATAAACTTACATTCGAAAGATAAATTGTGAAAATTTCTTTATTGTATTGCAGTGCTTAAAATAGTTGTGGAGCTGTCGTGAAATTCACATTCGAGTACGAAAGCTCAATTTTGTCAGAATGATAATGAAATTGAGAAAAATGATTTTATTGCATTACAATGTTTAAGATGGACAACTTCGAGTCTAAAATCGTATCAGAAAGCTCAATTTTTGCACAACTTATTGGATTAGATTTTGAGGAAACAAGTCCCATATAACGGGATATACACATGTCTTTCATTTAAAATGTGCATCATCTGCTGAATAAATTGTTTTTATGGTCCCGAAATTCTGTAGTTACTGGTAAATCAAGATAATAAATCAAGATTTCAAGTTTTCTAGACACATTTAAGGACAAGAATCTTTAATCAATTTCTTAATTTTGTAATTCAAAATAAAGTTATATTGAAATAAATATATATTTTTAAGCCTTTCTTTGCGTAAATACTTTTATCTGATATACTAAAAAATATTAAGGAAACAGTTTCGAAATTGATGTTGTTGTTGTGTCTAATTCTCATAAGGATGCAGATTGATGTATGCATACATCAGTCTATATATTTATAAGGATTGCAGTATCTCAATCTTTAAGATGATTGAAGATTGCAGTTATCTTATGAGGACTGCAGAGCGGGACGAACATGACATGAGCAATCTATTCATGGATGGAAGGAAGGAGGGGGCAGGTTCTGTTGTGTTGGAGCACCTGCAGGTAGAAGTCTGACTTGGCGCAGTGTCGCTGAAGAAGGAGAGCAGTGCTTTCCGGGAGGTATTTTAGGGGAATTATCTCGCATTTGCATATCGTATAGGTGAAAACCCGAAAACCTCCCGCCAGGT
This sequence comes from Caerostris darwini, assembly GCA_021605075.1. Lineage (NCBI taxonomy): Eukaryota > Metazoa > Arthropoda > Arachnida > Araneae > Araneidae > Caerostris > Caerostris darwini. The sequence continues at coordinate 466,890 of BPLQ01012976.1, read as the reverse complement.
AGTCAGACTAACGAGGTAAAAAGCTGAACATCTCAAACGCCATCGACTCTCCTTGTGGAACAGTGTCTACAACAAAGCCGCTAGCGGATAGAACTTTTTATAGAATAAGCATCTTTTTATTGAAGTTGCTTGTGAGATAACCATTTTCAAGTAACTTAACCTATAAAGTGTTTCAGAAACGCTGATGCAATAAAATCAGAACACATAAATTCCATTCAATAGTTTTAATTATGATTATGTAATTTCGGAAATTGACCAAAGAAATTTATTTTAAGACAACAATGATGCATTAACGTTGAAAGCTTTTAATATATTGAATTAATAGCTATTGGCATATATTATTGGCACACTGGAATGAATGCTATGAGTTATTATAATATATATGTGAGAACTATAGTTTATTACAACTTATTGTTTTGACTTATTTTCCTTTAACGACTTGTTGCGTTCCATGTAAATACCATTTTTAAAGTGTTCCTTATAGGTAAGTAGTTAGTTATGTATTTATTTTATTGAATTGTTTAATACTACTTTTCACTGTTTTAATCCACAAAATGCGTAAAAATGTTGTTAATGCATTAAAATGTTGTTGTTAATGCATAAAAATGTTGCTTATAATTTCACCACTTTTTTGATGCCCAACTGTAGCCAACTTAACAAGAATTAGAATTAGAATTTACTGCCAAAATAAGAAAAAAGGGAAGTATAAATTTATGAAAAAAAGAATAAATTTATAAAGGTACCGAAATATAAAGTATTGAAAAGATCCCTTTAATAATTTTATTCTTCTTCAATTTCTATCATAACGTTACAGAGAGTTTTAGAGTTTAATTGTTTTAGGGTAGCGATTTTATATACAACTTTACAGCATTTGCAAAACAATAACAATACCCAGAACAAAATATATGAGCTGACATACGGCAATTGTTTGGCAGATTCGCTTATATGGTTGTGGGGGTTTGTTTTAATTAGTTTTCTAATAGGTCTGATTTTTTTGTATGAATAATGTTAATTAGAATAACATAACGGCTTATATGGGCTAATATCCTTGAAAAGATTCAACAACTAATAGACTTTTGAAATATTTGTTTGGCAGATTTATTTATATAGTTGTGTCGGTTTGTTGTAGTTAGTTTTCTAATAGGTTTGAATTTTTTTTTGTTTAATTTTGAATAATGTTAATTAGAAAAACGCAACGGTTTATATGAGATATTATTCATGAAAAGTTTCTACCACTAATAGACTTTTGAAATATTTGTTTGGCAGATTTGTTTATATAGTTGTGAGGGTTTGTTTTAAATAGTTTTCCTGAACTTTTTGAAATAATGTAAATTAGAAAAACATAACAACTAATAGACTTTTGAATTATTTGTTTTGGACAGATTTGTTTATAAAAGTAACAACTAATAGACTTTTGAAATATTTGGTTTGTTTATATAGTTGTAGTTTGGTTTTTCTAATAGGTCTAATTTTTAAATTTTTTTAGCTTTAATTTATAATATATCTTGTTAAATTTTCAATCGAAAAAATACATATGCATCCACACAAGTTCAAATACATTTTTTTTTAACTTTTAGTGGATGACACTGGATGTTAATACAGTTTTTCAAATGTTAATTCAGTAATATTTAATTAACTAATTTTAACAGACTTGCATATATCTACTAGATTGAAAAAATTATTTATGAAGGACTTTCTGCAATATATTGAAAAAAAAGTAAGAATTGACTTAAAAATTTTTTTTATATTACTTGTTTTATTGTTTAATTTAGAATAATATGGATTAGAAAAACATGACGGTTTATAGGAGATAATGTCATTGAAAAGTTTCAACGACTAATAGACTTTTGAAATATTTGTTTATATAGTTGTGGAGGTTTGCTGTAGTTAGTTTTCTAATAGTTCTTTTTTTTTGTTTAATTTAGAATAATGTTAATTAGAAAAACATAGCTGTTTATATGAGATAATATCCCTGAAAAGTTTCAACAACTAATCGACTTTTGAAATATTTGTTTGGCAGATTTATTTATATAGTTGTGGAGGTTTGTTGTAGGTATTTTTCTAATAGGTCTTATTTTTTTGTGTTTAATTTAGAATAATGTTAATTAGAAAAACATAATGGATATATGAGATATATCCTTGAAAAGTTCCAATAACTAATAGACTTTTGAAATATTTGTTTATATAGTTGTGGGGATTTGTTATAATAAGTTTTCTAATAGTATAGAAAGTATTTTTTTGTTTAATTTAGAATAATGCCAATTAGCAAAACATAACGGTTTATATGAGTTAATATCCTTGAAAAGTTTCACCAACTAATAGACTTTTGAAATATTTCATTCCCACTGACCTTAAAAGACAGTGTCGCAGGAGCTGGACCTCAATCTTGCATACCAAGCAAGACTATTAGAGATCCATGGGAAGAACGAGGGCGAAAGACTCGATAAATAAACTGCGATAGTTGTAGAAGGTTAACGAGCTCATTCTATTAATCAAAAGGAAGAAAATATCGGAGACGATAAATTTGACGGGCAGGCAGTCACATTAAAGCACAAAAGTTTCATTAGGCCCGGGGAAAAGCTTGGTAGGGTTGGCCTTTATCCTTGTCTGATGGATAGAGCTCTTTGACGCAGCGCATCTTCTATTACAATTTGGGCTGGATAAGTAGTTCGCGCAGCGACAGCTTGGAAAATAATGCCAAGCAACTTCACTCAGAGATGGCGTCATTTAACGACTCCGGGATTAAAATGGAGAGAGATGGATATCGAAGGTCTTACAATGATAGCAGCCCAAATCATAAATCCTTCAATAAGTCACACGGCTCCCATGCCTACGTGGCTAAGATCTAGGCTATCAAAAGCGTGTAAATTCGTTTGATCAAAAAATGAATAATGCTAATGTTTTATTTTAAAAAAAAATGGCATTACTTCCCCCCCCCCTTTTTAAATGGGTAATGCCAAAAAAAAAAAAAAGATAGTACTGCAAAAAAAATCTATTCTGAATTTTAAATCTTTAATATCAAATGAAGAAATGTGAAATCTTGGTATTTGTATGATGAAAGAAGAAAGATTATGAAATGTTATGAAAATATTTATAGATCAGAGAAGAATAAAATTATTTGAATAAAGAAAATAAACACCTTTTTTATTTTTCACTGAATTGAATTCACATTGTTTTTAAAAGTGATGTGTTTTTTTTCCGAATGCAAGTTTCTTTGGATTTAGTCATTTGCCCGTATAAAGGTAGATATATTTCATATAAAGGCCTTTGACTTGGTGCTTTGAGATTTATGCCTTCTGATGCTGCTTTATCTTAACAATGTACTTTATGAATTATAACAATGTGCTTTATCAATAATGTGTCTTTTATCTCAACAATGTGCTTTATCAATTATGTGCTTTTTATCACGACAATGTGTGTAGTTCACCACGCTTAAACAGTGTGCCATCGCGATTTTGAACGACCCAATTTGTTACCCAATGATTGCATCTGGGGGGTTCACATCCTTTTCCTCGTGCCAACGGAAGAGCATGCTGTCCCACATATCTATCTTACCCTACCCCTCCATAAACGGAAACCTTCAGTTGGACATCGCTTGTACAGGTTCAACCCAGGAATCCATGGCTGGTAAAGCGCTATCAACCAGGCAAGAATATATATTAAATAGATCGCTTTTAAGCCATACGATTTACGATGGGTTTCTAAATATAACTGTTTTAAGTGCATTTAATATGTGTTTAAGTGCATTTTTAAAAGAAATTGTGTTGGTCCTAGTTATTTATAGTTTTTATATTTAAGTATTGCAACATTATAAAATTAACAAACTCTTAGTAATTATGGCTTGTGAGTCTAGACGTTCAATTTTGTTTTATAAACTAAAAACATAACATCAATTGAATTATTAGTAAGAAGCTGGTAAGAACTAAATTAAAATATGTTTTATTGCAATTTATATAAAATATGATTAATAAAATTTATTGCATACAATCATATTTTTTTGTGATTTTTTTATATGAAATAAGCTTAAAAAAGAAAGACTAGAATTAAATTTAAAAATAGCCATAAAAATTATTCTCTGAATACAATTACAATATGATATTGGTACAGCCAAATAGAGGAATACTCAAAATGCAGATAAATGCAAACTTGTAAAGAACACAGTAATAAGGAAATACAAGACATGCAAAATCAAAATTGTGTGTTGGAATGTTAGATTCATAAGTTTCTTCCTGGTTGATTAGACAACATAGATAAGAGGAGAATTATAAAGTTAAGTACAACCCGCAGAAGGCAATAAAATTGTTTGAACCTAACTTGAAGATAACCACAAGGCTTATTCATTTATGTATTGAATAAGGCAAAGATAATTATGAGATGGTTGAAGTAAATGTGTTAATAATGTTTATTTAACCACATAAAATCTTCTCATGTACCACGCAGGAACAAAAGTAAGTAACAGGCTTACAAAAGTAAATAATATTCATGAAATTTTTACATACAATACAGTAAATAATACAATGGAAAAAATAGATATACAGATTGAAAAAATTAATAATAAAATCAAATACTGAAATAAAATAAAACATTGAATTTATACTATTAATAACTGATAAGTCATATTAGCATGTATAGCTTAGCTAACATATAAAAATTAGGATGGAAATCTAAGAAAAAGAAAATACACTATGGTATAACATACAAAGAATGTCCATTGTAGTCGTATAGAGGTACACACTAATGATTTTGACAAGAACATACAAAATTCAACAAAAACAAGAAAGGTTATTTTCCTACAAATTACACAAGAGTAAGAAATGATAATTTTGCATAAGAATCTTTCTATTGTTTTCGATATGAGTACACTTAAAAATAATGTTTCGCATTTTTTCCCTTCCAATAGGGCAACAACTCAGATTACTTGATTTGAGATGGATTCTGAAAAAAGCATTCATCAAAATTACCATCTGACAAAAATTGAGTAATTTTGAAATCATAGAAGAAAAAGGATTTGCACTTTAATCTTTTCTTCTTAGGAGAAAAAAAATCAGATATCAATTGAATATTGAGACTGGAATATGAAACGGAAAAAAAGGAAATGCTAGATTGCTCTTATTTTGAGGAAATTGAATTCTTACAGAAATGAATTTACTTTCGATTGAAAAAAATTTTTTTTGAAATAATTTTTGGCAATTTTTGATGAATTCGATTTGAAGATTCAAATTGCAAGTGAAATATATCTTCGATCCTTAAATGCGGAGGAATACTCTGATATCATTTACACATTCTACATTTGCATTAATGCAACATGAGTTAAGCAAAGACTACATAAATAGAGGGTGAAGACTCCTTAGCAAAGAGTCCATTTCGTATTGCACCAGATTTGACCATGCCATAAGAACATCATAATTTTAATTATAATATTTTAAACACATATAATAATTTTGTACTAAAATATATGTATTGAATATAAATGTATTAGTATTAATAAGAAAATTAAAATAATTGAGAATGAATTTCCAAAATTTCCATCGACAATGCTATATTCACAATGAATTTATAATGATTCATAATGAGCTACAGTAAAGAACCAATCTTTTTTCAAGGAATTTAATTAAAAATTGAAGAAACAAACCAAAAAGGAAACATCTTCAATAGCACCTGTTTGATAATAATATGGAACTAAAATGGATAAACCAGAAAAAAATATATCATTTATATAAATAATAAATATTCTATTTCAATGAAAGATTTCTTATCAGTCAAAATTGTTTTCATATTTAAAAGAAAATGCAATGAAGAAAACAATAAAGAATAAAGTTTACAATAAAGAATCATTCCTTACAAGTAATTGAATATAAAATTGAAGAAACAAACTAAGAATGAAAAATCTTCAATAGTACTAGATTGATAATAATATGAAACTAAAATGGAGAAACCAGAAAAAAATATATCATTTATACAAATAATAAATATTCAATTTTAATGAAAGATTTCTTATCAGTCAAAATTGTTTTCAAATTTAAAAGAAAATGCAATGAAGAAAACAATAAAGAATAAAGTTTACAATAAAGAATCATTCCTTACAAGGAATTGAATATAAAACTGAAGAAACAAACTAAGAATGAAAAATCTTCAATAGTATCTTCAATAGTAAAAATCTTCAATTCTTGATAATAATATGAAACTAAAATGAATAAACCAGAAAATCTTTTTTTATAAATAATGAATATTCAAGTTCAAAGAAACTTTTCTTATTAGTCAAAATTGTTTTCGTATTTAAAAGAAAGTACAATACAAAATAAAGTTTACAATACAGAATGCAATAAAGAATAAAAATTACAATAAATAATACAATAAACAATCATTCATCACAAAGAATTTAATTAACAATTGAAAATGCTAGCCAAGAATGAACAATCTCCAATAGCACCTGATTGATAACAATATGAAACTAAAATAGATAAACCAAATAAAAATATCATTTTTATAAATAATTAATGTTCAATTTCCTGAAACTATTTTTATTAGTCAAAATTGTTTTCATATTTAAAAGAAAATTGTATCAGAAATTTCAGATGTGAAAGAATATTTTGCATTTCTTTACCCTTTTCTTAAAAACTACAAAATATTTACCTTTCAAAATATTTGCAACTGACTAGAAACACAAATAGCTTTAAAGTAGCATATAGTGAAATAATATAATCATTCTATTCATAGGGTGGTAAAAAGAAACATAATTACAGTATGTTAAAAATATGTGATGAATCTAAAAATAATGACATTATTTATGAAGCATAAAACCCTGCGGAAATATTCATGAAATTTCAAGATGACAATGAGATAAAAAAACATATATTTCATTAAATTCGACTTTTTTTATATACTGAATATAACCATAAAATATTTTTCATGAATAATATTTAGATTATGAATACATAGACTTAGTTTCTTTCTCAAAACATTCTTTCGATTTTAATACAAACATTTAAGAAAAAAATTGGAGGTAATAAGTTCCCCATGCATATAATAATATTCGAAGAGTGCAAAATATGGAAAATAAAAATATCTTTACTTGGATGATAAAAAATAACGCATTCAAAGGAAATATTATTCTAGAAAAATATTTTCCCGTGAAGGAATAATTATGTTTATTTTTGAATAATTTTATATTTGAAATTATCCTTTTTTACGGAAAAATCTTTTAGCCTCAGAAAGAAGACTAAAGTGGTTAATTACAATATAAAAAGAAAATAGGCGAAGAGAAATATGTTCGTCAGCCTTTAATATATTTTCAACTTAAATTTTTATATAACCAAGAATGCATATATAAAATTATATAACATGGATACTAGATGGTATGACCTTGTTTACTTTTGTGTTACCTTTGTTACCGTGTTGACCTTTTTCTAGTTTCAGTGAAATACTATGTTTTTTAAATAAATAAATTTATTTTAAGAATATTAGCGAAAAGTCTAAAAAGCCAAAAATTTTATGCTTGACCTAATATAAAGCATCATTAATCAAGTAGAAAAGCTAATATAATTCTTTGCTAACGTAATCTGGGCTTGCTGATGCCTTATTGCAGCACAAAAATTATATAAAATACTTTAAAAACGAAGAATTAAAAGAAAATAAATAAGTGATAAGCAAATACTTAGATAATTTTACGTATAAGAAAATTTAAGAGAAAATAATTCCTTCACTAGATCATTTAACGTATAAGAAAATTTAAGAGAAAATAATTCCTTGACTAGATAATTTAACGTATAAGAAAATTTAAGAGAAAATAATTCCTTGACTAGATCATTTAACGTATAAGAAAATTCAAGAGAAAATAATTCCTTGACTAGATCATTTAACGTATAAGAAAATTCAAGAGAAAATAATTACTTGACTAGATCATTTAACGTATAAGAAAATTTAAGAGAAAATAATTCCTTGACTAGATCATTTAACGTATAAGAAAATTTAAGAGAAAATAATTCCTTGATTAGATAATTTAACGTATAAAAAAATTTAAAAGAAAATTTTTCCTAGACTAGATAATTTAACGTAGGAAATCAATAGTCATTTGGTTTTTATGTATTGCTATACTTTAATCGATAACATTAAAAACAATATTATTTCTAAATAATAAAGATATTAAATGAGTTTTATCCTAAAGTAAAATATCGATGTAATCTTGAAAGGGATTTTTTTTTAAATTTAAGAAATAGGTACATCTTGTATACATTTCTAACTGATTAAAGCTGTATCAAAAGTTTGACTACAGAAATAACACGCGCAAATATTTAAATGATTTCATCTCTTCAAAATAAACTATGAAAAAAAAATATTTTATCGAAAAAAGCTATTAAAAACGAAAACACTAACAACAACTCACCATGTTAATTTCAAAGGAATATTTTACATAAATCATAGTCTCTCTCATTCAGATGCTTACGAATCATACACTTCTGAACAAAATTCAAAGAAAAAACGTTAATTAAAATCTTTGCATAACAAACTAGGTTAAGAAATTGTAAAGAGTTATTTGTAACTCCTTTGCAAATGACTTTTTAACTAAGTACTTTGAAAGTGCTATTTAAATAGTCCTTTTAAAAGTTACAGTGTTAAAAGTTTAGGAAATACAGATACACAAAGAACTATATTTATTTATTTAGATATATATATAATCTCTATTTAAATAGCACTATCAAAGTACTTAGTTAAAAAGTCATTTGCAAAATAATTAAAATGGGAAATACCATCACGGTTCTTTACACATTCTTAACCTCGTTTGGTATATATATATATATATATATGTATATACCGCTGCTATTCCTAAGTAATATTAAGTATGAAATTATTTTTTGTACTACAAAAAATTATTAGTATAATATTTTATAATTTACCATAACTTAATTGGTTGTATATTCTTTGAATGACTATTTATAATTGAAGTTTTAATTTTAATTATTTTAACTATTTTACTCATTTTATTGGTTAGCGAAAAGATATAATTTAATAAAACAGATTGAATTGTTTCTTATAATAATTTTCGATAGAAAATATACATTAATTGTTTTTAATTTATTTTCCAAATACTATTATATTCTTAAAAATAAATGCTAACATGGGAAGATAAAAATTATTGAGAATTCTTGGATTGCTTTATTTAGCCTATTTATATTATTTAAAGTTGACTTATATAAAATCTCGACTTTTAAATGCTATACTGATATCTTCCTAAATAAAATTTACCAAAATAAAAAATACTTTTTACTATAACTATACTAATTCGAGTTATATCTGTTAGTTAATGGTATAAATGCGGTTTAAACAAAAGGAATTTTAACAATTATTTTTGCTAAACTCTATTTCCCTGTAAAATAAACATTGCTTCTTTATAATTGTGAAATGCAAATAGGCAGAAATAATAACCTTACAGAAATTCATTAAGAGAAATAACGTTTTCCTTTACAAAATTGAACACATGAATTAAGTTAATGTGTTGTTATAATTTAGTAACTTGTCTCTATAAATGTTGATAAAAGAGAAATCAACAGCTAATTGGTAAAGAGACTGGAGGATATTTAGTTTTCTCATTTTAAGTGCAGAACATAGGATTCGGAAACATTCTATTCACTGTGTCAATAAGGAATAGCGCTACATCTTGCTAGTTTATCTGATGAAATACATTCGTATTAAAGCATCTTTAGCATTAACTCATTACTTGGTATTGTTGCCTAATGAATGAAGATTAAAAATAATTATTCAGTCCAATTTTCAACTCGTTTAACCTTAAAGATTCGATGAATGTGAAGTTTCGATGGTGCAACATTGAAATTTTATGGGTTTATTCTTTCAAAATATTTTTGGAATCGGAAAATTTTCAATCATATTTGAAAGAGAAAAACAGATATTAACTATTCAGTCAGCAGCTTTTCAAATTTTGTTTATATATTATTAATAATTTCACAATCAATTAAATATTTTAGTAATAATGAAGATTTAATTCCACAAATTTAAAGTTATAAATCAAAGAAGTAAATTTAAAAAAATTCTAATGAAAACACGATCCACTTTTAAAAGTGAATAATTGTAATTTTTAAATGTTCTACAAGTGTGTATAGTTTTTGTGAACAATTATCTTACTGTTGTCGTTATCTGTAAATCATTGTAACAACATCGCATATTTTATTATTAATTAAAGATATAAATACTGTAAAAAGTTTTGATCATTGGACATATTGAAAAAGTTTTGTTTCCATTAAATTTTTACTGATATTTTTTACTCTCAATCCATATATGAAAATATATTGTATTAGCATGAATATAATATATTGTATATAGCCTGAAAAAATTGCTTGTGTTTTTCATGCTTACCAATTTCTAGATGACAATGTATCTTCTTCTTTATAAAAATTATTTATAACTATATAAACCTTTAAAGATTTCAGTGCAAATTTATCAGTAATATATAAAACTCAAGTTAAAATAAGTCACATTAAAGCATCAGATTTTTAAAAATTTAAAAACCATTCTAACAACAGTACCTATCTCATTATTAATTAAAGATATAAATACTGGTACATTTAAAAAATTTATTAGGTATGATTCCGTTTTGATAAATTTGATTCACTTTAATTGATTAAAATTGTCTATGTTTAACTTTGATTAGTCACCAAGATTCATAATAACTGTGGTTGGTCCCAATGATTACTTTTGCTTATAATTATTTGGGAATAAGAATTCGAATTTTTAATGTTCGATCATTTTGCATATTGAAAAACTTTTGTTTCCTTTAATTTCTTACTAATAGTTTTTATGCTAAAATATGTAGATGGAAACATAGATAGTATTGTATTACAATGTTTAATTAACAACAAAAACTATTAACTCTTTTAAAATCCATTTTATAAATTGTTAAAATGAATCATGAAATTTTTATAGAATCCAAAGAATTCTTTGAAAAACCCTAAATAGTGGTACATTAAAAAAATGTATTAGGTATGATTCCGTTTTGATAAATTTGATTCACTTTAATTGATTAAAATTGTCTATGTTTAACTTTGATTAGTCACCAAGATTCGTAATAACTGCGGTTGGTCCCAATGATTACTTTTACTTATAATTATTTGGGAATAAGAATTCGAATTTTTAATGTTCGATCATTTTGTATATTGAAAAAATTTTGTTTCCTTTAATTTCTTACTAATAGTTTTTATGCTAAAATATGTAGATGGAAACATATATAGTATTGTATTACAATGTTTAATTAACAACTAAAACTATTAACTCTTTTAAAATCCATTTTATAAATTGTTAAAATGAATCATGGAATTTTTATAGAATCCAAAGAATTCTTTAAAAACCCTTTAATAAACTAAATCCTTTCTTTAGAAAGAAAATACATGTAGTAAAAAATGATGGAATTTGTTGTAAATTATAGTACTGATAGAATTATATTGCATTGTATTGCAATATTTAATTAGCAACAAAAGCTATTAACTCTTTTAAAATACATTTTATACATTGTTGAAATGAAGCATGGGATTTTTGTAGAATCCAAAGAATTCTTTGAAAAACCCCTTTAATAAAAATAAATCATTTTCTCAGAAAGCAATTTTTTTTTTGTAATAAGAAAACGATGGAACTATATTGTATTGTATTACAATATTTAATTACAATAACAACTATTAATTCTATAAAAATACATTTTATAAATTATTAAAACGAAGCATAGAATTTTTGTAGAATTCAAAGAATTCTTTGAAAAACCCTTTAATAAAACTAAATCATTTTCCCAGAAAGCAAATACATGTAGCAAGAAACTGATGGAATTTGCTTACAAAGAAGAAACATAATCATATTTCTCGGAATATCCAAAGCCCAGCGAGTAATTTATACGCTTCCTTAAGGTATACGATATGCTTTCTAGCGACAGTACCTTTCAAGCCGTGTGATGAAGCATCCACATCCATAAAGATGACTCCCTCATCCATAAAAATGATTCAAGATGTGGCGATTGGTTGCCTGCGCACCATATTGTTTTAAGGGACTGCGATGCTTAGGTTAACTCAAAGAAGTGACTGAATTTGAGACAGCATATGGAACATGACGCCTCATCAATCACTCGGACATCTGTCAAAAGTTGCGGACAATACCACGCGCCTCGGATTCAGTTCGGATGAACATTGTTAACTCTGGATACTCGTCTTTGTAGCTAGCTCTAATTAATGAAAATTTTATAATCTTTATCGCAATGGATTTTGAAAATTTAAACTTGTTTGTTGCATTTATTTTACAATACTAATCACTTGATATTCCTATCGTATTATTTGACTACTAATGTGATAGAATATTAGCAGATTCTGCATTAATTGGAAGTTATTATTAAAAAGGAAATTTTTCTATAACTACCAACATGATAATAAATAGACTAGTAACTAGAATAGCACATGTAAACATAACATGGATCTTTATTGTGTATAATATATTATTACATAGTTTTAGGAAATAAATTTAAAATTTGCTGGTTAAAAAAGGTAATTTATAGATTACATAATTCTTATACCTTATTAAATAATTATTCCTTATTATTATACCTTATTAAATATCATACCTAATTATTACACCTTATTACATATCATACCTAATTATTATACTTTATTAAATATTATATCTATTTATTATACCTTATTAAATATTATATCTAATTATTATATCTTGTTAAATATTATACATAATTATTATACCTTATTAAATATCATATCTAATTATTATATCTTATTAAATATTATACCTAAATATTCTACTTTATTACATATTATACCTAATTATTATATCTAATTATCGGTATTTTTTTTTTTTTTAAATGTTATGTATCAAATTTTATTTCTCAACTGAAATTCTTGTAACCAGGACACAGTGACCTGGTGGATAGTGAGTTGAGTATCAGATGGTGGGTCCGAAACCCAACTAGCCGAGACGAAAAATTCAAAGATTTTTCATGAAATAGGCAAGTTAAATCAGTAGGCACTAAAGCCCTTCCGATGATCAAGAGAAAGGAGGGTGAGATCCCCTCCGAAGCCATTCTAGAGTGTGTCATTCAAAATTGTGCTGATAAAATGTCAAAACAACATAACATATCATGTATGATACACATAACCTTCAAGAGCAACATAACATATAACATATGCTATACATAACCTTGAAAAACAACATAGCATATTACATATGATATACATAACCTTCAAAAACAATATAACATATGATACACATAACCTTCAAAAATAACGTAACATATATGAACAGTTTAAGAAAGCCATCCAAAATGTTCATTTATCATGCTTCTTAATTCTTATGAACACAGATAACGTTTATTCTATCTCATTATCGAAATTTAAATTTCCCTATACAGATTCACTCAAATATTGTTTTGTCATTAAAACGCATTCGAATTTAAGATTTGCAAATTTTCAATAAAATTTAATAACTAACAATATTTGATCTATGTAAGGGATTGTAAATTCAATCGTGAGGTTTTAAATTTATATTTTTGAGCAGTCTTTCTTCCAGCTGGCTGAGGAAAAGTGAGGTATTTAGTGTTTGTGTTTGTTTTAGTATGATACAGAATAAAAAAAAAATCCTTAAAATCCGACTACCAAAACATTTAGGTGCAATTAATGTTATTAATATTTATTTCAGAATAAAAAATAAGAAGAATTTAGTATTATAAATAGTTGAAAATCATTGAAATTTTTTTACATTAAAACCTGAAATGAGAATTTGCATCGTGTTTTTTTATTCATACATTTAGTAATGGAATGTATATACACTGAAGTGACAAAAGTCATGGGATACCTCTTAATATCGTGTCGGCCCTCCTTTCGCCCGGCGAAGTGCAGCAACTCGACGTGACATGGACTCAACAAGTCGTTGGAAGTCTTCTGCAGGAATATTGAGCCATGCTGTCTCGATAGACGTCCATAATTGTGAAAGCGTTGATGGTGCAGAATTTTGGGCACGAACAGACCTCTCGATGATGTCCCATAAATGCTCGATGGGATTCATGTCGGGCGATCTAGGTGGCCAGATCATTCGTTGGAATTGTTCAGAATGTTCTTCAAACCAATCGCGAACAGTTGTGGCCCGGTGACATGGCGCATTGTCATCCATAAAAATCCCATCGTTTTTTGGGTACATGAAGTCCATGAATGGCTGCAAGTGATCTCCAAGTAGCTGAACATAAGCATTTCCAGTCAATGTTCGGTCCAGTCGCACCAGAGGACCAAGTCCATGCCATGAAAAAACAGCCCAGACCATTACGGAGCCACCACCAGCTTGAACAGTGCCTTGCTGACAGTTTGGGTCCATGGCTTCGTGGGGTCTGCGCCACACTCGAACCCTACCATCAGCTCTTACCAACTGAAATCGTGACTCATCGGACCAGGCCACGGTTTTCCATTCATCTAGGGACCAACCGATATGCTCACGTGCCCACGAGAGTCGCTGCAAGCGATGTCGTTCTGTCAGTAAAGGCACTCGAGTCGGTCTTCTGCTGGAATAGCCCAAGAAAGCCAAATTTCTCCGCACAGTTCTAACAGACAAGTCCCTTGTACGTCCCACATTGATTTCTGCGGTTATTTGACGCAGTGTTGCTTGTCTGTTAGAATTTAAGACTCTTTGCAGACGTCGCCGGTCTCGGTCGTTAAGTGCAGGCGGTCGACCACTGCGCTGTCCATGGTGGGATGTTATGCCTGAAATTTCATACTCTCGGCACACTCTTGACACAGTGGATCTGGGAATGTTGAATTCCCTAACGATTTCCGAAATGGCATGACCCATGCGTCTAGCTCCAACTAACATTCCGCGTTCAAAGTCTGTTAATTCCCGTCGTGCGGTCATCATCACGTCAAAACCTCTTCACATGAATAACTTGAACAGAAATGAAAGCTCTACGAAAGCACTGCGCATTTATACCTGTTCTACGTGATGCTACTGCCATCTGAAAATTTGCATATTGCTATCCCATGACTTTTGTCACTTCAGTGTATTTCTATATCCGTTGAGATCTACTCTACATCTCCTGTTCTACATCTAAATTCTCAAATGATGTTTCGCCTGCAAAATGAGTTCGGATTTTTAAAACAAATGCAGCCTCTCTCTCCAGACATTTAACCTTGGCCTCCAGTCCTTTGATGTTTCACTCAGAGAAAAGCAAACAAAAAACGCTCATAAATTGAAACAATATGACAAAAGGATTCAATGAGATCTACCTATCTATCCTTATACATACAAATATATATGAATATTGTGTGGTGATGAGGCTATTATTGTTGAATAACTGTTTTTATAGGAAACATAGTTTCACGTGAAGGTTAATAATGTTTGAAGTTTCAAATTAACAAGTTTCAAAAGTTTCCTTTCTAAATACTGCAGAAAAGTAAATATTTTTGTTGTACTATAGAATTGAAAATAAATAAATCCTTAAAATCCGACTACCAAAATTTCGACGAAGTATCAATGCTATAAATATTTTTTTTCAGAATAAAAAGAAATAAGAATTTAGTATTATAAATAGTTGAAAATCATCAAAGTTTTTTTATACATTAAAACTGATATGAGAATTTTCAGCGTGTTCTCTTATTCATATGTTTAATAATGAAATGTATATGTATCTGCATCCATTGAGATCAGTTAACATTCTCAAATAATTATTTCGCAGTCATAATGAGTCCGGAATTTTAAAACAAATGCAGTCACTCACTCTCTCCAATGCAAACAAATCCAGACATTTAACCTTGGCCTCCAGTCCTTTGATGCTTCACTCAGAGAAAAGCAAACAGAAAACGCGCATAGATTGAAACAAAATGACAAAATGATTCAATGGGATCTACCTATCTGTCTAGATCTCTCTCTCTCTCTCTCTTTATATATGGGATAATGATTGGTGATGAGGCAATTATTGTTGAACTGTTTTTATTGAAAACATAGTTTATCGTGGAGGATAATTAAAGTTTGAAGTTTTGAATTAACAAGTTTCAAAAGTCTCATTTACAAATTTCTGCTGAAAAATAAGCATTTTAACATTTTTGTGTTGGATATAGAAGGAAAAAATTAAATCCTTAAAATACTACAGTTAAAACTTTACTGTATAATTAATATTATAACATCCCTATTTTTGATTAAACTGAAAAAACTACCGCCATAAATAGTTGAAAATAACCGTAGGATTTTCACATTGATATCTGAAATAATAATTTCGTCTTGTTTAATAGTTGAAACAAAAAACACAGATTGAAACAAAATGATTTAACGAGATCTGAAGTGATCCAGGCAATTATTGTTGAACAACTGTTTTTATTGGAAACATAGTATCTCTTGGAGGCTAATTAATGCTTGAAGTTTTAAATTAACACGTTTCAGAAGTCTTTCTAAATTACTGATTCAAAGTAAATAATATTATGATTGATATAGAATGAAAAAATAAGTAAATCTTTAAAATATCAGCTAAAACTTTGCTACAGGATAAATATTATAAAATTACTATTTTAGATTAAGTGGAAATAGGTGTCTAGCGTTATAATTAATTGAAAATAATCAAAGGATTTTCACATTGATACCTGAATTAATAATTTCGTGTTGTTAAATTTTCCATGCCTTTCCAGATGATATTTATATCTGTGTTGCCATTAAGATCTGTTAGCATTCTCAAATAATTATCTCGCCGTCAAAAATGGGTTCGGAAAATTTAAAACAAATGCTGCTCTCACTCTCACTAGACCTCTAACACTGGTCTCCAATTCTTTTGTTTTGACGCAGGGAAAAGCGAACAGAAAACGCGCACAGATTGAAACAAAATGATTTAATGAGATCTGAAGTGATCCAGGCAATTATTGTTGAACAACTGTTTTTATTGGAAACATAGTTTCGCGTGGAGGCTAATTAAAGTTCCAACTTGTAATGCACCTTTCGTCGTTAATTAGAAAGACTGCTTTTGACTAATCGATCGCTAGCTAAGCTGAATACTTTCTGGTCGACTGTTTCGTTTCAATAAGTGTTTAGGAATGCAGCTGGTAACTTCGGGGCGAATAGTTTTCTGGGATGGAATTAGTAGTTGGTACGATGAATGGTCTTTTACATAGCACATGGAAAGAAATCACGATTGATGATGCATGTTTGTGGCATTTGACAATGGTTCGAGCACGGCTGCTGCTGGCCTCGTTCTCCACTCTTCAACGATTTGCAGCAATTATGTTGGGGAATGTACGAGTTAAAAATTCCCCGGGAAGTGTTTTGTGAAAGATTCTTTCATTATCAACTCGAATTTAAAGAGCATGTTCGCGACTGTTTAGGCTATTTATTTATTTCGTACAAAGACTGATGAGTTCGTATTCAATTTTACTCATTAAAAGTATAGATCTTTCAGGTTGCTTCATTCAGGACCAATCAGTGTTGCGACATTCTTCATTGACAAACATGCACGTAATTATTTGGATATTGAAACGAACAGGTGAAAGATGTTGAATGAAAAAAAGTTAACATGGCAAGAATCGAATTGAAAACTGAAATGTCACTTGGATTGAAATATAAACTTATTTAAAAACTGTAATAAGACTTTTTTCTTATTTTATTATCATTTTCAAAGTGAACTGGTTTTGTTACATTAATATTCATAATACTTAAAAGATGTATTGATAGAATTATAGGACATTAATAGAATAGTTAAAATAATGGATGAAAGGAGAATGATCTTGTTACTTTTTTTATAAAATTTATATCACTGTACTTTGTCTAAATTTTATAACAAATTTTGAGATAGAATTTGTAACATTTGTATGTATATAAAATTTTATTAGATATCTTTACAAACGGTGAACCTAATTTTTTAGAACTGATTTTTCGGTACACCTTAGATGTGCTCATTATTACATCGAATACATCTAAGGTGTTCTTATAGTTAATTGCACATATCATTGTTACATTGCGCTCATAGTTATTGCATTAGAAGTTCAAAATTTTTCAAAAATGTTCAACTTCTTTGTAACTAGTTTTTTTTCTAAAAAACAAGGAAATTCATTAATGCTCTTTATTTACTAGTATGAATTAAAAACAATCTGGAAAAAGTGACGTCTCCTTCGCAGTCTTCATCAATTTTAGTAGCTTTTCATAAGAATGACTTCAGTGTATGCCATCTGCCTGAATCAAACCCTCGTCCTCTTAAATGCTAGTTAGT
This sequence comes from Caerostris darwini, assembly GCA_021605075.1. Taxonomy (NCBI): domain Eukaryota; kingdom Metazoa; phylum Arthropoda; class Arachnida; order Araneae; family Araneidae; genus Caerostris; species Caerostris darwini. Next base: position 448,667 of record BPLQ01012976.1, on the reverse strand, counting down.
GCATAATATAAACGATAAAAAAATGTATAGCTACCGAACTGACAGGAGGAACAAACTCAAAATATGCAATAAATTAATATGGGGAAGAAACACTTACATTATTGATAAATGGCATTTCTTAAAAATTAACAAAAATTAAGCCTTGCAACACTTATTAAATTAATTAAGCCTTGCCTTATATTGGTTTAAAGTAAGTACAAAAAGAACTCCAATATTATATTTATAGTTGGATGTCCTACAATACAATATAATATTTCAATATATATATATATAATTGTAGTATTATATTGTACTACAATATAATGCTGTAACAATATAATATAATACAATATAATGCTGTAACAATATAATATAATACAATATAATACTGTAACAGTGTATGTCAGTGATAAATCAGCCTCATTATATTCCAGTTTTACTTTAAAAAGTCGTATAATTATTAATTGGTCTGAAAAATTTTCAGATTTTAGTGAATAATTAAAACGCGGAATATGATCCGGCTAATAAATCAAGAAAAAAAATATTTTATTCAAGGTTTTCTAATTTATTGTAAATATAATGTACATTATTATTATTTTTTTTCTTATTTTATCTCAAGATTGCCAACTATATTTGTTATCCATACCATAGACATTGGCAAATATATTGTGTATTTTCTGCGATTACTAAAAAACGGGCCATTTTAAAATTGCGCTTGACAATGTAGCCATGGATGTAGGTGATTGTAGGTGATGTATTAAACTTCATTAACCAATTTGGAACATTTTAAGGCTGTGAAAAAATATTTTCAGACAAGAATATTACAAAATCAGTAAAAAATAATTGTTTGTGTTCATGTTTTGTTCAATCTACACGTTTTTTTAGTTCGTTGGCAAAGATTATGCGCAATTCGAATTTTCAACGATATCTTTGTTTTCTGTTCTTTTTTAAAATGATTGAATGCAAGGCACTTTAGGGTTAATGTATAGTGAAAGTTATTATGGTTTTGCTATGCAACTTTATTATTTTTTTGTTAAGCATATGAAAATCTACATGTATCAAATACTGTCGTGTCTTTGTTATTAAACTGATTGTGTTTAAATTACATTTCATCCATTTTTGTATTGATATGTTATGTCCTATATATATATATGAGTGTGTGTGTGTGCTATAACCGTAATAAGGCTAATGAAACTTGAAACTGCGAAAAATAATGAGATTACTGTAAAGATAAAAGTTTCTAAAGATAAAAGGAGTTTTGTATCAAGCTTTGTACTATATGCCAACAGCTTTAAACCAAGGTGACTCAGAGAGCTTAGATTCGTGAATTTTATGACCTAGGTAAAGATTTCTAACTAGCCAAAAATTTTAAAAAGTTCTATGAAGGTTTTTTAGAGTTGCAAACTAGGAAATAAATAAATCTAAATTACCAGAATTGTATATTGTGAGTGTTATTAATAACAAAAGATGTCATGTTTTGCTTATCAGAAATATTCTTAAAAATGAATAATGTCCATCACTAAATATTGTAGTATAATATGCAACAGTATTGAATTCAAAAATTGTTACTGTAAATTGAATTCGAAAAGAATTTGGAAAAAAAATAATAAAATAATAAGTTGTTTTGCAGTAGAACAATTTTTTTGCCATCCTGAATTTGGAAGGCAAAATGCCAGATGCACCGATCCGAAAATAAATGAAATTCATAAAATATTTGAACAGTTTAAGGAAGTAATATCAGTAATAAAAAGACAAAATACGACTTTTTGTGATACTAATCTATAGCAGTTTTGATCAAAAGTGTAAAATAGGTTCGCAAAATACAAGTAATATAAAAAAAATTCTAATTTTCATGACGGTATAATTCCCTGAAGTTGCCAATATTTTCTAAACAGATGTTATCAGTTATAGTATAAGCATTTCTTTTATGTGATAAAACATAATTTAATGCTCTTCTGTGCATAGTTACCACTTGTACATTTTTGAGTTAAAAATGTAAAGCAATTTCGCAAGTTCAATTCAGTAGAAAATTTTCCATTTTGAGATTTAAAATATAAAAATATAGTGTCTAGACATCATAAAACAAGTGCTCTGATACCAATATCTTACCAGAGCACGAAACAAAATTGCATCTCTGGGAGATAGAAAAGACAGAAAAAGCAGATTCCCCAGCAAACGCGCAAGGCATCTCGCATCAGGGCACATCCCTTCTACGTTCCCATCTTTTCTCTTTTAGGCAAATCGCTCCCAAAAAATGCAAATTCATCCGCAGACTCCAGCTAAATCTCCTCCCTCATGATAAATAACTCTTTTTCAGGTTTCTTTCACCGTATGACTTCGTACAGCTCTCTCACACACACGATCCACCACCCTACTAGACCCAAATTATTCATCTGGTGTGACACATTTTATGACAGCTTTACGACATTTTTAAAGTAAACTCGGAAAGGGGGTGGGGAGGTAGAAAGAGAGAGAATCCTTTGCAAATGCACGGAACATTACAAGCACCAGTCTGCAAGTTTCATTCTGAGAAACAAATCTCAGAAATGTCATTTAGAAGACTTCTGCCTTCTTCTCACCATAGGATCTTGTGCTTAATGGAGCTGAATGCCCCAAATAATCAGCGAATGTTATTTAAGGATGTTTCGCATTTATATGCATTACTTTCGCATCTACCCTTCCCTTCAGATGAGAATTCCATTGGGACTCAGGAAGATGGGATAGGAGTGCATATTCTTTTTGCATATTTTTATTTCGAACACCTGGTTTCGGTACATCTTTGTTCCTAACGATGTCTGGAGCTTCCACCTATCTCATTCGCTCCCATCCGCAAATTGTTATTAAAGCATTATGGGAATTGCTCTGCTACAGCTTTTATAGCGGTCACCCATCCTCGATTGTGTCATTTACTGTGAGAGTTTCTATTTTCCAACTTATTTATTTGCTTAAATGAAAGTTGCGGGTCTTTACGAGGGAAGAGATCATTGTTCTCGCAGTGCTTTAAAATATGGGGAATGTTTACGGACTCATCAGTGGAGCCTCTGTGTTATCAGTGCTTAAAATTTGGGGAATGTCTTTCTCTTTAAAAAGACAGAAAGAAATTTCACTCCGGGTATATCTTTCACACAATTAGGCTGAATCGATTCTCAAAGAAACGTTTCCGTATGGGAATATCCATTAAGAAAACGCACGCGAACACATTTGTATTAAAGCTAGATTTTATGGTCTTGTTTAAGTACATTTCCTGAGTACTCGAGTCATAAATTTCTTTAAAAAAAATGTTTGTTTCCGTTATGAAATCATTTTTTTTTCCTGCTTCCGTCATAAAATCATGCATTACTTATTCAGTCCTTCCCCTCTGTATAATTAAAGGGAGGGTCGGAATTATTCACAGGGTGGCCAAAGAGAACGTTCCCAAGAACCCTAATAGCGATTGGAAACCAAGTACTCACTCCCTTCCACTAATGTACTGTGCCAAGTACTTTTAAAAATATGAAATGAGTACACGGGTACTTAGCAGTATGTATAACTCATCTTCTTTCAATAACAAAAAACATTATAATCTTCGGGAAAAAAAATGCTCTCACTTAAAAGTAATGGCTGATCAGTAAGATGTGGTAATTAAACATTCCTCTCTAACTTAATGGACAATTACTATGCAAAGATGACGGAGGAAAATCTTCAAAAATACATTTCCACTAATGTAGGATTGAATTTAAAAATAAAGTTATAAATTCAACAGTCCTTTATTATGCAATTATACATGATCTGATTATACAGAGATAAAAGTACCGTGTATAAAAACTGAACTGAATAAATTTATTCATGAGGATTACATTTGTGATGTAGAATTTTTTTGTAAAACTTTCTCCAGGAAATTCTCAATTATTTTTCTTCTGACGTCCATTGAGTAAAGAAGATTAAAATTTTAATAATATTGTAATATATCCGCAAATTTACTGGGAAATTCAGAAGTGAATGATTGATCTGTAAATTGGAACATTTAAACATTTTGTAGCGGGGACAATTGTATTGATAAATTATCGATTAGTAGTTTTTTAAAAGAAAAAAAAAAGGTCATGATATTATATTTTTATTTGTGATGACTTTTTCCCTCAGATACTGTAGTATGTTGTAATTCATTATATATGCCTCATTTTGAAAATGATTTAAGCTGCATAATTTACAAAAAAATATTTCTAAATTTTAATCGAGTTGATTTTGAGTGAAATATGTTATATATATATGAATGTCATGCGTAATTATGAAAGGGTCTTTTTTCTATAACTTAGCAGTGATTGATCTGTAAATTGGAAAATTTAAAAATTTTGTACCGGTGATAATTATATTGATAAATTAAAGATTAGTGGCTTTTTAGAAAATAAAAGGTATCAATATTATATTTATATTTGTTCCATCTTATTTTTTCCATCACGGATTTGTAGTATGTTTGAATTCATTATACATGCCTTATTTTGAAAATGATTGAAACTGTATAATTTAAAAAAATATTTCCAAAGTTGATTTTAAGTGAAAGATACATATCGTTTAGTTATAAAAGTGTCTTTTTTCTATAACTTAGCATAACAAATTTCTTAATTTTTTTTTCATCTTATGGATCAGCAGTTTGGTATTTAGCCTATTTCAGAACACCATGTAAGTATATATGCATAATTTAAACAAATATCATTTTTTTTAACTTTGAATATATTATTATTAATACAATATGTTAGGTTTAAGCCGCAAAAAGACTTAAATGCTGAACTTCTGAATATTAACAAAAATAAAAAATAAACTTTCTACAACTAATCAATTTTATTTTTTTTTATTAATGGAATCCAATTTATTTACTAAGCTTTAAAAGTTCGCACAGCAAAACCAACATTAATACTTTATATTTCTTTCATACAATTTTGCTGTTTCATCTAACTTTAAATCATTTTATAGTATTTGTTTATTGAGACTTTTGCATAAAATTTTAATATTATTCACTATCCATCGTGCTTAAATGTATAAAATTTTTTTTAACCAGCCCTTTAATTTCTTTATGTAACATTTAAATAAATTAATATTTGATATATTCTTCTAATTTCACTATTTATACATTTCTTTTCTTAAATATTACAGTCTTAGAATCATCTATTCTATGAAAATTAATTTTGTATTATATAATAAACGACAGGGAATTGTAAATTTATAAAAAACAAAGACTTTAATTAGAAACCATTAAAAAGTGTCTCTATTAACAATTTTCGCAAAGATGAATTAATAAAAATTTGTTATAGAAAAATTGATTCGTCAATTAAGTTTTTCACAGAAAAAATTTTGATCCATTAATTCAACTAGTATAAATCAATATTTCAAACCAATCAATATAAATTTATATTTCAATTCAATCAATATAAATTTCGTATTTTAAACAAATTAAGATGAAATAGAATGACACAAATATAAACTGATACTTTTTGTGTTGTTATTTTAAATAATAGATGTTGAAAAAAATAGATTACAAAAAACTTTGAAAAGGCGTTAAACCTTTAAAAGATTCTTTTGGCGTTTATCCATTAATTACTTAAATCAGAAAAAAAAAAAAAATAAATAAAATATTAATTATCTGCACAACTTTAATTACGTTTTCCCCAGCATTTTATAAATATCATATTAATCGTAATCACATTATCGTTATTATATATTTATATACGCACAGATGACATGTAAGGGCAATTCGGATTATTCATATCTAAATAATAAATGCGATAAATTTTTGTTTTAGCCAGGCAACTCCCACAAAATTACATGAAAGATTCGTGCAACATTATGTACAAAAATTGTACAGTTTGCATTCTTTAATTTTTTGTTCTAGGTAATTTTGTTCTTTCTGCAGGTAAGATGAAGATCAAAAATCCCCTTTCTCGAAACAATATATTTAGATGGATAAAATAAAAAAAATAACTTAAACCATATTATTAACACATTAAAAATAATGTACAATAAAATAACTTTTTTTTTCCTTTGCACATTAATAATAAAAAAATACATTATTCAATATAGGATAATTCAGGTTTTATTATTAATAACTTTTCAACATGAATACTGTATTTGTTTTTTTTAATGAAATTATTATGTGAAAGAAAAAATATATTAACATATCAATTGATATTGAGAAATAATTAGTTATTTCATTGTTATTATGACACAATCCGCTATTTCTGTTTACAACCACATCTTCAATCAATATCGTAATATAATTTATTGCATAAACTCCCATGAGAAATGCTAGATTTAATTAGAGGACAGTATACACAATGAATTTTACTCATTCAAGCTCAAGGAAGCTTTTACCCTAAACCAAGCCTAACTTGGCTGTAACCCTTAATTAGAACTCGTGCTGCAGAGCGGCCTTAATACAGTATTAAATGATTAATTTTCGATTAATCGAACTCTCATATATAAAAGTATTGAAATGTGAGGCTTGAATCTAGCTTGAATGATTTTGACGGCCCTGATTCATTTTGATTTCCGTTTTATATTAACATCTCTGAATATTTCTCAAGTTACTCTGGCAATCTTTCTATTTAAGAATGAAATAGTAGCTTATAACTATACGAGTCAACCAAATTGAAATTTTAAATGATTTTTAGAAATAATTTATTGCTCAAACAATAAAGCATTATCATAATTTTTTAATATTCTTCCTCTCATAACAAGTCCTGCAACTCATAAAGTTAACATTTTTATACAAAAATTATTTTCCTTAGCTATGCAAACAATCACACGCTATTTGAATACTTCTTTATTGAATTGAAACTCACATCTATGATTACTTCATCTACATTTACTAGATTTTTTTTTATTTTTTAATACTTAAACAATGACAATAATCTACGATGTTACAACTCGGAGATATGATGGTGCATATTCTTCCTCTCACAGCAAGTTCTGCAACCCATAAAGTTGAAATTTTTATAAAAAAATATTTTCCTTAGCTACGCAAACAATTACACGCTATTCTCTATTGAAACTCACATCTATGGCTACTTCATCTACATTTACTAGGACATTTATATTTTTTATAATGCTTCAATAGAGCAAATAATCTACGATGTCACAACTCGAAGATATGACCAGGAAAAAAAAACGTTAATTACAAATGTTAAAATATTTTTGAATTTTCTCCTTCAAGTATAAACTTGCTGCAGTAGCAAGCATTTATCATATTACTCTTTATTTGAAAATAATTTCCATTGTCAAAATCTTTTAAAGGAACTCTGATTTTTTTTTTACATTTACATTTTTTTTTTTTTTTTTAACTTTTCAACCCGAATATTGAATTTGTTTATTTTGAGTGAAATTAGTATGTGAAAGAAATAATCCATTAACAATCCATTATTTCTATTGATATAGAGAAACAATTTGTTATTTCCATTATTATTATTGCGAGACGATCCACTATTTCTGTTTATAACAACGTATTTAACCAATATCGTATTGTATTTTATTGCAGAAATTCACATGAGAAGTGTTACATTTAATTAGAGGACAGTATATATAAACAATGACTTTTACCATTTTCCAATGGTATGCCATTCTTATACTCCTTCTGGAAGATACGTGTTTTCTTACAGTCTTCTGCCAACGCCAACTATTGGATATTTCTTAAAGTGCAGGCAATTATATTGGTAACTTACTGTAAAAATATTAATTATGTAATCATTTGGCTGACATCCTATTACTTTTAAATGACATGATGACAGACAGAAAATACATTTGATGACATGATATAGAAAGTTCTTCAATAATTTTTCGGTTTTATATTAAAGCTGAATTATTGATAATGTTTTGGAGGCTTGCAGAAATTAATTATTTACTTTAACTTTCAGAAAAAAATGTCCATGACTGTTAATCAAAGCATCTGTACCGCATTGATATTTTTGATAACCCAAATTGCCCGCTCCGTGGAAAAGATGAGTTCATGGACAGGCACCATATAGCAGGATGCCCGGCCTTGCATAGAGACTCCGAGGTGAAAAGATATTGGAGTGCTAAAACTTTGTTAATGAAACATGGACTTTTTTATGTTATCGTTTTCCTTTTTCTTGTGTATGTTTACACTGTTTTGATCTCGTAAGAGCTTGTCATTTTCTCTTACCATTGGAAATAAAAACACTTTCAGAAAAAAAATCAAAAATTATGATTTATTTGTTTTAATGAGCATCGGTGGGTCTTTACTTTATTTAATCCCCCACCTCACCTTATACCCAGACCTATGTATGCCTTTACCAGTTAAAAAAGGTAAGTGTGGAATAATAATAAAAATAATAAAAGAAAATTCACCATTACTGAAATATTTGGGTACAATGAATTATTACAGAAAGTAAAATACGTTATTGTATAACTAGCACACTCATTAGTGAAACGAGAAATATACAATACAGAAGGAATAAATAATGGTAATAAACCTGTGAAAAAATATATAGGATAGAAAATATTATGATGGCTATCATTCTACGAAGAAGGAAGTACTTTTGTTGGGAGTGATATAATGTGTGCAGATACTTCAGTTTTTATTTCAGTAATAATGGTTTCGTAAGATGATTATATCTTCTTTTCTTCTACAAAATTCATTAATTTGATGATTTTTCATCTGGTCCATGGGTTGTAAATTATATATTTCTGTGCCACTAAATGTAAAAAAGCTGAGAGACATTTTAAGATGCCAAGATTATGTAAAAGGATGTAATTGTCTAGTGGAATGATTCTCTAATTCTTTCAGAGAAACAGAAATAATCTTCTTAGAGGTTGAACCTTCTGAAGTATGTTAAGAATGGACTATGACCACTTCACGCATAATTTCATCTCTAGATAGACTTTTGTGGTTTTTTTTAGACTTTAGATATGATTTCGAAAATTATTCGCCCTGTAGGGCTTTGTTTCCAATTTCATTTCCAATCCTCCAATGGACAATTATTTAAGTTATTTCTAAAAAGTGAAAATGGACACTAAATAAATTAAATAGCTATCTGTAATGCTTGATTTTGCAAAACCATTTGAGTATTCATTGCCGTGTGCTTTTACTCAAGTTCCACTCATGTATGTCACGAACAACCATCTATGAGCGATGAAGGGGTTGTTTTTTCGGGGTGATTCGTAGGGGTAACTGTCATTCATTTGCATGTCGTATGGAAAGAAATCCGATCACCATCGTGTTAATTAGTTTCGAATTCTTCTCCAGAAAGTAGAGACGGCAATGAAGGCCGCCAGTGGAGTGAAACCCAAGTCCTGCTGCACTCCAGCTGTACACGTTATTACTGGACCACAAGTTGGAATAGTTTTTTAATTTGAAAATAAAGAATAACTTAAAAGAAGTTGGTGGCCTGGCTGATAGCATGTTGGGTTTTCATCAGCTGAAATTTTGCCATGCGAAGGTTTTCTTAAAAATTTCCTCGTCTTTGCGAAGTATATGCAGTATAAATCTGTAGCCCGGAATGTCGTTCCGCTGGTCACGAATAAAAGAAAAGGAGATTTTAAACCTACATTACATGGGTATCCTTACAGTTTGTGGTTCAAAATATGAATACAGTGTAACGAGCCCTATATATAATATTAAATTCGGTATATATCTGCCCGTTACAGATACAAATTACCTGGATCAAAGTAAACGTCTTTGAAAACAAAAATAATTAAAATGATACAAAACGTTATTAAATAAAATGATACAAAAGTTTTTAAAAAAAACGGATTTGATGCACAATATTTCAAAACGGAAAAGCCTTTGTTTAGAAAATTTTTTTCTCAATAATTCATATATTTAAGGATTTTGTATTTAAGTTAAAAATATCTATATTGTATAACATTAAATTTTTTTTAATAACATTATTTAGACTTTTTTTATTCGTATTCCTGTTCATTTTGTATGCAAAACATCTGTTATAGTTAAGCATTTATTTAATGTACCAGAAAGACTCAACTAAAAGATAAAAGATTTTATTTATGTTTTATGCTACCTTGTGAAGAGCATATACATTTTTGTTATTGATTAAATAGCATGTATCCCATTCGAAAGAAAAAAATTAAAAATAACTTTTATCCTCCCATTTTATGTAAGCCCACATCTAAAATCATTTCATTTCCTCATTTACGCGGGTGTGAACTTTGTTACGCAACTACTATCTTGACTCGAGATCCATCCTTGATGACCGGGTGAAGGTTGCAAATGCCATGGCAAAGAGGGATCTTGTTGTCCGTTAACTGCATCCCTTGTCTTCAATCTGATGAGAAATGCCGGCGAGCCAGTGCAGCGAGGAATCCATCCATCTCCTGCAAAGACTCTTCTTCAGCACCTTCGGAAGGAATGTGCTGCACTACATCATTTGTCTGGCCAGTCTGATTTGTTGGAGGAAACATTTACATCAGAGATAAGGTCAATCATGTCACCGGAGCTTTATCTGCTTCCACTTGGGGGATCATGCCCAGACGGTGTGCGCAATCAAATCAGAACAAATTATTGAATGGGATAATCTTGCAACATATTAAGGGGTTGAGGGTGGAAGTATTTTGGCGTTGGATTTGCTATAGAGAGATCAGAGGATGTTCTAATTGGAGAGAAGTTATAATTATTTAACAAAAGGTTTAAGTAATATGTTACTATAGTATTGTGGGGTATTATCTTCAAGGATTATATATATGTTGAAAGGAAGGCAAAACGGATATTTTGCACAGTATAACTAATTGGAGGCAGGTTATAATTATTTAACAAATTAGTTTAAGTAATATGTTACTATAGTATTGTTGGGTATTATCTTCAAGGATAATATATATGTTGACAAGAAGGCCAGACGTATATTTTGCACATTATAACTAATTGGAGGGAGGTTATAATTATTTAATAAATTGTTTAAGAAACATGTTACTACAATGCTGTGAGGTATTATCTTCAAGGATTTGAGTGTGAATATGTTGAAAAGAAGTCAAGACGGATATTTTACACATTATATATATATATGTTAAAAGGAAGTCAAGTCGGATATTTTACACATTATATGTATGTTAAAGGGTAGGCAAGGCATATATTTTGCACATTATAACTAATTGGGCGGATGTTATAATTATTTAACAAATAGTTTAGAAACATATTACTACAGTGTTGTGAGGTGATGCCTTCTAGGATAATATATATGTTGAAAGGAAGGCAAGACGGATATTTTAAAAATTAGGACTAATTGGAGGGAGGTTAAAATTATTTAACAAATAGTTTAAGATACATATTACTACAATGCTGTGGGGTATTATCTACAAGGATTTGAGTGTGAATATGTTGAAACGAAGTCAAGACAGATATTTTACACATTATAACTAATTGGAGGGAGGTTATAATTTTTTAACAAACAGTTTAAGAGACATGTTACTACAGTGTTGTGGGGTATTATCTTCAAAGATTTGAGTGTGAATAGGTTGAATTGAAGGCAAGACGGATATCTTACACATACGAGTGAAACCTCATATATAAATGAAAAATCATAAAATAATATAAAATAATAATATAATATAAACTTTAACTATTTCGAACTTCAAAATTATTAATAATTAGTGATTGATAGAGAATACTTCATTTTAAATATAAAAAAACTAATTTACTTTCTCAACAACAAACTTGTGCAACCTTATGGCTTTTTATATTTGGATATTATTAAATAATAAATCTAAAACAAGTATTTTTTAATACATTTTGGCTTGAAGAGAACTTTTCTTTACATCAGTTGAAAAATAATTATTAAAAGCAAGCTGTCATATCTTTTGCAACAAATGACATTAAAAAATCTGATTATATTTGCTAAAAGAAATTAAATGTTTGCAATTCTTTATAGTTACATTTCAGATTAATTAAATTAATCTAATGTTTACTTATATTGTGATTATTTTGAGTACAAATATACTGTTAACGTAAATTCAATAAATTTATATTAAAAATTAAATTAAATTAAGCATAAAAGCTACCATGATATTTAATGATGATAAAAGTCTGAGGAGGTCTTGACAGAATTCTTTTTGCTGAGATCAAAGATAAAAAGTCATCATTGTATTGAACTGATTTAGTTTAATAAAAGATACATATTCATATACTAGTAGATAATGAAAACCCAATACCAAGAAGAAATTAGTTTAGAGGAATGAAATTTAGGCAAAGGATTTGTCTACGTAACATAGTTATTTGATAAAAGTTTCAAGGACACATTTTAAAGTATGCTCGAGAACAGCCATGACAAATGTGAAATGATTTTTTATTAATTAACGGTGTAGTCTCCATGATTTTGAATGCAATTCTGCAAACGCATATGCATTGCGCTGTATACAAATGCCATATATCATTTTATGAGATGGAATTCCATATCTGTTGCACCTGGTCAGTTAAACCAGCAATTATCCTCTCTGATTGTGGGTGACACTAGATTTGTTTTCCAATAATGCCCCATACGATCCATATCTGGTGATCTCGTCAACAAAGGCAACATGACGATACTCTGTAAAGCACCTTGGATGACAGCAGCCGTATGGGGACGAGCGTTATACTATTAGAGAACTCCCCCTGCGAAAGAGATGAAAAATGGCAGCACAATAGGTTCACTCATCAGTCCGATGTACAAATTTCCTGCCAACATACATGCGATAACGACGAGAGTGTTCCTGCTTTAATAAGAAATTGTTCCCCAGACCTTAACGATGTAGATAGACAGGCTCCAAGCTCTCACCTGACAGGCTTCTACCCAGTATAAGTCCATCACTAGCACCAAGATAAAAAGGGTTATCGTCTGAGAAGACAACAGATTTTCACTAAGCTTTCCAATGAGTTCTAGCTTGACACCACTGAATTTGCAGATGGTGGTGTTTTTTAGTTAGTGGCATGAACATTACAGGGTGATCGGAGCTGTTCCTGAAGTAAAAGACTTGTTATCTTTCTGTGTGTCACTTAGGTGCTAACAGAAGGTGAAATTTCTACTGCTGAGGCAGTATGATGCTCTACAACCATGCCGTCAGTTGTGACCCAACTGAATTGACTCTCAGTTATGGCCCGCGTGCTACCTGGCTATAATTTTATGTGGCTCGTGTGCTACCAGTACGTATCTTTCCCTGTTTATTGCTGCCGACATTCATGTAAGATGGAAAACCCCCCTTCTCGTGACCTAAACCCCCCTTCTCGTGATTACATGGCTTCGTTCAAATTAAACAAATTGTTGGTACTGCCATCTTTGTCTCCTTTACTCAAATTATTCTTAACTTAAATATAGTTCACAGAGCCCAATCCGGAAAATAAATAATGCTTACGAAGTTTACATCGCATATTTAAAACAAATGTGATTTTCATGTTCATAGTGGTGCCACGATCACCACTCTTATTCATTTTGAGCGAAATTTGAATAGACATCATCTTTCAGTTGTGCAAACACGCTTCCCAAGTTTTGTATACACAACTCCTTCTTGGTGATAGGATTTACTTTTCCGCTAGTGTATAATGTTACAGTGCCTCAAATTATATATTTTAAATCTAATTCATCACTGGGCTTTTGTTTATTTCAACTGCTCACACCAATCTTGCAGATTTAGGATGAAATTTTGGCTTCACAACAATGACATTGCAAACACTCTCTAAAATAGTACAATTTTTAATAAAGTACGTGTAATATCTTCTCATTATTTAAATTAAAACTTCTCTCACTTTTTAATAGTCTATTACAGTAAATCTGATAAAAAGTTTTACCAATTATGCGTAATGATACAAAATGAGTGATGTATAAATTCTTTGAAGCTATCTAGTCTGAAAAGAAATTATTTTCTGCAAGACAATATAGAAATACGCCGATGCTGATAAATCACTTATTAATACAAATTTTATTATTCATCCTCGTCCAGTTTTGCTTTATTCTTAGATCACAAATAATCCAGGTATGTTTTGAAGAGAAAACACAAATAATAGCACACATTAAAACATTAACTTCCGCACTTTTATTATTTATAGTAAGAAAAAAATAATCTTCATCAAATGATTAGGATCTGAAATTCGCAGTTAATATTTTGTGTGATGTTAACGTAATTAAATACAACCGAAAGAACAGCATTGATTTAGCTTGATGCACAAAGTACCTTTCCATGAACGACTGGAAAAAACAATATATATAAAAAAATGTGAACGTCAAAACGGTTGGACGAATACAACTTATGTAGATGGGAAAATATTTTGTGTAAAAGAAAAACAGTAACAATGAATTCAATATGTTAATGTCATTATCCTCAAGTAATTTAATTTCTTCCAATGAAAATGTCAGTGCGGGGAAGAAATGCTAGCTGTGAAAAAATTAAACGTTAATATCTGAGCTATCTTCCGAACAGAAAAAATAATTCCCAATTAACTTATTGCTTTTCCCATTGGATTAGATCAGAATGGGATGAATAGACAATGTTTTAAGTAATTGTCTCTTTCTAAACGAGGCTTTAAGAATATGTTTCAAATTTGTAAGAAATTTTTTCATTCATTTATTGAATTATATGGTCTGTGTAAAAAAAAGAATGGTAAAAAAAATAATGTTTATTCCACAGAAGATTAAATATTCTTCAGATTAATCAGATTAAATAAGTAATGATAAAGTAGTATTTCTTAAATAAAATACTTTTTCTCAACTTTCTATATTGTTATTTTCTATTATACCAAGGTGTTGATACAAAATGATTGGAAAGAAAAAATAATGCTTGATTAACTTTCATTATTTAACTAAACTTATTTTTTAAAAAAATTACAAGAAATTTAAGGGCATTAAATTTGTAATATATTCACAACTCATAATTGTGACTTAATAAAGATAAAGTAGTATCTCTTAAATAAAATAATTTTTCTCAACTTTCTATATTGTTATTTTCTATTAAACTAAGGTGTTGATATTAAATGCTAGAAATAAAAAATAATATTTGATTGACTTTCATTATTTAACTAAAAGAACAACTGCATACTTCTTTTTAAAAAAAATTACAAGTTAAGAGGATTAAATTTGTAATATATTTACAACTCATAACGCAGACTTCATGCCATTTTTATTGCTTTATTTTGATATTCTTTGTTAAGAATTAAATGCTGTTTTCCGATGCTAGGCATACTGACTTAGGTTAATTTGCAGAACATTGGGAAACATAATTTAATTCTTAACAAATTAATCTGTAATTGTTTAGACTAACAGCCTTAAGTGTCTAAACAATTACAGATAATCTTAAAAAAATAATTTCACTCAAGTTTCTATATTGTTATTTTGTATTATACCAAGGTGTTGTAGTAAGTGTTTGAAAGAAAAAATAATGTTTGATTTACTTTTCATTATTTAACTAAAAGGACTGCTGCATACTTTTGAAGGTAAGGGGATAAAATTTATAATATATTCACAACTCATAACGGCGACTTAATGATGATAAAGTAATATTTCTTAAATAAAATAATTTTTCTTAAGTTCCTATATAGTTATTTTCTATTAAACCAAGTTGTTGATATTAACAAAAATTCGCAATTAACTTATTGCTTTCCCCATTGAATTAGAATAGAATGGGATGAATAGACAATGTTTTAGGTAATTGTCTCTTCCTAAACGAGGCTTTAAGAATATGTTACAAATTTGTAAGAAATTTCTTCATCCATTTATTGAATTATATGGTCTGTGTAAAAAAAAAGAATGGTAAAAAAAATAATTTTTATTCCACAGAAGATTAAATATTCTTCAGATTAATCAGATCAAATAAGTAATGATAAAGTAGTATTTCTTAAATAAAATAATTTTTCTCAAGTTCCTATATTGTTGGTTTCTATTAAACCAAGGTGTTGATACTAAATGCTTAGAAGAAAAAATAATGTTCGATTAACTTTCATTATTTAACTAAACAGTTTAAACTAAAGTTATTTAAAAAAAATTACAAGAAGGTAAAAGGATTAAATTTGTTTAAATATTTACAATTCATAACAACGATTTTATAATGATATTATTTCTTAAATAAAATAATATCTCTCAAGTTTCTATACTGTTATTTTCATTTAAACCAAGGTGTTGATACTAAATACTTGAAAGAAAAATAATGCTTAATTAACTTTCATTATTTAACTAAACTTATTTTTTAAAAAAATTACAAGAAATTTAAGGGCATTAAATTTGTAATATATTCACAACTCATAACGGTGACTTAATAAAGATAAAGTAGTATCTCTTAAATAAAATAATTTTTCTCAACTTTCTATATTGTTATTTTCAATTAAACTAAGGTGTTGATATTAAATGCTAGAAATAAAAAATAATATTTGATTGACTTTCATTATTTAACTAAAAGAACAACTGCATACTTCTTTTTAAAAAAAATTACAAGTTAAGAGGATTAAATTACATACTTCATAAATTACATACTACATACTTCATAATTAATTAATTTTTAATTACGAGAAAGGTAAAAGAATTAAATTTTTAATATATTCTCGACTCATAGCGGCGACTTCATGCCCTTTTTAATTTTTTATTTTGATATTCTTTGTAATAATTAAATGCTGTTTTCCGATGCTAGGCATACTGACTTAGGTCAATATGCATAACATTATAAAACAGTATATAATTCTTATTGAATTAATCTGTAATTGTTTAGACAAACAACCTTAAGTGTATTTATACACTTAAGGTTACAGGTATATAATTACAGATATACAGAAGGTTACAGTTATATAATTACAGATCTTTAACAGTTACAGCATTGACCGGGCTGCAAAGCTGAGACATGTTACACTTCACCACCATTTTCCATTACAGTTTAGAAAAAGCACCTCGAGTGGGGATTTGCACCGGACCTTCAGATACACCCTTTCCTTTCTAAGGATTTATCATGCCCACTCGTGGCATAGATACGAGATTTCGATTATATATCCTTTGCCAGGTTTCAGACCAAGTACCTTCAGTTTGATTTCCCATCTCACTATTCATCAATACAGCCCTGTTATAATAATATTTAAATAAAGTGTTGCAATTTATATACAGTCTACCAATAAGGGACTACGAAATTAATATACTATTTTATTTATAATGGTGGTTTTGTAGAATAAAAAGGCATTGATTTAATTAAAGATGATTAAAATTCAATAACAACATAGCTTCATGATAAATTAATAACCCATATAATTCAATAACGATAGCTTCCAATTAAGTCTTGTAGTGCTTAATAAACGCATTGAGTTTATTAAAAGTTCCTACCAGACGACCTACTTAAATAATTTAACCCGAAAATCCCATAGTTAACCTTATTAATTGAGAAGTTAGTAATATGGAAACAGTAATTAATTTTTGCTGGTATTCATTAAAGCTGCATATAGTTTATTTAAAGGTAATTTTATTCAGTAAGCAAAAAGATAAATTACGTGTTTAATTAAATAAAGTTACTAAATTACGTAATGAAAAGGAATCATTTTTCATTACAAGATAGTGGTTGGAGTATTATCTTCAGTAATATTGTATTTTCTTGAGTTTTTATCAAAACGTTGAATGGGGTATAAATTTACTTTTTAAATTAATAGCTAGAATAAAATTATTTTATACATAATAAATTTAAATGAACATAAAATATAATAAATATAAAATAAAAAAATATTTATATTTAAAGTGGATTTTAAACAATTTTATGAAGAAGATAGTAATTTGAGTATTATCTTTAGTAATATTTTATTTTCTTGATTTTTTTAAACATTAAAGGAGATATAAATTTACTTTTTAAATTAATAGTTAGATTAAAAAAAATTCTATATAATAAATATATATAAATCTAAAATATAATAAATATTAAATAAAATAAATATTTAAATTTAAAGTTGATTTTAAACAATTTTATGAAGGGAATCTTCTGTATAAATGATGGGCATCATCCATATTAATGATGGAAGTCGCATTTCAAAGACATAATTTAAAAAAAATAATTTAGGGATGTCTTCTACATCATTTTAGTTAACTAATACTTAGTATAAGAATCAATTTTCTGCCCAAGAAATAGATTATTCAGAAGTTAATTAAAGACTTTTAGTTAAACTCAATACTGAAGATCAGAGAAGGGTGAACAGTTTCCTTCCAATGGAAACTGCTGTTAAATTGTGTATTGTAATGTAAGATAATTACTATAACTGTATCTTTGAAACAGTTATGTTTAGATACGAAGTTATGTTATGAAGTTATGAAATCATGTTTGAAAAGTTAAACATTCAATGTTTGAGCGATATGCCCATAGAGGCTGTCACAATTGTTGGCAAGTCTCTTGGATTTTTAAAACAAAGATTGCAATGTTCTTCACCAATTCTTCTTCACGATAATTTATGCACGCTTCCACTATATCTTAAAGAGTGGACA
The DNA here is from genome assembly GCA_021605075.1 of Caerostris darwini. Classification (NCBI taxonomy): domain Eukaryota; kingdom Metazoa; phylum Arthropoda; class Arachnida; order Araneae; family Araneidae; genus Caerostris; species Caerostris darwini. The sequence continues at coordinate 430,293 of BPLQ01012976.1, read as the reverse complement.
GATGGCCGAGTGGCTAGTGCTCTGGGGGTCGGTAACATAGATGTCGAGTTCGAGTCCCGGTTGTGCCATGGAGGTTTGTAGTGGTTCGGAATCCACTAACCACTTCTGAATCCTCTGTAACATGATTGTGGGGGTATTGTTACTCGCTTCCGTAGCATATCTTTAAGCTACACGTGCCTCCGGATAGTGTTAAATTTATAACAGCGATGCAGCCCTTGCTTATGACATAAAGATAAGTCTCTGTATTGCCAGCTGCATTAGAAAAACAAAGCTATGTCTTAAATGAATTTACAGTTACTGCTTGAAATTATTTTCGTCATTCCTCAATGAAACAGGAGATACTGTGTCACCAAGTGAGCACCAAAAGGGTTTTGTTGGTCATATTCTCAACTTTATCAACCTTTTAAAGCGCAACTACAGACTTTTGCATATCTTATGGTTGAAAACCCAGATAACTCCATCCAGGTAGTCTGACTATCAACAAGAAACATTGTTTAAATTTTCACGGAACCTATTATTTTCGAAAGCACGTTCTATAGCACGCCAGTTGTAAATTCGAATATTCGTAATCTTGCATGCTAATTCAACAACACTGCCACTAGTTTGCGAGAAAATTCATTTTCAATCACTGGCCAGTTTCTTGCCAAACAAAAAATGCAGTAGTGTTAATCAAACTTAAATAATCGACATTAAATCTCAAAAAAGGACTTGAAACTTCAGAAAATTAAATTACGAAACGAAAAGCAAATGATTTAACATGTATAGGCTGTCACTGTTAAAAAATGAAGCATTCAAGAATCACCACACGGACCCATCTGTGAATACACAACCGAAAATGATTCTTTGGGACTCTCCGATTCTTCAATTCTTAATCATTTACAAACTCTACCCTTTTTCTTCCCATACAAAAACAAACTTAAAAACTTGAGTTTAAATCACAAAAACTACTTGTAACTTCGAAAAATTAAATTACGAAACGAAATGCAGATAATTTAACATATAAATCCAGCTACTGTTGAAAAAGGAAGCATTCAAGAATCACCGCACGGACCCATCTGTGAATACACAACCAAAAATGATTCTTTGGGACGCTCCGATTCTTCCCATGTTAGATGTGATCTTTCTATTCCATGTGAAAGGAAAAGGAAGAATTGCGATGGTTTGATATGCATAAGCCGATACTTGGTTGAGCTCTATTTACGGTGGAGTGCTCTCACCTGACAATTCGCATAGCGACAGCCCTTGCGGTTGAGTTGTCACTTTTTTGACACTCCCACAAGGGCAGCTACAAGATGTGACAAGAAGAGAAAAGGGTACGGGAAATACGGTGATAAGGTTCCGGTCCGCTCTGCTGCTTAGAAAAGGACTCCGGCTCTCACCGACCTTTTGTCAGAACATTTTTAGACATCGCACGGATTTTAATATAAAAAAGTATAATATTTTTTTATAAAAACTTTTTAAAATGCTTGTTATTTAACTCGTCGTCATTCGTCACATATGTGATATATTTGTCATATATTTCGTATTTCTTAGAGTGCGCCACTGCCGGGGAAACCTTTTATATTATCACGAGGAATGATGGAAGTAAGAATATCTTTTTGAAGAAGAATACTTTTTTTAAACTGGTTGTATGGTTTACGGTCATTTTGTGTACACTTTGAGCTAATTAAACTGGGACCTACGGTTTAATGTGGATTCCGAACCACTAACAAACATCCATGCCACCGAGAAGATTCATTTTTATACATCGTAGGGATTTTAATATAAAAAAATATAGCAATTTTTTTGCAAACTTCTTTAAAATGCTTGTTACTCAACTCGTCGTCATTCGTCACATATATGATATATTTGTCACATATTTCGCATTTCTTTGAGTACATCACTGCCGGGAAAATCTTTTATATTATCACGCGGAATAACGGAAGTAAGAATATCTTTTTGAAGAAGAATACTTTTTTTAAACTGGTTGTACTGTTTACGGTCATTTTGTGTACACTTTGAGCTAATTAAACTGGGACCTACGATTTAATGTGGATTCCGAACCACTAACAAACATCCATGCCACCGAGAAGATTCATTTTTATACATCGTAGGGATTTTAATATAAAAAAATGTAGCAATTTTTTTGCAAACTTCTTTAAAATGCTTGTTACTCAACTCGTCGTCATTCGTCACATATATGATATATTTGTCACATATTTCGCATTTCTTTGAGTACATCACTGCCGGGAAAATCTTTTATATTATCACGCGGAATAACGGAAGTAAGAATATCTTTTTGAAGAAGAATACTTTTTTTAAACTGGTTGTACTGTTTACGGTCATTTTGTGTACACTTTGAGCTAATTAAACTGGGACCTACGATTTAATGTGGATTCCGAACCACTAACAAACATCCATGCCACCGAGAAGATTCATTTTTATACATCGTAGGGATTTTAATATAAAAAAATGTAGCAATTTTTTTGCAAATTTTTTAAAATGTCTCAACTCGTCGTCATTCGTCACATATATGATATATTTGTCACATATTTCGCATTTCTTTGAGTACATCACTGCCGGGAAAATCTTTTATATTATCACGAAGAATAATGGAAATAAGAATACATTTTTTTTAACTTAAGGTTGTATGGTTTACGGTCATTTTGTGCAAACTTTGAGCTAATTAGACTGGGACCTACAGTTTAACGGGGATTCCGAACCACTAACAAATATCAATGACACCGACAGGATTCATTTTTATACATCGTAGGGATTTTAATATAAAAAAATGTAGCAATTTTTTTGCAAACTTCTTTAAAATGCTTGTTACTCAACTCGTTGTCATTCGTCACATATAAGATATATTTGTCACATATTTCGCATTTCTTTGAGTACATCACTGCCGGGAAAATCTTTTATATTATCACGAAGAATAATGGAAATAAGAATACATTTTTTTTAACTTAAGGTTGTATGGTTTACGGTCATTTTGTGCAAACTTTGAGCTAATTAGACTGGGACCTACAGTTTAACGGGGATTCCGAACCACTAACAAATATCAATGACACCGACAGGATTCATTTTTATACATCGTAGGGATTTTAATATAAAAAAATGTAGCAATTTTTTTTGCAAACTTCTTTAAAATGCTTGTTACTCAACTCGTCGTCATTCGTCACATATAAAAGATATATTTGTCACATATTTCGCATTTCTTTTTTTATGCCGGGAAAATCTTTTATATTATCACGAAGAATAATGGAAATAAGAATACATTTTTTTTAACTTAAGGTTGTATGGTTTACGGTCATTTTGTGCAAACTTTGAGCTAATTAAACTGGGACCTACGGTTTAATGTGGATTCCGAACCACTAGCAAACATCCATGCCACCGAGAAGATTCATTTTTATACATCGTAGGGATTTTAATATAAAAAAAATGTAGCAATTTTTTTGCAAACTTCTTTAAAATGCTTGTTACTCAACTCGTCGTCATTCGTCACATATATGATATATTTGTCACATATTTCGCATTTCTTTGAGTACATCACTGCCGGGAAAATCTTTTATATTATCACGAAGAATAATGGAAATAAGAATACATTTTTTTTAACTTAAGGTTGTATGGTTTACGGTCATTTTGTGCAAACTTTGAGCTAATTAGACTGGGACCTACAGTTTAACGGGGATTCCGAACCACTAACAAATATCCATGACACCGACAGGGATTCATTTTTATACATCGTAGGGATTTTAATATAGAAAAATGCAGCAACTTTTTTTCTGAACATTTTTAAAATGCTTGTTATGTAACTCGTCGTCATTCGTTCAGATATACGATATATTTTTCATATATCTCGCATTTCTTAGAGTACATCATTGCCAGGAAAATCTTTTATAATATAACGAGGAATAATGGAAATAAGAATACCTTTTTGAAGAAGAATACCTTTTTTTTTAACTTACGGTTGTATGGTTTACGGTCATTTTGTGCACATGTGTGTTTTATTTTTGGGTTGTTTATTTGGTACTAGCGGACATCGTATTCCACTTATGCATGCTACGAATAACCCACCGATGGACGATTAGTAATCGCATTGCCTTTTGGGAATGGCTAATTGCAATGGCTTTAATTTATGGCTAATTGCCTGCATTTGTGCGCAGTATGGGAGAAAAACCAGGAAATTCCCATCAGTCTTGGCTTGGTTTGTCGCTCGTCATTTTGTGCCCACTTGCACACTTTAGGCTGATTACACAGGGACGTACAGTATAACGTGGATTCCGAAACACCAACAAACATCTATGCCACTGCCAGGATTTGAACCTGAAGCCTGTCGTACCGAAGGCCAGAGTGCTAGCCAATTGGTCATCAGGCCGCTTAAGGTTGTAGGGAGCGATCTAAACGACACATTGACTGTCACACGGTTCTGAGTTTGATTCATTGACGATTGGAGAAATTATTCCCCAAATAGATTTTTATTTTTCCTTCTTGCCGTAAACGACGTAAAAGTCAATGCAATGACACGAAATTGGTGGTCTGCAGAGAAAATAATTATCAATCGAAGGATTCGAAACAGGGCCTGAATGGCCGAGTGGCTAGCGCTCTGGCGCTCGGTACCACAGGTTTCGGTTTCGAGTCCCGGCGGTGCCATGGTTGTTTGTAGTGGTTCGGAATCCACTTTAAAAAGTAGGTCCCGGTCTAAGAGGATCGTAGAGCGTTGCGGGAGCATTGTTACTCCGCGTCCGTGGCTTATCTTACCGTGGCGCCCCCTGGGTAATGCAAAGTGAGTACATCTGTGCAGCACTTGCCTTAAGGCATCCAAAGACCAAGCTGTTTGTGTTTGCCAGCTGCATTAGAAAGAAAAAAAAAAGGATTCGAAATATAAAATAAGTTATCTGAAAAATAATAAGAATTAAAAAATCTTCATCATCCTGAAGGCGATACAAAACAGCACAGATTATGTTCATGTTTTATTTATTTCAATGTTCAGAGTATTGACTTCTTTATTTTAAAAATAATTATTGTATTTATTTAATAGTTATTGTTCAAATTATCAGTTTGTATTATCGAAATCTGGGGCGTGATGGTCGAAATGGCTAGCAATTTTTGAATCTTATTACATATTTGTGAATTGTTAGTAATTTCAGATATGTTTAAATGTGGTAATGTTTAATGATAAGTATTATTGCCGTACATTTAATTTTCAATAATATTTTAAGATTAATTTTCCAAGAGTTACAGTTAATATCCAAATAATTAGCAAAACATTAAATTAATTGTCTTATAAATTATCCCTGAAAGTAGACTAATTTATATTAACACAACATGTCTTTATAATTGCAAACTTAAAATCTATTAAATATAAATCGGCGGTATTAACTTAAAACAGTGAATTGCCTTAGATGGTAATTGATCCAAAATACATTGAATTCGCATGAAATTGGTACATTAGAGCATCATTTCCATCAATTGCCTTGAAGGCCCAAAATTTGCTTTAACACAGAAAATGAAACATTCGACTTATTCAATGATTCTATGTTATGCATTTGAGTGTTTCCTACTTGATTTCAAACCTGCTATTGGAATAACCAATTCTAGCTTATATATAGGAAAACATCCTAATTCTCTAATATATCTACACAATCAAATCTGCTATTCAGATTTTCCCTTAACATAACATTCTATTTCCTCACCAAACACTTTGTGCCCTCGTGCTATGCTTCCCTGCAACACTTAGCAGTAATTGAAGGAAAACTTTTCGATCACGTAATGCTCATTGTATTAATAAATGTATTACGCTTACGTGACACTTTTCTACTACTTATGGCGCCATCTACTTGCATTAGCACGTACTTCGTTTCAAGCCAATGAGCAATTATGTGGCACCAAAGTATCTAAACGCACGCAGCCTTCTATTAACATCAGCTTCATTTTGTATTAGTTAATGAGCTAATAATTCATTATTGTATTAAGCTACAATTGCTTATTAGATTAGATTTTGCGCAAACTTTTATTGGGCAATTTAATTTAATAAAGCAATTCAGAGTGCTCTCAAGGTAAATTTACAACACTAAAATACTAAAAAGTAAATGTTTGGACGAATGTACTGCATCGTTAATCTTCGTCAGTTTGTAATTAATTTTAGTTCTGAGAATATTTATTGAGGTTTCTAAAATCGATTGGATAATTTCAAAATGGCTTTCCTGCATTGAATTGATTTTCGTAAGTTTTAATTTTATTAGCTATTTGCCTATAATTCTGTTGTATATCAGTGCGCTTGTGAACTTTCCTGCTATATCAGTCAACTTGATAGCTTGAGTGTATGTCTGTGAGTTCATAGTGAACTTTGTGTTATATCAGTGAGCTTCAGTGTATATCAGTGAGCTTATAGTGAACTTTGTGTTATATCATGAGCTTGAGCATATATAAGTGAGCTTTGTATTATATCAGAGAGCTCGAGATTTTGAACTTGTCAATATATCATTGAGCATGTGAGCTTATATTGTGTTGTGTATCAGTGAGCCTTGTGTTTCATTTATGTATACCATGAATAACCAACCGACCTGTGTCAAAGTGACATTGAATTTCAGAAAATTTTTTTTAAAGGTAATTTCTCTGAATTTGTGTGTCATATACGAGAAAATCCAGAAAACTCCCCAACCAGCCTGATTGTCAATGTCATATGCTTATACAGGTACTCGCAATCGTCAGCTAGTATTTCATTTTTGAATGTAGTTGCAATAATTGCAGCAAGCTGATTCTAATCTGAGTAAAAATATACAATTCATGGTACAATTTTGCTTGTACCTCATTATGAACAGGATTTAGAGTCAGCTGGTGAATATACATCTGGATTGAAGACAAACCGAACACGTGCGAAGCTGAATTGAATTTTGTTGTATTTTTGCAGCTGATGCGAGAGATAAATATAGTGGCAATGTATTTCTATTAGACGAAAGATGGAAGGAGGATGTAAATTCCCTGATGTGACTCATGAAGGTGTTTATTTACCAAACTCCTGCTTAAAAATGGGTATGTAGTGCATATGCAACCTTGTGGCGCATCCTAGATAAAGTTGAATCTGTTACATTTCACGCTTCAGTGGCGAAAGACAGTCCAAAGTGCCCGACATATAAAAGAAGCAACTCCATAACGAACATAATATTAGGATATATTATATATATATATATAATATTAATATTATGATAGTTTTAATATTTTTTTCGCTTTAGAATATTTGAAAATACTTTATAATGTTGCACATTTTTTTTTATTTTTATATGATACAAACTTGATTATTTTTATTCGTTTTTCAATAAAGAGGAATAATTTTTGACTTAAATTTTTTTGTTTCTTTTTGTAAAATGGTAAAAGACTTACATAATTAAATATCATTCATGCTTGAATGTCATTAAATTATGAGAATAATGGAAACATAATATGTTATATAGAAAAAACCTTGTAATTTTAAAAAATAAGATAAATGTGTTTTTTTCATAAATTTTATTAATGTGATGAGGCATTATAAGTTACGATAGTTTATTTCTCTATTGTGATTTACGAATTTACCAAAATACATAGGAATTTAAAATTTATCTAGATCAAATTTTAATGTACATAAAAATGATTACGTGGTAATCATTTTCATGTACATAAAAATGATTACAAGGTAATATTCATTTATATAAAATGTAACTCGGCAAATATTATTATTTCTTGATACCAGAAAAAATTGGTTAAAAAAATTTTAAATTAAAACGTTGATTTAAATAAACGTTAATTATTTTATTTTTCATTGTATTTTTATTACTTTTAAAAATTAGAAAAACATTCAAAATTTCAACTAGACATACTTTTATGTGAATATTGCATACATATTAAATATATTAATTATTGGCTTTATTATTTTATGTTACTTATATATTACAAAGGTTTCGATAATTTGTTTACATTTAGTTAAAAATATTTAGAGTTTTATTTAAAGTTATAGTATTCAGCAAAATGAAAGAAACTTTCATATTTGTGTATTTATGAATAAAATCGGAATCTATTTACTACCCAGCATTTAATAAATCGACGATTTGAAATATTTTTTCCTTAGGCTTTTACTACTTGAAAATAAATAAATATTTATTCCATTAAATTCAATTCACCAAGTTTCTTTTTAGGAAATGCTTGTTTCGGAAGGTATTTCCTATAAATAAATAAATAAAATAGTCCTTTATTAAAAATATACGAACAAAAATTCTTTCGATTTCGTAACATATGCTATTGTGATTGCAAGGCGAACGTAAATTCATTATCTTATTATAACTCATTGTATTCATCATTGTTTAAATTAAAGTTTTAAAAAAAAATTAAACATTTTATTTATTTTTTATTTATTTTCTAACCCATGAATATCTTGCTTCCTTTTTTTCAGACTTATATTATAAGATGAATCCATGAAAGTAAGGTAATCATTTATTTTATATTCATCATTTAATTTACATGAAATAATTACTGACTTCAAGAAAATAGCCACTTTCAAATTCATTTTAATTTTTATTAATAAGCATTATATATATATATATATATATATATCTCAAGTCTACGACGTATTTAATACACACGGTCTGCGGCTGACCTTAATTTTCACACGACGTGATACACAAGGGTATCACTTTGTTGACAAGCGGAATCTCCGGCCTGTTCGGTCACTTCACAGAAAAAAAGAAAACACTTCTTGTCGACTCGTCGCAGAACACTATCCTTCCTCAATACCCTCCATTTAAGAAAATTTGTCAAGTGTGGGGGATTAACTTCCCTCACTTCTCATTGGAGCGGACACTTCTTCAACCCATGGTCTATCACCATCACAACAATAATGAATGAATAATGATGGACAAAACCTGAATCCACTCCATAATTTGTTTTTTCAACAAGAGTACCATCAAGTAGAATGCAAGTATTTTATAGTATCTTGCTCAGCTTTCTTCTGATTGTTGACAATCCTGACTCCTGTACATCGTGGCGGCCTTATGGTCAATTGGCTAGCACTGTGGCCTTTGGTACCACAGGTTTCAGGTTAGAATCCTAGCTGTGGTATGGATGCTTGTTAGTAGTTCGGTTTCCCCTTTAAACTGTAGGTCCCGGTCTAATTAGCCCAAAGTATGCACAAAATGACCGTAGAGCGACAAACCAAACCTGTACATCACTGGACTTCGTGTCTTGCTATCTTGCTTACATATAATATGAATAGCCTGCCTAGTGAAGAAGGGAGGACATTGCCTTCCGAGAAGTATTTTAAAAGTATTCCACATCTGTATACCATATAGGAGGAAACACAGAAAAATCCCACTAGCCAACCTGAATCTTGATGCAAGAGGCTTATACACACTTTCTAATTGCCGTTGAGTCACCACGTTTCTTAAAACAGAGACAACCACGGAAGAAGTTGACAGTGTAACTTCTCGACCTATATTAGACTTATAACAGCTTCAAGAAAATAGCCACTTTCAGGTTCCTTTTAATTTTTATTAATAAGCATTATGTATATATATATATAAAAACTCTGAGTTATTATACTATTTACAAGAAATTAAAATTAAAGATATATATTTCATTCACAAGTGCAGTTCAGTCCAAGGTCGGAGATTTTCAGAGTTCTCGAGTCTACGGCGTATTTAATGCACACGGTCTGCGGCTGACCTTAATTTTCACACGACGTGATACACAAGGGTATCACTTTGTTGACAAGCGGAATCTCCGGCCTGTTCGGTCACTTCACAGAAAAAAAGAAAACACTTCTTGTCGACTCGTCGCAGAACACTATCCTTCCTCAATACCCTCCATTTAAGAAAATTTGTCAAGTGTGGGGGGATTAACTTCCCCTCACTTCTCATTGAGCGGACACTTCTTCAACCCATGGTCTATCACCATCACAACAATAATGAATGAATAATGATGGACAAAACCTGAATCCACTCCATAATTTGTTTTTTCAACAAGAGTACCATCAAGTAGAATGCAAGTATTTTATAGTATCTTGCTCAGCTTTCTTCTGATTGTTGACAATCCTGACTCCCTGTACATCGTGGCGGCCTTATGGTCAATTGGCTAGCACTGTGGCCTTTGGTACCACAGGTTTCAGGTTAGAATCCTAGCTGTGGTATGGATGCTTGTTAGTAGTTCGGTTTCCCTTAAACTGTAGGTCCCGGTCTAATTAGCCCAAAGTATGCACAAATGACCGTAGAGCGACAAACCAAACCTGTACATCACTGGACTTCGTGTCTTGCTATCTTGCTTACATATAATATGAATAGCCTGCCTAGTGAAGAAGGGAGGACATTGCCTTCCGAGAAGTATTTAAAAGTATTCCACATCTGTATACCATATAGGAGGAAACACAGAAAAATCCCACTAGCCAACCTGCATCTTGATGCAAGAGGCTTATACACACTTTCTAATTGCCGTTGAGTCACCACGTTTCTTAAAACAGAGACAACCACGGAAGAAGTTGACAGTGTAACTTCTCGACCTATATTAGACTTATAACAGCTTCAAGAAAATAGCCACTTTCAGGTTCCTTTTAATTTTTATTAATAAGCATTATGTATATATATATATAAAACTCTGAGTTATTATACTATTTACAAGAAATTAAAATTAAAGATATATATTTCATTCACAAGTGCAGTTCAGTCCAAGGTCGGAGATTTTCAGAGTTCTCGAGTCTACGGCGTATTTAATGCACACGGTCTGCGGCAGACCTTAATTTTCACACGACGTGATACACAAGGAGATTACTTTGTTGACAAGTGGAATCTCCGGCCTGTTCGGTCACTTCACAGAAAAAGAGAAAACACTTCTTGTCGACTCGTCGCAGAACACTATCCTTCCTCAATACCCTCCATTTAAGAAAATTTGTCAAGTGTGGGGGATTAACTTCCCTCACTTCTCATTGGAGCGGACACTTCTTCAACCCATGGTCTATCACCATCACAACAATAATGAATGAATAATGATGGACAAAACCTGAATCCACTCCATAATTTGTTTTTTCAACAAGAGTACCATCAAGTAGAATGCAAAGTATTTTTATAGTATCTTGCTCAGCTTTCTTCTGATTGTTGACAATCCTGACTCATGTACACATCGTGGCGGCCTTATGGTCAATTGGCTAGCACTGTGGCCTTTGGTACCACAGGTTTCAGGTTAGAATCCTAGCTGTGGTATGGATGCTTGTTAGTAGTTCGGTTTCCCTTTAAACTGTAGGTCCCGGTCTAATTAGCCCAAAGTATGCACAAAATGACCGTAGAGCGACAAACCAAACCTGTACATCACTGGACTTCGTGTCTTGCTATCTTGCTTACATATAATATGAATAGCCTGCCTAGTGAAGAAGGGAGGACATTGCCTTCCGAGAAGTATTTTTTAAAAGTATTCCACATCTGTATACCATATAGGAGGAAACACAGAAAATCCCACTAGCCAACCTGCATCTTGATGCAAGAGGCTTATACACACTTTCTAATTGCCGTTGAGTCACCACGTTTCTTAAAACAGAGACAACCACGGAAGAAGTTGACAGTGTAACTTCTCGACCTATATTAGACTTATAACAGCTTCAAGAAAATAGCCACTTTCAGGTTCCTTTTTAATTTTTATTAATAAGCATTATGTATATATATATATAAAACTCTGAGTTATTATACTATTTACAAGAAATTAAAATTAAAGATATATATTTCATTCACAAGTGCAGTTCAGTCCAAGGTCGGAGATTTTCAGAGTTCTCGAGTCTACGGCGTATTTAATGCACACGGTCTGCGGCAGACCTTAATTTTCACACGACGTGATACACAAGGAGATTACTTTGTTGACAAGTGGAATCTCCGGCCTGTTCGGTCACTTCACAGAAAAAGAGAAAACACTTCTTGTCGACTCGTCGCAGAACACTATCCTTCCTCAATACCTCCATTTAAGAAAATTTGTCAAGTGTGGGGATTAACTTCCCTCACTTCTCATTGAGCGGACACTTCTTCAACCCATGGTCTATCACCATCACAACAATAATGAATGAATAATGATGGACAAAACCTGAATCCACTCCATAATTTGTTTTTTCAACAAGAGTACCATCAAGTAGAATGCAAGTATTTTATAGTATCTTGCTCAGCTTTCTTCTGATTGTTGACAATCCTGACTCCTGTACATCGTGGCGGCCTTATGGTCAATTGGCTAGCACTGTGGCCTTTGGTACCACAGGTTTCAGGTTAGAATCCTAGCTGTGGTATGGATGCTTGTTAGTAGTTCGGTTTCCTCTTTAAACTGTAGGTCCCGGTCTAATTAGCCCAAAGTATGCACAAAATGACCGTAGAGCGACAAACCAAACCTGTACATCACTGGACTTCGTGTCTTGCTATCTTGCTTACATATAATATGAATAGCCTGCCTAGTGAAGAAGGGAGGACATTGCCTTCCGAGAAGTATTTTAAAAGTATTCCACATCTGTATACCATATAGGAGGAAACACAGAAAAATCCCACTAGCCAACCTGCATCTTGATGCAAGAGGCTTATACACACTTTCTAATTGCCGTTGAGTCACCACGTTTCTTAAAACAGAGACAACCACGGAAGAAGTTGACAGTGTAACTTCTAGGGACCTATATTAGACTTATAACAGCTTCAAGAAAATAGCCACTTTCAGGTTCCTTTTAATTTTTATTAATAAGCATTATGTATATATATATATAAAACTCTGAGTTATTATACTATTTACAAGAAATTAAAATTAAAGATATATATTTCATTCACAAGTGCAGTTCAGTCCAAGGTCGGAGATTTTCAGAGTTCTCGAGTCTACGGCGTATTTAATGCACACGGTCTGCGGCAGACCTTAATTTTCACACGACGTGATACACAAGGAGATTACTTTGTTGACAAGTGGAATCTCCGGCCTGTTCGGTCACTTCACAGAAAAAGAGAAAACACTTCTTATCGACTCGTCGCAGAACACTGTCCTTCCTCAATACCCTCGTTTTAAGAAAATTTGTCAAGTGTGGGGGGATTAACTTACCTCACTTCTCATTGGAGCAGACACTTCTTCAACCCATGGTCTATCACCAATCACGATGCAACCACTCATGACGTAGTCCATATCATATCTGTAATTGTAAAAGTTGAACAGACAATCGCTAATTTCATGATGCATCATTATCCATGGCACTGATTATCTGCTGTCAGATTTGAGTGACAGGTTGTTCTCATTAGAACAAGATACTAATTACATGTAGTATAAATATCAACAACACTGCTTATCTGCTATCATATTTGAGTGATAGTCTGTTATTATGTACTTGTTAAAGAATATACATTCCTTTCCCTTGGGAACGGAAATGCTATATTCTCGTGGGAAAAATTGTACAACAGAAATTGGCAACTTTGATTTAGCATTAAATAATTATTAATTATTTAACAATAAAGGAATAATGATGTAAAAATTTCCATCCAATTTTATAATTGTTATACGACAAGAAAGTAACATGTAGAGTGCAGGTATTTTGTGTTCAATTTTCCTACGATTGTTGACAGTTTTGATTCAGGACTAACTAATTAATGATTTAACATTGATCAAGAAATGATGAATAATGATACACAAAATCCCCCCCCACTCATAATAGTTTTACTCCTTCCACTAGAGAAACTTCAAGTGAAATTCACGTTTTGTTTATTGTATCTTATCCAAATTCCATCAAACTTTTCACACTTTGGCGTTTCTCATCCAAGCTTCTTCAGCCTAGATTAAAGTATGGACACGACTTGTGAGAAATGCTTTCACAGACTATCACAAATTCTTCCAACAGTGTAAAATAGTGTTAAAAGACCCCTTCGCATTTATTTCTCTAAATCCAGTAAAGAAATCCATAAAGAAATGCTATGTCCCGTCTCATTGGAAACAAGGTACAACAGCAAATGACAACATTGATTTAGAATTAAATAATTAATGATTTAACAATAAATGAATAATGGTGTCAAAATCCCCATCCAATTAAATAATTGTTGTACTACAAGAAAGTAACTTCCTACAGAGTTCAGGTATTTTGCATTAAATTTTCCTACGATTGTTGACATTTTTGATTGAGGAATGACTAATTATTGATTTAACATTGAACGAAAAAGGATGAATATTGATACACAAAATCCCTCCCTCAAATAATAGTTTTACTCCATCCACCAGAGAAACTTCAAGTGAAAGTCAGGTTTTATTTATTGTATCTTAACCAAATTCCATCAAACTTTTCACACTTTGGCGTTTCTCATCCAAGCTTCTTCAGCCTAGATTAAAGTATGGACGCGACTTGCGAGAAATACTTTCAAAGACTATCACAAATTCTTCCAACAGTGTAAAATAGTGTTAAAAGACCCCTTCGCATTTATTTCTCTAAATCCAGTTTCCATTAAAGAAGCCTTACCGTCTTCTAACACTTTCAACGGAAAGTCATGGCTCTAAAAGGTACTCTCCAGGGTGATCTCTGGGGAATCCCGTATTCAAGGAGTGGAAGAGTGATATCAAAAAAGTTAATACGATTCGCAAGCAACTAAAAAAATTTAGAACTCTAAAACAAGCAGACTTTATTTTTCTGGTAAGGAAGGTAGCTTTTTAAGATAGTTGGTAGATTAAAGCAGTGATTGAAGTAATTATCTAGTTACATATAGTTTAAGCACAGATTTAATATTTTATAAGTAGTTTTTGCAACTTTTGAAGTTATTTGAATTAATAATAAACAGAAATGCAAGCCTCAAATGAAAATTTTCCGTAGTTTTTTATGCTTGTTAGTAAGAGGAGTGTATGGAAGGGATATTTAACCTTGCAAGCGAAATTCAAAATAGAGATGCCCATTTGCAACTGTGACAGCATTTCATAATATTATCCAAGTATGCGATATTTTTTAAATTGAGAAAATTTTCATTGAAATGGAAAAATGTAGAGTTCGTTTAAGACTTAACGACTACCACCACTACTTATTCAGAAATTATTTAGTACAAATTAGATTTCATATACATAATTTTTTTAAATACATAATTCTGCTCAGCATTTTAAAAGAAAAATATAAGCATTGTAAACACAAATATAATCATAAAAATTTAAAAAAAAAGCTTATATACACGAATACTGAACATATCACTCCAACTCTATCATCAAACAAGATTTAAATAAAACGTGTTACATTAACAGATCATATAGCAATATATATATCTGCATAAAGTTTAATAAAAGATAACATTTGTTTGCCCATTCAGCGAGACACAGGCGTAGAATGAAATGTAAGCTCTCGCGCTATGGTGACAACAAAACCTCTATATTAGAGTATATTTTGATACTATAAAAATGAAAAACCGAAAACTATACTTTACTGCGGTGAAACTAAACTATACTATATTAAAAAACTCTACTATAAAAATGATCTATTGAAAACTATACTTTACCGCGGTAAAACTAAACTATTCTGCACTGAAAGAAACTTTACTATAAAAGTGAAGTATTGGAAACTATAGATTTCTAAAAATTGTAAATAATCTGATATGCAGAAGAGAAATAGAAAAGAAATCATTGAAAATTAAAACTGTAAGCTTGAGAGTTACTTTCTCTACCAGATTACCCACACAACATCGAGGGGATGGCAAGCAGTTCACTTCCGGTAAGATGAGAAAGTGTGGGAATTCTTGCCAAGAAATATTTTCCATAAACGTCAAAGTGAATTTTGAGCCTGAAGTTGAGATCCTTTGACGTTCAGGAAAATTATTTCCCTGTGAGTTTCATCACACTTTTTCATTCTTAACGGAGGTTCGAATCTTGGCGGTGGCATGGATGTATGTTAGTGGTTCGGAATTCTATTTTAAACTGTAGGTCCCGGTCTGTTTAGCCTTCGTGTGCACAAGATGACCGTAGAGCAACAAACCTAACTGAATTATTCTTAACGGAAACGGGCTAACCGTCATCAACATGGTGCTGTATGGGTAGTTTGGCAGAGAAAGTAACTCTCAAACTAAGAGTTTTTTTCCCACAATGATTACTTTTCTATTTCTGTTTTGGATATCGTAATAATTGCAATTTTTAGAAACTTACAGTTTACAATTGTTCATTTTCGAATGTTAGATTTTGTGTCATTATAGTGTTAAGAATATTGAATGAGGCAGAAAAGCAAACACAAACATCCCTAATACAATTGAGCAAAAGAGGAATTTCGAACATACTATACCTACACAGTTTTCCCCTAGGAGGAGTTATTTGAGTAGGGTAATTGGAAAACATTGTGTCCCAGAATGGATTTAATACAGTTTGCTTTAATATTCTGTGTATCGCCATTCCATTCGTAGTTAACTGAGAAGTAATTTTAGAATAATAGATCATCTAGTTATTTGAAGCAGACTAGTTTGAATAGAATATAACTTTTTTTCGTAAAGGAAAAAGTTTAATTTTAATGTGATACCTCCAATCCATTTTTAATTTTAATTGATATTTAATAAGGTTTCTTAATCTGTGTCCTAGTAGTTCGCCATCAATATGTTATTATCTTCACCGATATATTTGTTTGTTTTTTATCCCACTTGGTAGACATCAACATCTATACCAAGTCCATGAAACCATGTAGTGTCATAGAAGGAGGAAAAGGGGCGCAGCTTCTGTTGTGATGGAGCATCCCCCGTAAGTGGAAATCTGACTTGGCTCCGTGACGCTGAAGAAGGAGGGCAGTGCCTTTTGGGAGGACTACATAGATGATATATTGATATATACGGACTGATATACTAAAAAATATTAAGGAAACAGTTTCAAAATCGCTGTTGTTGTTGTATCTAATACTCGAAAGCGGGACGGACACTCCTGTGAGTAATATAAGCTTCTGTTGTGACAGATCACCCGCAGGTAGAAATCTAACTTGGAGCAGAGAAGGATAGCAGGCCTTCCGGGAGGTCTTTTAGGAGGAACTACTCCGCATTTGCGTATCTTATGGGAGAAAACCCGGAAAAACTCCCACCATGGCAATCCCACAAACGTCATCTAATCTCTTCAGTTTTTGTCTACAACCGGATTGAACCTCAAGTCTAATGCTCACCAGTGGCGCACGTTTACACTGAGCCACGAATACCTAACCTACACGAACCTAAGTATAAATTACACATATATGCGTTTTATATATAATGAGAGAAACTATGATGTATGAGTTATTATGTGAATATGAGTATCACATGATGTTATCATCTTATCATAGAGATTCTCTGAGATCTACTGCTGACGGTCCATTGCCTATCATTAAGGAACCTCAGCAATAAATGTAAAGATAAAGTAAGTAAAGAAAGTCAAAAGTAAGGATGTAAATCCTGCTGCCCTTTTGTAAGAATTAATACAGTTAATAAATGAAATCTTTCTTATAATAGTGATAACATTTAGAAAAATGAAGAACATTAACAGAAATTTTTATATTTGTTTCACTTCATACTCGTCGGGAATGTATTAGTTAAAAATATAAAAGAGTGTATAACATGTTGACAAATTGCAGTTCTGAAAGAAGCGTCTTGCAATACAAAAGAACAGAATCCGGCGGCTGTATATAGAGCATATAATCTATTGTTAGACAACATAATGATCTTATTCAACTCGTGTCCTAAAGGCCTCTTGCTACTGCAGTAGTATATAATAGCTTTTTAAAATCGTTATACTTTTATAGATTCTTTTAATTTAAATAATTAAATATATGTTTGCTGTTCCTAAGAGCATAATTTAGAAACATAATTGGGACAAAGATATAAATAATTTATTTGTGTATGTCTGCTGTTAGCTACTTTTCCATATAAAGGAATAACTTTTTAAAACTTTTTTTTTCTTTTATATAAAATTTTTAGCTGAGAATTAAATTAATATTTCTCCTTTTTTTTTTTCCTTTAAAAATTTTTTAATCTCAGAATTTTTCACCACTCGCTTATATTATAATATCGCTTTGTATTAGAAACTTTGACGATTTTTATATATGATTCTAAAGTAATTCATTTACAATAACTCTGCATACAAAACAACAAAACGAATGCACATAAAATCACATACATGCATACAAAAAAATTATACATAAAATCACATACATGCATGCAAAACAACTATACATAAAATCACATGCATGCATACAAAACAACTATACATAAAATCACATGCATGCATACAAAACAACTATACATAAAATCACATACATGCATGCAAAACAACTATACATAAAATCACATAGATACAAGCATACA
This sequence comes from Caerostris darwini, assembly GCA_021605075.1. Classification (NCBI taxonomy): domain Eukaryota; kingdom Metazoa; phylum Arthropoda; class Arachnida; order Araneae; family Araneidae; genus Caerostris; species Caerostris darwini. The sequence goes on along the minus strand of BPLQ01012976.1, from coordinate 412,036 downwards.
AAGCAACTATACATAAAATAACATACATACATGAATACAAAACAACTATACCTTAAATCACATAAATACAAAACAACTATACATAAAATCCAACATTATAAATTACAATGAATTTTTTTAATGTAAGAAATAAACATTCAGTATTTACAATTACAGTAAATAAAACCAATAATATACAAATATATATTGTAATAAATATAATACATAAGGCGATCCTTCCAATAATCTGCAAGCAAGATAATGTGAAATCACTCTCATTGAAAATCTATTCCAACATTAATGGATTAAATATAGTAGAAAGTTTACCAAGCTGTTTGACGAAAAGAAAATTTGACGATTTTTATGTATGATTCTAAAATAACTCATTGAGAATAACTGTACATACAAAACACAAAACAACTATAGTTAAAGTCACATACATACATGTATACAATAAAACTATGTATAAAATCACATGCATACATACATACAAAATAACTTTACATAAAATCCAACATTATAAATTGCAGTGCATTTCTTTTAATATAAGAAATAAACGTAAAGTTTTGGCAATTATAATAAATATAACCAATAATATACAAATATATATTGTAATAAATATAATACATAAGGCAATGTACCTTAACTCTTTCCAATAATCTGCAAGCAAGATAATGTGAAATCACTCTCATCGAAAATCTATTCCAACATTAATGGATTAAATATAGTAGAAAGTTTACCAAGCTATATGATACCACTCAACACATGCTACTTATTTACTATGGCGAAGAATGCATGATGATCATCTCCTTACAACTTTTAGGACATAAGCAGAACGCTATCTCAGAATTTTTCACCTCTCGCTTATATTAGAATATCACTTTATAATAGAAACTTAAATTTTTATATATGATTCTAAAGTAATTGATTTATAATAACTATACATACAAAACAACAAAAATATATATATAAAATCTCATACATATACACTGAAGTGACAAAAGTCATGGGATAGCAATATGCAAATTTTCAGATGGCAGTAGCATCGCGTAGAGCAGGTATAAATGCGCAGTGCTTTCGCAGAGCTTTCATTTCTGTTCAAGTCATTCATGTGAAGAGGTTTTGACGTGATGATGACCGCACGACGGGAATTAACAGACTTTGAACGCGGAATGTTAGTTGGAGCTAGACGCATGGGTCATGCCATTTCGGAAATCGTTAGGGAATTCAACATTCCCAGATCCACTGTGTCAAGAGTGTGCCGAGAGTATGAAATTTCAGGCATAACATCCCACCATGGACAGCGCAGTGGTCGACCGCCTGCACTTAACGACCGAGACCGGCGACGTCTGCAAAGAGTCGTAAATTCTAACAGACAAGCAACACTGCGTCAAATAACCGCAGAATTCAATGCGGCACGTACAAGGGACTTGTCTGTTAGAACTGTGCGGAGAAATTTGGCTTTCTTGGGCTATTCCAGCAGAAGACCGACTCGAGTACCTTTACTGACAGAACGACATCGCTTGCAGCGACTCGTGGGCACGTGAGCATATCGGTTGGTCCCTAGATGAATGGAAAACCGTGGCCTGGTCCGATGAGTCACGATTTCAGTTGGTAAGAACTGATGGTAGGGGTTGGAGTGTGGCGCAGACCCCAATAAACGACCCAAACTGTCAGCAAGGCACTTTTCAAGCTGGTGGTGGCTCCGGGGGCTGTTTTTTCATGGCATGGACTTGGTCCTCTGGTGCGACTGGACCGAACATTGACTGGAAATGCTTATGTTCAGCTACTTGAGATCACTTGCAGCCATTCATGGACTTCATACCCAAACAACGATGGGATTTTTTATGGATGACAATGCGCCATGTCACCGGGCCACAACTGTTCGCGATTGGTTTGAAAACATTCTGGATTCCAACGAATGATCTAGCCACCTAGATCGCCCGAGAATCCCATCGAGCATTTATGGGACATCATCGAGAGGTCTGTTCGTGCCCAAAATCCTGCACCATCAACGCTTTCACAATTATGGACGTCTATCGAGACAGCATGGCTCAATATTCCAGCAGAAGATTTCCAACGACTTGTTGAGTCCATGCCACGTCGAGTTGCTGCACTTCACCGGGCGAAAGGAGGGCCGACACGATATTAAGAGGTATCCCATGACTTTTGTCACTTCAGTGTATATATATGCATAGAAAGCAACTATACATAAAATCACATACGATACAAAAAAACTATACATAAAATCCAACATCGAATTTTTCAATGTAATAAATAAACATCCAGTATTTACAATTACAGTAAATATAACCAATAATATACAAATTAATATTGTAATAAATATAATACATAAGACGATGCAGCTTAACTTCTTCCAATAATCTGCAAGCAAGATAATGTGAAATCACTCTCATTGAAAATCTATTCCAACATTAATGGATTAAATATAGTAGAAAGTTTACCAAGCTGTTTGATACCACTCAACACATGCTACTTATTTACTATGGCGAAGAATGCATGATGATAATCTCCTTACACCTTTTAGGACATAAGCAGAACGTTATCTCAGTATTTTTACCACTCGTTTATATTAGAATATCACTTTATAATAGAAATTTCAATTTTTATATATGATTCTAAAGTAATTGATTTATAATAACTATACATACAAAACAACAAAAATATATATATAAAATCTCATACATATATATATATGCATACAAAGCAACTATACATAAAATCACATACATACATACAAAAAAACTATAGATATAATCCAACATCGAATTTTGTAATGTAATACATAAACATCCAGTATTTACAATTACAGTAACTATAACCAATAATATACAAATTTATATTGTAATAAATATAATATATAAAGCAATGCAGCTTAACTCCTTCCAATAATCTGCAAGCAAGATAATGTGAAATCACTCTCATCGAAAATCTATTCCAACATTAATGGATTAAATATAGTAGAAAGTTTACCAAGCTGTTTGATACCACTCAACGCATGCTACTTATTTACTATGGCGAAGAATGCATGATGATAATCTCCTTACACCTTTTAGGACGTAAGGAGATTATCATCGGAAGAAAAGGAGCTGGCATCCAAGCAATGAGCCCAAGCCTTAAGTGCGTAAAAAGCACTAATAATGTGACATAATGGAAAAGAAACAAATTTACGCCCATCCGAAATTCCGAGGGAGAAATTTGCGTCTTAGCGTTTAATGCGTGGAACGTTTAAATATTTCAGAAGCCTTTTCTCCATTTTTCATCTCTACAGCATATATTAGAGCCCAGGATTAGGTTAAGGCCTTCTTTCTCTCTCACTTTCTCATTACATGTTCTTTCCATTAAGCTTAACATTTGCTCCGAGAAAGAAAGCTTATTACGCTAATTAACCTTGGAAAATGGAGCTCTACTTAGCTCACTATAAGAGTCTGTCGGTAAATAAAATGGCTGTAGTGTTTCTTTTTTTTTCTTTTTATTACTTTTCTTCTTTTTTCGGACCCTGTTATTTTCCGTTTTTTCATTCCGGTTGTATATAAACAGACGAAAAAGTGGCTACTGCAATGTGTGTAGAATTGTAAACATTTGTTTTATTCTCAAAGACAAGGTAAAAAGTACAAAACAATAATTTATCCAAAAACTCATAACACAGCAGATTAGAATTAGAACAGATATAACAAACGGTGACCGGAGTGATTGAATCAAATAATTCATTGCTAGCGAAAACAACAATATCTTTTCTAAGTCACCAAGACGTGCTCACAACCAGGCAAATGAGCTCACTATAAGAGTCTGTCGGTAAATAAAATGGTTGTAATGTTTCTTTTTTTCCTTTTTATTACATTTCTTCTTTCTCGGACCCTGTTATTTTCCGTTTTTTCATTCCGGTTGTATATAAAGACAAAAAAGTGTGTGGGGAATTGTAAACATTTTTTTTATTCTCAATGGCAGAGAAAGATTACAAAACAATAAGTTATCCAAAACATGATAACAACAGATTGTAGTTAGAACAGATGTAACAAACGGGAATTGGAATCATTGAAACAAATGTTTCATTGCTCGCTAAAACAATAATATCGTTTCTAAGTCACCAAGACGTGCTCACAACCATGCAAATGAGCTCACTATAAGAGTCTGTCGGTAAATAAAATGGCTGCAGTGTTTCTTTTTTTTCTTTTTAATACTTTTCTTCTTTCTCGGACTCTGTTATTTTCCGTTTTTTCATTCCGGTTGTATATAAACAGACGAAAAAGTGGCTATTGCAATGTGTGTAGAATTGTAAACATTTCTTTTATTCTCAAAGACAAGGTAAAATTACAAAACAATAATTTATCCAAAAACTCATAACACAGCAGATTAGAATTAGAACAGATATAACAAACGGTGACCGGAGTCATTGAATCAAATAATTCATTGCTACCGAAAACAACAATATCGTTTCTAAGTCACCAAGACATGCTCACAACCATGCAAATGAGCTCACATAAGAGTCTGTCGGTAAATAAAATGGTTGTAGTGTTTCTTTTTTTTCTTTTTATTACATTTCTTCTTTCTCGGACCCTGTTATTTTCCGTTTTTTCATTCCGGTTGTATATAAAGACAAAAAAGTGTGTGGGGAATTGTAAACATTTTTTTTATTCTCAATGGCAGAGAAAGATTGCAAAACAATAAGTTATCCAAAACATGATAACAACAGATTGTAGTTAGAACAGATGTAACAAACGGGAATTGGAATCATTGAAACAAATGTTTCATTGCTCGCTAAAACAATAATATCGTTTCTGAGTCACCAAGACGTGCTCACAACCATGCAAATGAGCTCACTATAAGAGTCTGTCGGTAAATAAAATGGCTGCAGTGTTTCTTTTTTTTCTTTTTATTACTTTTCTTCTTTCTCGGACCCTGTTATTTTCCGTTTTTTCATTCCGGTTGTATATAAACAGACGAAAAAGTGGCTATTGCAATGTGTGTAGAATTGTAAACATTTCTTTTATTCTCAAAGACAAGGTAAAATTACAAAACAATAATTTATCCAAAAACTCATAACACAGCAGATTAGAATTAGAACAGATATAACAAACGGTGACCGGAGTCATTGAATCAAATAATTCATTGCTACCGAAAACAACAATATCGTTTCTAAGTCACCAAGACGTGCTCACAACCATGCAAATGAGCTCACATAAGAGTCTGTCGGTAAATAAAATGGTTGTAGTGTTTCTTTTTTTTCTTTTTATTACATTTCTTCTTTCTCGGACCCTGTTATTTTCCGTTTTTTCATTCCGGTTGTATATAAAGAAAAAAAATGTGTGTGGGGAATTGTAAACATTTTTTTTATTCTCAATGGCAGAGAAAGATTACAAAACAATAAGTTATCCAAAACATGATAACAACAGATTGTAGTTAGAACAGATGTAACAAACGGGAATTGGAATCATTGAAATAAATGTTTCATTGCTCGCTAAAACAACAATATCGTTTCTGAGTCACCAAGACGCGCTCACATATGTTATCCAAAATATCACAACAACAACAAATTATAGTTAGAACAGATGCAACAAATGGTGAAAGGAGTCATTGAATCAAATATTTTATTGATCGCCAAAACAATAATATCGTTTCTAAGTCACCAAGACACGCTCACATATGTTATCAAAATAATATGTTATCCAAAACATCATAACAACAACAAATTGTAATTAGAATAGATATCACAAATGGTAATCGGAGTCATTGAATAAAATACATCATTCCTTGCCAAAACAACAATATTGTTTCTGACTCACTATGATGTGCTCACATCGATGCAAATGAGCTCTGTTCATATGTTCCATCATGCTACAAAGCGGACAATACGGTTGATCACAAATGCGATATGATATGATTGATAAGATATATGACATTGATGCGAATATGTTCGAATACCAACACGATGGAAGTGTTATCGCGGACAATCATAGCCGAACAATATTCAGAATTAGGTAATTATAATAATAATATTCGGTAATAGGTATTATTTGGAATTAGATATTATGTCGTGAACTATCGACAAGAGTCATAAGACGATTCAAAAGATCATTGTATTGAAACTGTGCACTTTTTTATTAAAAAAAATCTGTTTAATTTACAATTTAATTGAATAAAACATCAAGGAATATGTTGGTTGTTGTATCTTTCGTTTTGTTAACAATTTTCTTCACAAGAAAATATATAGATGTTAGTTTCGTTCCTAAAAATACAAGCATTAATTCCAATGATAAAAAAATTGGCCTTCGCATAGCGCAAGAAATTAAAACAATAAAAGTAGAAACAAATACGGACGAAGGAGCAAAAAAGTAGAAGTAATGGAGCAGAAGGACAGGAATCTATTTTTCCATCCGAATATGCTCACATCGATGCAAATGCGCTCTGTTCATATGTTCTATCATGCTACAAAGCGGAGAATACGGCAGATCACAAATGAAATATGATATGGTTTATACACTATATTATACTGATGCGAATATGAGCGAATACCAACACGACGAACGTGTTATCATAAACAAACAATATTCTGAATTAGGTAACAGCCTAATTCAGAATATAAGATAAGTGATAAGACCATAATTCTGTTCAAAAGATCATTGTCTTGAAACTGTGCATTATTTTTTATTTCAAAAACTGTTTAATTCACAATTTAATTGAATAAGACATCTAGGAATATGTTTGTTGTTGTATCCTGGACAATTTAAAGCAAGAAAGAATTATATGTTTGTTCGTCCCTAAAAATACAAGCATTAATTCCAATGATAAAAAAGTTGACCTTCGCATAGCGCAAGAATTAAAAACAGTAAAAACAGAAGTAAGTACAGAGGGAGGAGCAAAAGGACAGGAATCTATTTTTCCATACCAATCTGCTTACATCGCTGCAAATGAGCTCTGTTCATATGTTCCATCAGACTACAAAGCGGAGAATACGGCTGATCACAAATGCGATATGATATGGTTGATGCAATATATGATATTGATGCGAATATGGTCGAATGCCAACACAACGGAAGTGTTATCTCTGACAATCATAATCCAACAATATTCGGAATTAGGTTACAGCCTTACATCGTGAACTATCGAGAAGAGTGATAAGATTATCATTCTGTCCAAAAGATCATTGTCTTGAAACTATGCATTATCTTGAAACTGTGCAATTGTGCATTAATTTTTCTTTCAAACAATTGTATTCACAATTTAATTGAATAAGACATCTACGAATGTATTTTATCTTGGGCAATTTAATGCAACAAAATATATATATATATGTTTGTTCGTTCCTAAAAATACAAGCATTAATTCCAATGATAAAAAAATTTGCCCTTCGCATATCGCTAGAATTAAAAACAGTAAAAACAGAAGCAATTCCGGACGAAGGAGCAAAAAAGTAGAAGTAATTTAGCAAAAGGACACGAATCTATTTTTCAATCTGAATCAGTTCACAACGATGCAAATGAGCTCTGTTCATATATTCCATCAAGCTATATAGCGGAGAATACGGCTACACGATACATTATATTATATTAAGATGAATATGGTCATTTTATCTTCTTTCAAAAACTGTTCAATTTACGATTTAACTGAATAAGACATCTCGGAATATATTGTATCTTGGGCAAGTTAATGCAGCAATATATATATATATATATATATATATATATGTTAGTTCATTCCTAAAAATACCAGCACTAATTCCAATGACAAAAAAAAGTTGGTCTTCGCATAGCGCAAGAGTTAAAAACAGTAAAAACAGAAGCAAGTACAGACGAAGGAGCAAAAAAGTAGAAGTAATGGAGCAAAAGGACAGGAATTTATTCTTCCATCCGAATCTGCTCACATCAATGCAAATGAGCTCTGTTCATATGTGCCATCATGTTACAAAGCGAAGAATACGACTGATCACTACGGATGTGTTATCTCGGATAATCATAACCCAACAATATTCGGAATCAGGTAATAGCCTTACTTCGTAAACTATCAAGAAGAGTGATAAGATGATCATTCTGTTCAAAAGATCATTGTCTTGAAACTGTGCATTATTTTTATAAAAAAACTGTTTAATTCACAATTTAATTGAACAAGACATCTAGGAATATCTTGGGCAGTTTAATGTAAATACATACATATATATTTGTTCGTACCTAAGAATACAAGCATTAATTCCGACGATAAAAAAAAAGTTAGCCTTCGCACAGCGCAAGAATTAAAAACAGTAAAAACAGAAGCAAGTAGGGACGAAGGAGCAAAAAAGTGGAAGTAATGGAGCAAAAGGACAGGAATCTATTTTTCCATCCGAATCTCAAACAATTTTCGTTCACAAGCAAACAAGGTGGGGTGGGAGGGAAAAAGCCGTTCAAACACTGGATGAAAAGGGAAGCTGATTAGACGGAGGTGAACAAATAAGGAATCCAATAAATGACGTAATGAAAATTTTAATTGTTGTCAAAGTCGGATATTGTTCTATGGCATTCATTTGGGACGAAGCTGGTTTTAGAATGCAAATGCCGTGCACCCTTCCTGGGGTAAAGTCAATATTTGAGCAAGGACCCTCACCCCTTCCCCCTTTAACCCCCTTTTGGGCGTATAATTTTATCTTTTCCTTCTCTCGTCGACTCCTTGCTCCGTCCAGACAGGGCGAGCAAACAAACACTTTCCCTCTTTTCTCTTCTAAAAGGTTCTACGACTTGGAAAACGCTCCGGGAAGAGACTGGAAAATTCCGGAGACGTTTCTGCGACGGGAATTTGGTAAGTATAACGGCCCTTTACACTTCCGTGAGACTTAGGTGTATATAACTACTTAAAACTTTAATAGTTGATTTCGGTGCAAAGTTGAGCTGGAGTTAGTTCTCAGTAAACTTTTCCGAGAAATATGAGAAGCTATTTCCTTTGTTGTTGTTGACTTAAATGTGCACGCGTATCGCTAAATGAATGTAGAACCAAGGAATATTAAGCTGTAACTGCATGGAGAGTTTGCACGGTTCTGGCTTTATAGACTTTCTTTGCATACGAATTCAGAAGAACTTATATACAATCGTATAGAGTACTGTACTTTTATCGTAGGTAGATATGCTTACTTACTGCGAAATATGATACCCTCTTCAGAGATATTGGAGCATCCTCATATTTTTTAATTACATTTATTCCATTTTGGAATCTAAACTAGTTATAATAAATTTCTCAATAATGAAAACAAACCATAACCACTGCAAAATATAATTGCAATGGTAATGTAGTATCCCTCAATATTATGATCAAATTAATTGTAAATCGCAGATTTCTTTGCATACGAATTCAGAAAAATTTTTATACAAACGTATAACACTATTATTTTATCGTGGGTTAGATATTGCTTACATACTTCGGAATATGCTATCCTCTTCAGTGATACTGGTTCAGTGATCACGTTTTATAATTACATTTATTGCATATTGGATTCTAAACTATTTATAATAAATCTCTCAGCATTGAAAATAAAAAACCGTCTTTATTAACACTGCAATATTTTAATTTACGAATTAATATAATTCTGCTATTATTTCGACTTTAAATTATGTATATCATCAAAAAAGGGAAAACTCCTCCAAGGTATCACTATAAAAATTCTGCAGAACAAAATTTCTATATTTGTGAAAAATGTTGAGGTTTGGGGGTTTTTTTGCTCTCTTGTTGGTCATTTTTTCCACATTTTAGGATAATTAGACCTTGACCTACAGTTTAGCGTAAATTCCGTACAAACAACCATTCCACCGCCAGGATTCGACATGGTTTGTCGCTCTACTGTCATTTTGTGCACACTTTGGACTAATTACACCGGGACCTAGAGATTAACATGAATTCCGAACCACTAACAAACATCCAGGCCACCTCCAGGATTCTAACTTGAAGCCTATGGTACCAACGGCCAGAGCGCTAGAAAGAAATGCAACCTGCCAACTGTTCTGGTTTTAAAACGTTACTTGGACATTTACTTGAAATAAAATTCTATTCATTTTATTATCCTGAAACTGTTTTAAGAAGAGTCAAACAGCGAATCATAAAATAACTTCATAATATGTTTACACTATAGAAAAAATTAATAAATCTAAATGCATTTTAAATAACTACATTAAGTAATAATTTCTTACTTAACGAATTTGCAACTTTTGTTACGTGTTTGTTAAGACGATTAAATATCTTGTTACCACAAAATCACCTATGACAAACAAACAAATTCGCAGACAAAACACCTAAGTTTAAAAAAGAACTGAAACAAACATTTATTATTAATTCAATAAATCAGCCCAATATGCATTTTTTAAATAAAGAATGTATAAAAGAGAAATAAACGCAACCTGCCAACTTTTCTTGTTTTAAAGCGTTACTTGAACATTTACTTGAAATAAATTTCTGTTCATTTTATTATACTGAAACTGTTTTAAGAAGAGTGAAACAGCGAATCATAAAATGACTTCATAATATGTTTACACTATAGAAAAAATTAATAAATCTAAATGCATTTTAAATAATTACATTAAGTAATAATTTCTTACTTAACGAATTTATTTATAAATTTGCAACTTTTGTTACGTGTTTGTCAAGACGATTAAATATCTTGTTACCACAAAATCACCTAAGACAAAAAAAAAAAAAAAAAAAAAAAAAAAATTCACAGACAAATCAAGTTTAAAAAAGAACTTAAACAGACCTTTATTATTAATTCAATAAATCAGTCCTATATGTATTTTTTAAATAAAGAATGTATAAAAGAGAAAGAAACGCAACCTGCCAACTTTTCTGGTTTTAAATCGTTACTTGGACTTTAGCGAATGCAAACTTTTTAAATACTTTATCGTCGTTTATAAAAGCTTCATTCAAAGGAAAGATTTTTTTTTTCAAGTTAAGAATCTAAAGCTCTTTTATATATTTGAAGAATCATTTTATTCAGAATTTTTTTTTTTATTTATCTCGTCTTTAAGAGTTCGTCAGCTAATCTTTGAATTTTAAACGAAGAATGAAGGAAATCTATTGACTAAAAAGGCTTTTCTAATGCAATACAAAGTACACACAAAGTATTATACAGTTTATTCACCATGAATAATATATTCTTTGATGTGGAGGAGATTTATACTTCTAACAATTATTTTTTTTTCTCTTCAGATTAAAGCTTTGAAATATAGTTTAGAATGAGGGTAAATGAAAGAGTTTGTAGATTATTATTTCATGTGTGCATACTTTATGCAAATTAAATTTGTAAAAATAGTTAGAATTTGGTTGAATTGCTGCATATTCAAGCACGTAAATGGTAAGAATTTTTCATATCCTTTAACTGTAATATATCTGTAAATCCATAAAACTTTAGTCTTTAAATACTTGTTTTGTTTTATAAAACTTTGCGGAAAATGTGAGTATGTACAAAGTATTCAAAATATTTTAATGTTTAGAAATTTTTAAAATAGGGCAATACATAAGATACATCACCTGAAAGCATTCCTGCTTTAGATGATTCTTAAACTAAGAAAGATTATTTTTTCCCATTTTATGTTAAAAGCAACTGAAGAATATAGAATAAAGTAAGTATTTTGAAAGTATATTGAAATAAATTATTACAAGAACATAAAATCATAGATAGGTTTAATTATTAGTTATTATTATTGTTTTATCTAAGCGGTACAGATATTAATGTAATAAATTTTTCATATCCTTGTAAAGACAATCTTCTATTAACGAGTCAAATTATCAATATTCTGTAAAAATTACAGAAACCCTTTTAAACACTTCAGTCTAATATTTTTATCAACTTTATAATGTATATTCTAAGAATTAATTCATATATATTGCAGTGCCAAATTTAATTAAGAATGACAAAAGTTCTTAACCAGCAGAGAAAATAATTGTATGTTCCTTTTACTAGATATATTTTTCCAAAAACTAATTTTTCATTAGATAAGAATCTGAAGATTGTTAATTAAATCATTATATATTGAACCATTGAGCAGAAACTTCAGCAAAAGCTTTTAAGCTCATTTATTAATGGGAGAAACTGATTTGTTTCTATAGTCATTGAACTTTCAAAATGAGGTTAAACGATTTTGATTCAAAAGTCTTTGGCATGGCATATGTTGTTAAAATGGGGTGAATGCCCTCAGACAAATGGAAGCTTTTGGATAATATAAGAAAATAATCTGCCGATTTTAGAGAGTTATTTATTTATATGCATAGAAATATTTCAGTGCTATAGATTTGTTTAATCTGTCTTAAAGTTAAAAGTCTTCTCAAATTCGAATGTATCGAATTTGGATATATCGAATTCGAATTCGATTTCGAAATATCAGGGTGTTTATATATATTTATATATCAGAGATCTTTTTATTTTTGTTTTATACATCATTTTTAAATTAAAGGATAAATTTGGTGAGTTACTCTCGAAATTTTTTATTTAGAAATAAAATTATGTCATATTAAAGCTGAACAAAAGACTATTATCATTTGTAAGAATATTTACCAAAAATAAATAAATAAACATAGACTATAATTTGACCACGACCGTGTGCAAAATTTGAAAATGGGGAAGTCATATGGATTCTAACGGAACAGCATGATAAGAGAGTAGATATTTTCGGTGGGTTACAGTTGCAATAAAAATAATTTTAATTTTAAGTCATTAAAATTTTAAATTGCTTAATATTAAAAGAAAATATTTGTTACAAAAATTCCACAATAACTATTAAACTTTTTCTTTCAAAACTGCTTTGAGCCGCGTATATCTGACTAGCATCTCTAAGAAGAAATCGATTCGTCTGTTTCCGCTTTTAAAACGAATGCAGCTATATTTAGCTATATTTAAAATGAAAGAAAGATATCATTCTTCTATTTTAATTTTTCATCGAATCCAAAAACAGGAGAATTAAAAGTAACATCCTAGAAAGCAAAGCTAGCACAGTGTATTTAAGAGGATAGCCTATAATAATTATTTATGCTTGAATTAAACGGATAATGCATTAACATCACATACTTATCATAAACAAAAAATTTATATATTAAACGCGTCATAAACTATTAAAAATTTTTCATCAAAATGTCTTTCAATCTCATCATATTTTTATTTAAATTAAATATAGTGATGATCTGAAAATAAAAATAACTGTTTCTTTTAATTTTCATTTTCATTCATGAATAGATATGAACAGATCATTTTTAAAGAATTGCGTGCGTTTCTATATGAAAATTGTATATATCTAAAACAAACATTCAATTCATAATTATGACATCTGTTATATTTTGTAGTAAATTTTTCATTTTCTTAACGTTAATATTATATTTTACTTCCTGAAATTATATCAATTATATTATTTAAATGTTTCAGCTTATGGTCCCAACGGAAAAATAACCTTTTTTCTTCTATACAATGAATTATCTTCACTAATTTTATACCTTTTCCCAAATTTATCTTACTTTTTGTTAGCTTTCAATAAAAGTGTAGAATTTTAGTCATATTAAACTAATAAATAAAATATATATTCATAGCTTCTTGAAATTTTGCAATATAAATCAGCTTATGCGTTAAGAAAATATTTTATACTTTGTATATTATGCAATATGCTTTGACAGATTATCTTAAAGAATATTGTATTTTCATCATTAGTTCAAATTTTGAAAACAAAAATACCAATAATTTACCAATAATTCTTCCCCTGTACACCAAGACTTAAGAGCAATTACCCCACTTTCCTGCGTGGATGGGAAGATATTCCGGAAAACTCCACCAACCAGCCTGGCTATAAATTCAAGATGCTTACATATACTGGTAAAATTGCCATAGAGTATCTTGGTTTTGAAAGAAATAACTTCAACAAACTCTGAATTTCAGTCCTCCTGCACACTAATTAGCTACCATTAATCGCACTCTACGATTAGGCCACAAGTTAGGTAAACCATTCTTAATAATATAGTTTCTTTTATGAAATATTCCTTTAAGCTTTAATTATTTGCAAATAAAATATTAATATAACAGCTGTTTTGTTAATTATTTTTAATTTATTAGAATTTCAAATTAAAAACTAAAAGTGAGGTTTTTATTAACAAGTATTATTTTTATTACAAGTAAAGGATTTATTATATGCACATATTCAAGGAGATAAAAATTATTTTTTAACCTTCCGTTGGCTCCAATTGATCTGTGATGACTACGTTTTTGATTTGCGACGAATATGGGTTTTTATAAAACATTCCTGTAAGTTTAAATTTTTTTAAATAAAATATTAATGTAATAGCTTTTTAATTAATTATTTTTATTTATTAGAGTTTCAAATTAAACACGAAAAATGAGTTTTATTAATAACAAGTATCTCACACATATAATTTTAATTCCAAGCAACATAAAGGGTTTATTATATGCACATATTCAGGGAGCTAAAAACTATTTTTTAACCTTCCGTTAGCTCCAATTGATTTGTGACGAATAGGGTTTTTTATGAAATATTCCTGTAAGTTTTAATTTTTTTCAAATAAAATATTAATGTAACAGCTTTTTAATTAATTATTCTTATTTATTAAAGTTTCAAATTAAACACTAAAAATGAGTTTTACTATTAACAAGTATCTCACTCACATATAATTATAATTCCAAGAAACATAAAGGATTTATTGTCTAAACATATTCAAGGAGCTAAAAATTATTTTTTAACCTTCCATTTTCTCCAAATGATCTGTGACAAATACGTATCACACAATTCTATATAAAATCCACGATCAGTTGTCCCAAAAATAAATTTAAAAAATGTCGAAAATCTTGAAGCAATCATCAAATACAAATAAAACTTTTATTCCATACAAGAAAATTCACATTCTCTTAAAATGGGGACAATGATAAAAAAAATAAAGCCTCTGTCTAGACAAATTTTGTGCTTGAGAAATCAACGTGACTGTGAAGCAATTTAATCCTGACTGTCCTTATTGAATAACAAGCAATAAAATGCTGAACAGACTGTAGAAAAGCAAATACTGAGAAAAGACCCGATTAAAACATCTTATTGTAAATGATACATTTCTCAAGCACTTCACAACATATGTAAAAAGTTTAGACTGTAATTTGTATTCAGAGAAAGGGCTAGGATAAAAATACTCAGTTAAAATAATACATTGAATATATATACTTAAATCAGAATTCCTCGTCACTTAGCGGGCATTGTTAGTTTTTAGCATTTTAAAGAGATATAGTATTCATAGGTTAAACAGATGTATTATTCATAGATATATTATTCACTTTTGTTAAGTGATTGAGACAGCATGATTATATTTTTAAAAGCATTTTTCAAGAAGGAACATCTTTATTTTTTCAATATAATGCCAAAGAATTTTTTTTTCATAATTCAAATAAAACTAAATGTTTTAAGTAAGTATTAAAAACTTATCATTGCATAGTTTACGTTATAGTGTTATTGAATCTTAAAAATTTAAAACTCAGGAGAAATGAGCTTATCACAAATATTTTGTGTCATTGATACTTTTTTTAATTTTTATTTAAAAATTTGTTCTTTAACAATACGAAATTTGAGACGAATTGAAATTTCATTTATTGTTGAACAATTTTCACAGCCCGACTCGTGGCTCAGTGGTAACGTGTGCAATATTAGAGCTGAGGTTCATTCCGTTGGTGGCTTTGTTGTAGACACTGTTTCAAACAACGAGGAGATTCAATGGCGTTTGTGATTTTCAGCATCTTGCCTCATTGAAAACTTGAAAACTCCTGGTGGCATTACCTGGTGGGCATTTTGCGGGTTTTCTCCATTCGACATTCAAATGCGGGGTAATTGGCCCTAAAAGTCCTTCTGGAAGGCACTGCCTTCCTCCTTCAGCTACACTGAGCCAAAGTCAGACCTCTACCTATGGGTGTTCTACCACAACAGAAGCTGTCCCTTTATATCCATCTATGAGTAGATTGCTCATCGGAAGTCAGTCCCGCACTGCAGGACAGAGGATAAGACATTTGTCGCAAGTTTCACAAAATTAAATTCCTACTTTTTAAACAATTAATAGAATTTTTGTTAATTTGATAAGCTTATTCGATTATGCGATTGGAATTTAGGATATGACAATATATATACATAATCTTTCGTGGTTTGAAGAATGTCTTAAAATAATACAAAATGTTCATACATTAATCTGAATTGATTAGATATCTGTTGAACATCATTATTATTGGAAAAAAATATTGATTTCTTCGAGAAATATTCCTTTTTACATAGATAGGGACTACAGAGGCCCTGGTTTGCTTATTTTTATGAATATTATTTAAAAATTCTGTTTACAAACATAATAGTGTTGTTATTTGTTTATAATCCAATTAAAATTTCATAGTATAAACATATAAACTGAAAAGTTAATATATTACATAAACTTACATGTTATTATTATGGCTAAAAACACAATTTTTCCAAATTGTATGAAATGAATTTTGAATAGAGAACACCATAAATTTAAGCAGGAATTTCTAACTTTCCTAAAAATATGCAATATTTGAAGAAATTTCTTCTAAATGATTAATAATCTTATAATAATTACAATATAATTTATATTATTAATGAGCATAGTCGTATTGCAAATCTATACAATACTTTTTAATGATTTGAAGAATATCTTAAATAATACAAAATGTTCATGAAATAATCTAAATTTATTAGATTTCTGTTGAATATCACTATTATTGAAAAAAAAGTACTGATTTCTTTGCAGAATACTCCTTTATACGGCCATGTAGGCTACGAAGGCCCATTTTTTTTTTACTTGTTTTTATGAATAATATTTAGAAATTCTATTTACAAACATAATAGTATTGTTCTTTATCTATAATCTAATTAAAATAAATGCTGTAAATATATAAACTGAAAGGTTAATGTACTACATAAACGTACATGTTATTATTATGGCTAACGACACAATTTTTCTACTAAATTGTGTGGAATGAACCTTTAATAGAAAATGACACCATTAAGTGCAAACAGGAATTTCAAACCTTTCCGAAAATGTGCAGTATTTGAAGGAATTTCTTCTAGATGATTAATAATTTTATAATAATTACAATATAATTAATGTAAATATTATTAATAAGCATAGTATGACATGAGCATATTTTTATACTTGGAATTATAATATTAATGAGCATAGAGCATATACCTATATGAGCGTATTAGAAATATATACAGCAATTTTTAATGATTTAAAGAATGTCTTAAATAATACAAAATGTTCATGAAATAATCTAAATTTATTAGATTTCTGTTGAACATTATTATTATTGGAAAAAAGTACTGATTACTTTGTGATTTCCTTTTTACGTCCATAGAAACTACGGAGGTCCTTTTAATTTTTACTTGTTTTTTATGAATATTATTTAGAAATTCTGTTTATAAACAAAACAGTATTGTCATTCATTAATAATCCAATAAAAATTTCATACTATAAATATATAAACTGAGAAGTTACATAAAATTGCATGTTATTATTATAGCTAACGACATAATTTTTCTACCAAATTTTGTAAAATGAACTTTAAATGGAAAATAACTTCCAGAAAAATAAATATTTACGAAAAATAAAAAATAAAAAAAAATAAATGGACTATAGGTGAGTATCTATTTTGTGAATGAACTTTGTTCATTGGGTTTTCTTTGCTTGAAACTACGGGCAATCTTACCATATTGATAATGTTTTTATTGTAATGTATTCGTGAATATTGAGACGTATTCCTTATCCACAATCAGTGAGTGTAGAGACAATATATTACAAACTGCGATACCTCTCGCTTGCATCCTACTGAGAATATCATCGGCAAGATGACTCACAGAGGTCCAGTTGTATTGTCTTCACAATTTCAAGATCGGATCCATTTGGATTTTTTCCTACGAAATCATCTGAAGAAATTGGTATATTGAATAATGGTTATCACAAAATGAGATTTAATAAATGGTCTGCATGTTGCCTTCACTACTGTGGACACCATGTCATATGCGACTTATGTCCATGTCGTATAAATATCATGTCACATGTAATTATCACTGTTTCTATTTAATTAAAAGGTTGTTAAGACAACTTTGATCTTCTCCGACTGAGGAATTTCGTACTATAGAGTTTATGCGGTTTTATTCAAACACAATGAATAAAAATGTTCTAAGTAAATAAGATTTGCAGTGTACATGTGGTGAAGCTGGATTGTAACTGGGTGTGGCTGGGTTAAGACTTAAGACACAGGTTTGAGAACTCACAGTTTTATTTACACACGCAGAAACACCACACGCATGCAATTAACGAGAAACATTATATAAAACATTTAAAGGCATATAATATGGATTCCACTTCTAAGCGTAAAATAAGATTCTCATGTAAGAGCAGGGCCACTAAAGATACTTCCACTCCGGGTGAGAGTCTGTATTCCAACAGTAGGACTGTGCTAAATAAATAAATTAGACCCTCTCGGTGTGAGGGTGTAATTAGCCTAAAGCGTGCACAAAATGACCGTGGAGCGAAAAGCAAACCAAATCTCGGGGTAAAAGACTGTAAACTAAACGTTTCTCAGCGGGAGCGCAGGTCGCGCAGTACTTCCTCTCGGGTGAGAGTCAGGAAGCCTACTGACCATTTCTCCTGAACGCCACAGGGGGCGCTCTTGCAAGTGTGTAGGAGGAAGCGTAGCTACAGATTTAATAATCAGTTAAAAGTGGAACAAGTGATTCAGTGTGGGAATATAGTTTGAATAATGTATAAAAATGCAATATTAAATTTTAGAATAACATTTTGCTCTTAAAACACTATAAATCACATACAGCAATGTCAGCATGTCACAACCAAAGAAATTTTATATATTTATAGAAATTCCCACTCATAAAAAAATATCATATTTTCCAAGCTATTTCTTTTCATAACTTATAATACACAGGACATAATTATTATGATTAAGGGTTCCTCTTCGTCTTACAAAAAATAATATTAACCTC
This sequence comes from Caerostris darwini, assembly GCA_021605075.1. Classification (NCBI taxonomy): domain Eukaryota; kingdom Metazoa; phylum Arthropoda; class Arachnida; order Araneae; family Araneidae; genus Caerostris; species Caerostris darwini. The sequence continues at coordinate 393,047 of BPLQ01012976.1, read as the reverse complement.
CTTTTTTTTATTATTTTTTCTTTTTTCTGATCTCTTGCAAAAAAAGAAAAGAAAGGCAACTCTCATTCTCAGTGAGTGCCCCAAATGCTTTCCCAGCTCCAAGGAAGAAGGGTCGAAACCTTAGCGTGCAGTGGTAGGGGTAAATGGGAAGTGAATTCAATTTGTCCGACTGCAGATTGACGTTTGGCAAATGTAACCCTGTTACCATCTGCCGTTCCTTGTCCGAATATCAGGCAGGACTTGTCTTCTGGGGCTCACAAATAATACCATTTCCGTACAATCGATGCATAAAAAAGTTAGACATTAAAAGCAGTCGATAAGAAAGAGAACACTAATGGATCTGTGGGAAAGGATAAAATTGCAGACATCAAGAAAAAAAAATCCATCTACTAGGACTGAACTACGGAAGCCTGTTTAAACATAGACGAACAAACTATTGCATTGTAGGGACCTGCTCATTGCTAAATGAGTTTATGTAATTATACATCTTATTTTTCCATCCCTAAAGGATTTGTTGAAACAAATATAATTTGATTGTTAAAGTGATTGTTTGTTTTAAAATACATATAACTCTTTTAGAATTACTTTTGTTATATCTTAAAAAGTAATTCATGACATTTAAAGAAATTATGACATGGCATTTAAAGAAATGAAAATATGACATTAAAAGAAATGAAAATATGACATTAAAAGAAATGAAAATATGACATTAAAAGAAATGAAAATATGACGTTTAAAGAAATTCTTTTAAATGGAATGTTTCTTCTTTTAACTCCATAGAAAGAATTACTTTTGTTATATCTTACAAAAGTAATTCATGACATTTAAAGAAATGATGACATGACATTTAAAGAAATGAAAACATTCTTTAACTCACACATTTGAAACACAAACATTTTGTATATTTATAGAAATTCACACACATAATAAATAGAGCATTATAATGTTTTGCAAGCTGTTTCTTTTCAGAACTTACACGGGAGATAATTATTAAAATTAAGGACTCCTTTAAGTTTTATACCAAAAATATTAACCTCCTTTTTTCCTTTCTTTTCATCTCTTGCAAAAAAAGAAAAGAAAGTTTAAACATAGACGAAAAAACTATTGCTTTGTATTGCCCTGCTCATTGTTAAATGAGTTTATGTAATTATACATCTTATTTTTCCATACCTAAAGGATTTGTTGAAACAAATATAATTTGATTGTTAAAGTGATTGTTTGTTTTAAAATACATATAACCCTTTTAGAATTACTTTTGTTATATCTTAAAAAAGTAATTCATGACATTTAAAGAAATGATGACATGGCATTTAAAGAAATGAAAATATGACATTATAAGAAATGAAAATATGACATTAAAAGAAATGAAAATATGACGTTTAAAGAAATTCTTTTACATGGAATGTTTCTTCTTTTAACTCCATATCTAACCCTTTCAGAATTACTTTTGTTATATCTTACAAAAGTAATTCATGACATTTAAAGAAATGATGACATGACATTTAAAGAAATGATGACATGACATTTAAAGAAATGAAAACATTCTTTAACTCTCACATTTGAAACAAAAACATTTTGTATATTTATAGAAATTCACACACATAATAAATAGAGCATTATAATGTTTTGCAAGCTGTTTCTTTTCAGAACTTACACGGGAGATAATTATTAAAATTAAGGACTCCTTTAAGTTTTTTACCAAAAATATTAACCTACTTTTTTCCTTTCTTTTCATCTCTTGCAAAAAAAGAAAAGAAAGTTTAAGCATAGACGAAAAAACTATTGCTTTGTAGTGCCCTGCTCATTGCTAAACGAGTTTATGTAATTATATATCTTATTTTTTCATCCTTAAATGATTGGTTGAAACAAATATAATTTGATTGTTAAAGGGATTGTTTGTTTTAAAACACATCTAACCTTTTCCGAGTTATTTTTGTTATATCTTAGGGGCCTGATGGCCGAGTGGCTAGCACTCTGGCGCTCGGTACCTCAGGTTTCGTGTTTGAATACCCGCGGTGCCATGAATATTTGTAATGGTTCGGAATCCCCTTTAAACCGTAGGTTATGTTCTGATATGATCGTAGAACGTTGTAGGAGGGGGGGTTATTCGCGTCCGTAGCATATCTTCAAGCTACACGTTCTTTCCTGGGTGGTGCTAAATGAGTAACAGCGGTGCAGACCTTGCTTCTGGTATAAAGATTAACTGTCTGTGTATTGCGAGTTGCATCATAGCAACATATCTTGCACATGACATGGAAATCCTTTAAATCAGAAGTGGTCAACCTGCGGCCCGCCTTGAATATTTTCCGGTCCATGTGATTTATCACACTTTTACAAAATGTATTTATTTTATAATGAACAAAGTAGTGAAAACCAATGTCATAAAAAAATACATTATGGGTGCATCCATATATTCAAAAATTAAGTTAAAACGAACATGAAATTTAATGAGGGAGATACAGAAAGTTTAATACCAGTTATTCCTTATCCATTAAAGCATATTATATGAATCATATGAAAGAAATAGTTTCAGATTAAGTTTATGAAATGGCATATCTAAGTAAAATATTATGTAATAATATAAAATCAGAAGCAGAATAAATTTTAAATTACAACTACGTTTCAATTTTCCACTCCAAAAAATGTCTATAGGGGATCTAAATCCAATATGAGGATATATAATTTTATAAGCGGCCCGCGGAGATATGATGCATTTCCACAGTGTTCCGCAAGATCATTTGGGTTGGCCAGCCCTGATTTAAAGAAATTCTTATACATAGAATAAAGCATTTCCATATTCATGCATATTTTCAATTCATGTAATGCTTTATTTAAAAGAGACAATATTTTTAGAATTAATTGTGTAATGTACATTGGATAAACATTCTTGTTTCACCATGAAATGATACGATATTAAACTCTTGAATCAATTTCTTGTAAGGCCCACCATTCCTTTCTGTCATTTATCCACTATTTGGATTACTTAATGGGCTAAATAAATATATGCTGCTGGGGAACTACTTCTGTGATATAGAGAGCTGTCCTCTCTGGAGAAGCAATTCCTTCAATTTGAAAATAAAGGAGCCTCTCTGAGAAGAAAAAGGTGGCGAAAGAGGTCAATAAATATGAGTCTTAAGTGTCTCGTGGTCAAAGGACGCCATAAAGAGAGCCATAATTGTGACGATTCTACAGCACCGCTGGGGATACGTAGGCATAAGGTGAAAATAAAGGGCGTAGCCACAAGCTATTTGGCGTGGGCGCAAGCCACAATCTAATTGCCGATAACAACCTCTGGTTATATATCACCATTCCAAAGGTATGGGTACTTTCCCTGTAAGAAATTGTCACTAAAAATCGAGGCATTCTTCCAGATGTTTGAAAATGAAACAGATGAAGATAAAATGTTGGCGATTTAAAGAATCTTTCTAGAAGTATTTTTTACAAATTGTTTTAAATAAATGGAACTCTTACTACTAATAAAGAAAGATGTGGGCAATGGTAAAAGATGTGGGCAATAGTAAAGAAGTTTATGGGCAATTTTGAAAGTATTTAGATTATAGTGGAACGTGTGCATCTAGCTTACAAGAGGGATCAGTTTCAAATATGCTGTGACGTCCTGTACAGTCACTCAGTATAAAGTGACTTGATAAGGATTTTGAAAGTAACCAGAAAGTAACCATCGATAACCACACTGCGGTGTGGAAGTTTTCTTGGTTTTCTCCCATATACGTCACGTAATTACTGAACAGTTACCCCTAAAAGTACTCTAGGAAGACAATGTCCTCTCTTCATAGTATCTCCATTGGCTGTTCATGGTATACATAAATGGAACACGGGGTTCACTGATGTGCGACAAAAAATAATGTTTTTTAGCCATCTAACCTAAAGAAATTATTTGCTATAAGTGTTATAAATTTTAAAAATTGACTATTAGTTGAATTTCTAATTAAATTTTTTTTTTTTTTTTTTTGTGCAATATTTTCTTATGAAAAACTAAATTTGATTGATTGTTTAATTAAAAACAATAAATTAAGAATCATCTATTTATATTACTGATGAAAGCAAATCTAATTATGAATATTACACTGGTTTCCAAATATTAAGGGAAAACGGGGTGAAATTTCTTTTCGTTGGAATTTAATGAAATTTGGCTAAATCATTAATGAATCAATACTTCAAATTTGAAGTAGAAGAAAAATATTGTCCTATTTTGTTTCCTGAAAATATACAAAATAGAAACATAACACAAAATGCAAATTTTTTTACATTTAAATGTATCTTTTAAGAAAATATATTATTAACAACTCGAGTTTAAACTTATAAAAATAAATACTAAAAGTCAAAAAGAATATGATTAGAATAAAATAACTTCATAGTACTACTACTTTTTAAGCCTAAACGTATCTCATTATTAAAATAACCCACACACATATGTATATATATATAAGCAATTTTAAGAATATTCTGTTAGAATATGTCAAATACGTCAGACCTTCAGAAAACTCTGAAGAATAGAAGGATAAATTCTCAAAAAGATATACGTTCGATCATTTATCTAGTCTTAACTTGTCAAAGAGTAATCAAAACTCAAAAATGATTTTTATTTTAGCTATCAAGCTAATTAACCCGTTTAAGCTTGGATCGAGAACAATTAACCTGATGGCTGATGCATGTACTTTCGAGCAAATCTTATGAATACTAATTTTGCTGTTTTAGATAAACAATTTTCTTCAAATCTTATCCGATTAGTTTTAAGTATATATCAATATCGCAGTAAGTGTTGTTATTTCTTAATAATACTTAATTCCACACTTTTATTATTTCGTATCTGAATTAAATATTTTATTAGATTCAATCATATCAAAGACTAATAATAGTTATTAGCATAACTGATTAATTAAAACAATCCTACGATGCGGGCCAAAAGTTTTACATCACTAAAACTTTTGCATTTCTTTTTACGTTATTTGATGATTTTTCGGATAATAAATATTACTTTTTAGTAATACTGTCATCTATTATTTTTTAAGTTTTTCAATTTGTAAATCACGTTAAAGTCATCAAGGGTTTAAATTTATAGTTGTAAAACTGTAAAAATTAAAGTTGTTAATTATAACTTCAATAGAAAGCTCATTAACTTATTTTTCCACAGTTTTAACAGAATTATTAAACAATCATTTTCACTCTATAAATTAATAATCCGGTAGTAACGCGATTGGTGAATATTAAAGAAGGATAAATATACTTCACTTTCGCAGAATTTTTTAAGCGATATGAGGTACATTACATTACAGTATAAAAATCGATAATATATGAACCAACTTATAAATTAATAAAATATTTGAATTTCCCAAAATATTTCGAACAAATAAATGTAGAGATACAAGGATATTGCAACAATTCAGACATTGAAAATTTTGCATGGAATTTAAATGAAGAAATATAAAACATTTAGTCACTACTTTATTTAAAAAAACATAACAGTTTCAGACACACATTTCTCTGTATATTTATCATATTATCCCTATTATTATATATTATTTGTGAAAATTAACAAAACTAATCAAATCAGTTTATATATTGATTCAAGTTGTTCAGGACATCTTTTTACATTGATCTAGTTGAAATAGTTCCATGCAAGTTCCTGCCTTAAACAGCGTCCAGACTAGAGAACGAAAGAAACGAGTCGATTTCGTTCCGAAGGTCTCCGTCTGACCTCGAGAAACAAGCCACATTACTTCTGGCTGTGAGTGATAGCTGGTCGAATATAAAGTCTGCAAGAATCCCTTTGATGTGCGGAAAAACCGACTATGTTTTGAGAGGAATTGAGACAAATTACACACACGGAGGGTTGTGAAAATACCGGTTTATAACTCGTTAGCGAGGCTGATTCAATCGTTCTCGTACTCTCATGTGGACGGGGCTTTATATGGGATACAAACGCTGGAAAAAGCTAGACACAATATAAGACACCTCGCTAAGAAAATGAATTAAGAAATTAAAACTTTTTTATTTTCTAACAATATTGTTCTGACATTGAATTCATTATTCAGATTCTAAATTAAAATCCTTTTTCAATATTTGCAAAAGAAAAATATTATTCTTTCCTAAACAAAGACACTCAAAAAAAAATTCTCTGTTAATACAAATGATTTAAACTAAATGAAATTTGATGTTTCCTATTCAGAATTGGTTATAATAGAAAAATTATTTGCATTCTTAAATGGAATGAAACGGATTAGTTTTAGGAAATTTTCGAATAATAAATCCATCAAAATCTTATTAAGAATAAAATGCTTTATTTCTAATCTAAATATTTGAAAATAAAAATATCTTCTATTGATCGCAGTACAAATTGTTTAAAATAATAAATATTTGATATTTAATATAAATTTCATCTTTCACGGTTTAATAAATTAAACAATAAAAGAGTAATCTTGCGGAATTAATCGAATTAGTTATTGTAAAAGTTTTATTTGTGATTTTGTTTGTATTAACTTAAATTCTTATTACTTTGTAATCTGGAAATTTGCCACAATTATTATTAAATTAATTGATAGACAAGAGCATTTCGGAGCAAAAGTATTGCTGGTCAAGTATTATTGTCTTAGATCAAATTACTTACAATGGTTCAAATTAGTTGCTTAGTTTTAAATCTTTAAAGAAAAATAAATTTGAAATTAGTTTTATTACATAATGCCATTGAATTAGAACTTCTAAAATATTGGAATTTGTTCATTGGAATTTGTTCATTGTTTTGTATTGCCCTGCTCATTGCTAAATGAGTTTATGTAATTATACATCTTATTTTTCCATACCTAAAGGATTTGTTGAAACAAATATAATTTGATTGTTAAAGTGATTGTTTGTTTTAAAATACATATAACCCTTTTAGAATTACTTTTGTTATATCTTAAAAAAGTAATTCATGACATTTAAAGAAATGATGACATGGCATTTAAAGAAATGAAAATATGACATTATAAGAAATGAAAATATGACATTAAAAGAAATGAAAATATGACGTTTAAAGAAATTCTTTTACATGGAATGTTTCTTCTTTTAACTCCATATCTAACCCTTTCAGAATTACTTTTGTTATATCTTACAAAAGTAATTCATGACATTTAAAGAAATGATGACATGACATTTAAAGAAATGAAAACATTCTTTAACTCTCACATTTGAAACAAAAACATTTTGTATATTTATAGAAATTCACACACATAATAAATAGAGCATTATAATGTTTTGCAAGCTGTTTCTTTTCAGAACTTACACGGGAGATAATTATTAAAATTAAGGACTCCTTTAAGTTTTTTACCAAAAATATTAACCTACTTTTTTCCTTTCTTTTCATCTCTTGCAAAAAAAGAAAAGAAAGTTTAAGCATAGACGAAAAAACTATTGCTTTGTAGTGCCCTGCTCATTGCTAAACGAGTTTATGTAATTATATATCTTATTTTTTCATCCTTAAATGATTGGTTGAAACAAATATAATTTGATTGTTAAAGGGATTGTTTGTTTTAAAACACATCTAACCTTTTCCGAGTTATTTTTGTTATATCTTAGGGGCCTGATGGCCGAGTGGCTAGCACTCTGGCGCTCGGTACCTCAGGTTTCGTGTTTGAATACCCGCGGTGCCATGAATATTTGTAATGGTTCGGAATCCCCTTTAAACCGTAGGTTATGTTCTGATATGATCGTAGAACGTTGTAGGAGGGGGTTATTCGCGTCCGTAGCATATCTTCAAGCTACACGTTCTTTCCTGGGTGGTGCTAAATGAGTAACAGCGGTGCAGACCTTGCTTCTGGTATAAAGATTAACTGTCTGTGTATTGCGAGTTGCATCATAGCAACATATCTTGCACATGACATGGAAATCCTTTAAATCAGAAGTGGTCAACCTGCGGCCCGCCTTGAATATTTTCCGGCCCATGTGATTTATCACACTTTTACAAAATGTATTTATTTTATAATGAACAAAGTAGTGAAAACCAATGTCATAAAAAAAATACATTATGGGTGCATCCATATATTCAAAAATTAAGTTAAAACGAACATGAAATTTAATGAGGGAGATACAGAAAGTTTAATACCAGTTATTCCTTATCCATTAAAGCATATTATATGAATCATATGAAAGAAATAGTTTCAGATTAAGTTTATGAAATGGCATATCTAAGTAAAATATTATGTAATAATATAAAATCAGAAGCAGAATAAATTTTAAATTACAACTACGTTTCAATTTTCCACTCCAAAAAATGTCTATAGGGGATCTAAATCCAATATGAGGATATATAATTTTATAAGCGGCCCGCGGAGATATGATGCATTTCCACAGTGTTCCGCAAGATCATTTGGGTTGGCCAGCCCTGATTTAAAGAAATTCTTATACATAGAATAAAGCATTTCCATATTCATGCATATTTTCAATTCATGTAATGCTTTATTTAAAAGAGACAATATTTTTAGAATTAATTGTGTAATGTACATTGGATAAACATTCTTGTTTCACCATGAAATGATACGATATTAAACTCTTGAATCAATTTCTTGTAAGGCCCACCATTCCTTTCTGTCATTTATCCACTATTTGGATTACTTAATGGGCTAAATAAATATATGCTGCTGGGGAACTACTTCTGTGATATAGAGAGCTGTCCTCTCTGGAGAAGCAATTCCTTCAATTTGAAAATAAAGGAGCCTCTCTGAGAAGAAAAAGGTGGCGAAAGAGGTCAATAAATATGAGTCTTAAGTGTCTCGTGGTCAAAGGACGCCATAAAGAGAGCCATAATTGTGACGATTCTACAGCACCGCTGGGGATACGTAGGCATAAGGTGAAAATAAAGGGCGTAGCCACAAGCTATTTGGCGTGGGCGCAAGCCACAATCTAATTGCCGATAACAACCTCTGGTTATATATCACCATTCCAAAGGTATGGGTACTTTCCCTGTAAGAAATTGTCACTAAAAATCGAGGCATTCTTCCAGATGTTTGAAAATGAAACAGATGAAGATAAAATGTTGGCGATTTAAAGAATCTTTCTAGAAGTATTTTTTACAAATTGTTTTAAATAAATGGAACTCTTACTACTAATAAAGAAAGATGTGGGCAATGGTAAAAAGATGTGGGCAATAGTAAAGAAGTTTATGGGCAATTTTGAAAGTATTTAGATTATAGTGGAACGTGTGCATCTAGCTTACAAGAGGGATCAGTTTCAAATATGCTGTGACGTCCTGTACAGTCACTCAGTATAAAGTGACTTGATAAGGATTTTGAAAGTAACCAGAAAGTAACCATCGATAACCACACTGCGGTGTGGAAGTTTTCTTGGTTTTCTCCCATATACGTCACGTAATTACTGAACAGTTACCCCTAAAAGTACTCTAGGAAGACAATGTCCTCTCTTCATAGTATCTCCATTGGCTGTTCATGGTATACATAAATGGAACACGGGGTTCACTGATGTGCGACAAAAAATAATGTTTTTTAGCCATCTAACCTAAAGAAATTATTTGCTATAAGTGTTATAAATTTTAAAAATTGACTATTAGTTGAATTTCTAATTAAATTTTTTTTTGTGCAATATTTTCTTATGAAAAACTAAATTTGATTGATTGTTTAATTAAAAACAATAAATTAAGAATCATCTATTTATATTACTGATGAAAGCAAATCTAATTATGAATATTACACTGGTTTCCAAATATTAAGGGAAAACGGGGTGAAATTTCTTTTCGTTGGAATTTAATGAAATTTGGTTAAATCATTAATGAATCAATACTTCAAATATTTGAAGTAGAAGAAAAATATTGCTCTATTTTGTTTCCTGAAAATATATGAAATAGAAACATAACAAAAAATACAAATTATTTTACATTTAAATGTATCTTTTAAGTAAATATATTATTAACAGCACTTAATAAACAACTAGAGTTTAAACTTATAAAAATAAACACTAAAAGTCAAAAAGAATATCATTAGAATAAAATAACTTCATAGTAGTATTATTTTTTAAGCCTAAACGTATCTCATTATTAAAATAACCCACACACATATGTATATATATATATATAAGATTTTTAGAATATTCTGTTAGAATATGTCAAATACGTCAGACCTTCAGAAAACTCTGAAGAATAGAAGGATAAATTCTCAAAAAGATATACGTTCGATCATTTATCTAGTCTTAACTTGTCAAAGAGTAATCAAAACTCAAAAATGATTTTTATTTTAGCTATCAAGCTAATTAACCCGTTTAAGCTTGGATCGAGAACAATTAACCTGATGGCTGATGCATGTACTTTCGAGCAAATCTTATGAATACTAATTTTGCTGTTTTAGATAAACAATTTTCTTCAAATCTTATCCGATTAGTTTTAAGTATATATCAATATCGCAGTAAGTGTTGTTATTTCTTAATAATACTTAATTCCACACTTTTATTATTTCGTATCTGAATTAAATATTTTATTAGATTCAATCATATCAAAGACTAATAATAGTTATTAGCATAACTGATTAATTAAAACAATCCTACGATGCGGGCCAAAAGTTTTACATCACTAAAACTTTTGCATTTCTTTACGTTATTTGATGATTTTTCGGATAATAAATATTACTTTTTTAGTAATACTGTCATCTATTATTTTTTTAAGTTTTTCAATTTGTAAATCACGTTAAAGTCATCAAGGGTTTAAATTTATAGTTGTAAAACTGTAAAAATTAAAGTTGTTAATTATAACTTCAATAGAAAGCTCATTAACTTATTTTTCCACAGTTTTAACAGAATTATTAAACAATCATTTTCACTCTATAAATTAATAATCCGGTAGTAACGCGATTGGTGAATATTAAAGAAGGATAAATATACTTCACTTTCGCAGAATTTTTTAAGCGATATGAGGTACATTACATTACAGTATAAAAATCGATAATATATGAACCAACTTATAAATTAATAAAATATTTGAATTTCCCAAAATATTTCGAACAAATAAATGTAGAGATACAAGGATATTGCAACAATTCAGACATTGAAAATTTTGCATGGAATTTAAATGAAGAAATATAAAACATTTAGTCACTACTTTATTTAAAAAAACATAACAGTTTCAGACACACATTTCTCTGTATATTTATCATATTATCCCTATTATTATATATTATTTGTGAAAATTAACAAAACTAATCAAATCAGTTTATATATTGATTCAAGTTGTTCAGGACATCTTTTTACATTGATCTAGTTGAAATAGTTCCATGCAAGTTCCTGCCTTAAACAGCGTCCAGACTAGAGAACGAAAGAAACGAGTCGATTTCGTTCCGAAGGTCTCCGTCTGACCTCGAGAAACAAGCCACATTACTTCTGGCTGTGAGTGACAGCTGGTCGAATATAAAGTCTGCAAGAATCCCTTTGATGTGCGGAAAAACCGACTATGTTTTGAGAGGAATTGAGACAAATTACACACACGGAGGGTTGTGAAAATACCGGTTTATAACTCGTTAGCGAGGCTGATTCAATCGTTCTCGTACTCTCATGTGGACGGGGCTTTATATGGGATACAAACGCTGGAAAAAGCTAGACACAATATAAGACACCTCGCTAAGAAAATGAATTAAGAAATTAAAACTTTTTTATTTTCTAACAATATTGTTCTGACATTGAATTCATTATTCAGATTCTAAATTAAAATCCTTTTTCAATATTTGCAAAAGAAAAATATTATTCTTTCCTAAACAAAGACACTCAAAAAAAAAATTCTCTGTTAATACAAATGATTTAAACTAAATGAAATTTGATGTTTCCTATTCAGAATTGGTTATAATAGAAAAATTATTTGCATTCTTAAATGGAATGAAACGGATTAGTTTTAGGAAATTTTCGAATAATAAATCCATCAAAATCTTATTAAGAATAAAATGCTTTATTTCTAATCTAAATATTTGAAAATAAAAATATCTTCTATTGATCGCAGTACAAATTGTTTAAAATAATAAATATTTGATATTTAATATAAATTTCATCTTTCACGGTTTAATAAATTAAACAATAAAAGAGTAATCTTGCGGAATTAATCGAATTAGTTATTGTAAAAGTTTTATTTGTGATTTTGTTTGTATTAACTTAAATTCTTATTACTTTGTAATCTGGAAATTTGCCACAATTATTATTAAATTAATTGATAGACAAGAGCATTTCGGAGCAAAAGTATTGCTGGTCAAGTATTATTGTCTTAGATCAAATTACTTACAATGGTTCAAATTAGTTGCTTAGTTTTAAATCTTTAAAGAAAAATAAATTTGAAATTAGTTTTATTACATAATGCCATTGAATTAGAACTTCTAAAATATTGGAATTTGTTCATAGACTTTGCAGTTTTCTTGAATGAGGTACTTTTGATCTCTAAAACATATAGATATGATGTTTAAAATGAATTTATGTATTCATCTTTAATAATTTTTTTTCACAATTTGTGTTTTTCCAATATGTCCTTTATGACCATAAAACTACAATATGACCATAAATCCTTTAAACTTGTTGGTCCCTTTACAATGGAAGCACCATTTCAGTGAATCGGGAATCCTGGCGGTGGTATGGATGTTTGTTTGTGGTTCGGAATCCACTTTAAACAATAGGTCCCTGTCTGTTTAACCCTCGTGCGCATAAGATGGCCGTAGAGCGACAAACCAAACCAATCAGTGAATCGGTGTTGGTCACATTACAATGGACGTACTACTTCAATAAATCTATATTGGTCACTTTAAAATTAAAGCGCTAATTCAGTGAATCGGTGTTGGTCGTTTTAAAATGGAAACCATACTTCCATGAATCAGTGTTGGTCGTTTTAAAATGGAAACCATACTTCCATGAATCAGTGTTGGTCGTTTTAAAATGGAAACCATACTTCCATGAATCAGTGTTGGTCGTTGCAAATTGCAAACACCATTTGAAGGAATCAGTGTTGGACACTGGTCTGGTTTGACATTGGTTTGTCTCTCTACCGTCATTTTGTGCGCACTTTAGGCTAATTAGACCGGGACCTACAGTTTAACGTGGATTCCGAACCATCAACAAATATCCATGCCACCGCGAGAATTTGAAAAATGGAAACACTAGTTCAATTAATAGGTGTTAGTCACTTTGCAATAGAAGAACCACTTCAATGAATCTGTGTTGGTCACTTTAAAATTAAAGCCCTAATTCAGTGAATCGGTGTTGTCGCTTTAAAATAGAAGCCCTACTTCAGTGAAATGATGTTTGTCTTTGGTGTGACCACAATAAGAAGGTATGGAGCAGTATACAAGTGGTCGCAACCTTAATCCAGCTCCTTAAAACAAGTGAAGGACGTTTCAACGTACAGATTTAACAAATATATAAATTTCAAAGACAACGAAACATTCCTTTGGCCTTTTTCCTGAATTTCAAACATTGCTCTCTCAGTGCTTATCACCAGGCTTTCATTGACGCATAAGAGTACAATATTTTATATAATAGTACAATATTTATTATAGAATTGCTTGAATTTAGAAACTCTTATTTGTGTTTTTCCATGTTAATACTTGCGAATAATCAAGAAAACTGGCACATTTATTAATAAATGAATCGGTAGACAAAGAATATTTCAGAGCAAAAGTGTTTTCGAACAAAGCAAAACTACAGTCGTCTTCGATCAAGTTACGTGCAATGATTCAACTCGGGTGCTTAATTTTAAGTCTTTCGAAGAAAAATATATTCGAAATTAGTTTCACTATCCAATGCCAAAGAATTAAAATCGTGAGGTAATGTATTGGAATTTATTCATAGAATTTGCAGTTTTCTTGAATGAGATACTTTTGATATCTAAAACATATAGATATGATGTTTAAAATGAACTTATATTGTAATGTTTGACAATTTTTTTTCAGATTTTGCATTTTTCTAATACATGAGACCATAAATCCTTTAAACTTGTTGGTCGCTTTCAAATGGAAGCACTACTTCAGTGAATAGATGCTAGTCACATTACATTGGAAGCACTAGTTCAGTGAATCGATGTTGGTCGCTTTGAAATGGTAGCACCACTTCAGTGAATCATTGTCGGTCGCTTTAAAATGGAAGCACCACCTCAGTGAATAGATGTTGGTCCTTTTAAAAGGGAAGCATCACTTCAGTAATTAGATGTTGGACACTTTAAAATGGAATCACCATTCAGTGAATCATGTTGGTCACATTGCAATAGAAGTCCCTTTTCAGTGATTGGGTGTTGGTCGTTTTAAATGGAAGCACTACTTTAATGAATTAATGTTGGTCTTTGGTGTCACCACAAGAAGAAGCTAACACCCTATAAAACGGCATATAAGTGCTCGCAACCTCCATCCAGCTCCTTAAAACGAGTGAAGGACATTTCAGCATACAGATTTAACAGGCATATAAATTTCAAAGGCAATGGAACCTTCGTTTAGCTTTTTTTCGTGAAATTCAAACATTGTTCTCTCAATGCTTATCACCAAGTTTTCATAGGTCCACACATAGTACAATATTTATTATAGAATTATTTGAATTTGGAAACTCTTATTTGTGTTTTTTCTCGTGTGAGTTAAAATTACTAATACTTGAGAATAATCAAGAAAACTGGAACATTTATTAATAAATGAATCGCTAGACAAAGAATATTTCAGAGCAAAAGTGTTATCGAACAAAGGAAAACTACAGTCGTCTTCGATCAAGTTACGTGCAATGATTCAGCTCGGGTGCTTAGTTTTAAGTCTTTCGAAGAAAAATATATTCGAAATTAGTTTCACTATCCAATGCCAAAGAATTAAAATCGTGAGGTAATGTATTGGAATTTATTCATGGAATTTACAGTTTTCTTGAATGAGGTACTTTTGATCTCAAAAACATATAGATATGGTGTTTAAAATGAGCTTATATATAAATGTTTGGCAATTTTTTTCAGCTTTTGTATTCTTCTAATATATGAGACCATAAATCCTTTAAACTTGTTGGTCGCTTTCAAATGGAAGCACCATTTTAGTGAATAGATGTTAATCACATTACAATGGAAGCACTACTTTAGTAATTCAGTGTTGGTCGCTTTAAAATGTAGCACCACTTCAGTGAATCATTGTTAGTCGTTTTAAATGGAAGCACCACTTCAGTGAATAGGTATTGGTCAATTTACAATGGAAGCACCGCTTCAGTGAATAGGTGTTGGTCACTTAAATTGAAGCCCTATTTCAGTGAATTGTTTTTTTTTTTGGTCTTTGGCGTCCCCACAATAAGAAGCTAAGATTCCATAACGCGGCATCTAAGTGTTAGCAACCTCCCTCAAGCTTCTTAAAACGATTGAAGGACTTTTCAGCATACAGATTTAACAAGTATATAAATTTCAAAAACTGTCTTTCTTCGTGAATTTCAAACTTTGTTCTCTCAGTGCTCAACATCAGGTTTTCAGAGGTGCACTCATACGAGTATAATATTAATTATAGAATTATTTGAATTTGGAAACTCTTATTTGTGTTTTTTTCATGTTAATACTTGAGAATAATCAAGAAAACTGGCACTTTTATTAATAAATGAATCGCTAGACAAAGAATATTTCAGAGCAAAAGTGTTATCGAACTAAACAAAACTACAATCGTCTTCGATCAAGTTACGTGCAATGATTCAACTCGGGTGCTTAATTTTAAGTCTTTCGAAGAAAAATATATTCGAAATTAGTTTCACTATCTAATGCCAAAGAATTAGAATCGTGAGGTAATGTATTGGAATTTATTCATAGAATTTGCAGTTTTCTCGAATGAGAAACTTCCGACGATCTCTCTAAAATAATTCGTTTATTTTTAGTTCCGAACACAAAATCCATCTACCGAGTAAGATTGAGAAAAATAAAAACTCATAATCTTCAGGATGAGGCAATGGTTTATTTCGGACAAAAATAATTCCGGGACAAAGTAAAATATTTTGATTACCTTTCCCGTCGCAGAAAACCACCCTGGAGGGTTGAAATATCGAAAGCTTTGCAATAACAATGTAGCTGATTAGGTGAGGAGGCGAAATTTGTTTTAAAATTAGGCCGTAAATCTTATTGTAATAAAAGAAAGCCCTATCTTGGCACTGAAAGTAATAAGTTTTTATTTGCTTATCAAATCGAAATGTTGGGCGTATTTCACGGTAAAATCAATTATTATTGGGAGCGTTGCAGGTCCCTTACTGAAATTTTATTAGATATCCTAGACCAAAATTATTATTAGAAAAATATAAAGTGATGGGGTGTTTTCTTTTTGAATGCATTAAAAAAGGGATGTGATAGTACAGAGATACTATTTGAATGGCTACTTCCATAACATTTTTTGATTTTACTGACAAACTTTTGTAGATTTTTATTTATATTTTATATACGTATAGAAAAAAATTTATTTATTTATTTACGTAAATATACAGTAATAGTTAAGCTGTATATGTATTTAATCTCGAGGATATCGTGATTCATTCTTTATGTACTATATTTAACGAACAACTCCCAAATGATGGGCAGTGGGGAAATTTAGTACTTTCCTGGAAGGGCTTTCAAGGATAACTCATTTACATGTTGTGCAAGTATATTGAGGTAGTTTAGATATATAAATTTATAGGTATTGGGTATATAAATTTCATAGGTATTAGATATGTAAATTTAGGTACATAAATGTATAATATCTCGGAGGCTTCGTATTCCCTCTTCTAAACTCTATATTTAACGAACAGCCTTCCAAAGGACAGGATGGACAAAGAGAAGATTTGGATACCTTCCAGTAGAGGATTCAAGGATAACTGTCCCGCATTTGCAAATTGTATAAATAGAGATAATTTAAGTTTACAAATAATTTTATCTCGAGCACCTCGAATTCATCCTTTACTTTCCATTTTGCACAAGCAGATTACCAGAGAAGACGGACAGTGCCATCCGGAAGGCTTTCAAAGGTAACTCATTACACTTTGTGCAGGTATATAGATATAGTTTAGAAATACAAACTATCTTTTTTATTTCGGAGGTTTCATGTTCCATCCTTTAAACTCTATATTCAACGGTAAGCCATCCAGAGGAGATGATGGACAGAGAGATAAATAGATACATTCTGGGAAGGCATTCAAAGGTAACAATCCCATATTTGCGTGTTACATAAATAGAGATAGTTTACGTTTACAAACTATTTTATCTGGTGCGCCTCGTGTTCCATCCTTTACGTTCCATTTTTCGCATTGTATTAGAAGGGAAAAATGGACAGTACCATCCTGGAAGGCTTTCAAAGGTAATTAAATACACTTTGTGCAATTATATAAACGTAATTTAGGTATATAAATAATCTTTTTTTATCTCGGAGATTTCTCAATCCATCTTTTAAACTCTATGTTTAACGATAAGCCTTGCAGAGAAAAGTATGGGCAGAGAGAAGATCTGATACCTTCCGGGAGAGGGTTCAGGATTAATTACGTCATATTTGGTGTCGTATGAGTATACAAAAAAAGGCTAAGTCTATAATTTTTTTAATCTTGAGGCATTGAATTCTATCCTGTATGGCGTATATTTCAAGAACAACCATTTAGAAAAGAGGGGAGATTTAGTACCTTCTAGGTTGATTTTCAAGGATAATAATCCGGCATTTTTTTTGTTGTAGTTGAGAAAACTCCTACCAGTAATTCCAATTGTCGACGCAACTCAAAATTGTCTTGGACACGCTGTCAACATCGTCATCATGTCTCTCCCTTTTACAAAACCGTAACTGCAACGCATGCCATTAACTAAATCAAAATTTACAATAGATTACTGGATTGTTATTGCTACGTCTAGGTTAGAACTTATATAAACACATAAAAAAGAGGATTAAAATATTAGTATATTGAAGAATGCTATGTTTTGTTCATCATTAAACATTATTCGCAAAATTTGCAAAACTGAGTAATTTGATAAACTTCTGTCAAGTTCGAAAATTACTGATGGTCCTATTATTAAGAAAAAAATATGTTTTTAAGTTTGATTAATTAATGATCTAACCATTTTTAAACTTTTTTATCTTCGGAAATTTTCTTCTCATTATTATACATAAACTTTTGATGATTATTAAACATACTTTTATAATTAATCTTTCGCGATTAATTAGCATGCAGACTAATTAATTAAATTTTAGCTTAATCATTAATATTTCTTCCCATTTCTTAAATTCCAAAACTACTACATTCAATTAACTAATATTTTCTTCGAAATATTAATCACTGTTTGTAGAATGCCTGGTTTAAAAAAATAATCTATAACATTTTATTCCTATCACGTATTAATGCTTTAATGTTGCATAATAAATTTAATCAAAATTATTCTATAAGTTTTACAGTATAATTAATCAGTTCTTTATATTGATTTAAATCAATATAATCAGTTCTAAATAAGTAAAAATAAATGTCTATTAATTTGCCTTGTTTAAATAAACTAGTATTCTCACTAATTAAAACTTAATTTAAAGCAAGATGCTCTTTTTCAAGCAAACTAAAACATTTATAATTATCTAATTGAAATCAAATAACGTTTATAACAGTTAGGTTTTGCCGTATTAAAGTTTTTCAAAATTAAATGCTTAAATTTAAACTTTTCAAAAGCATCTTTTTGAAAAAGAATAAAAATCAATGGAAAGTCATCAGTTCCTTATATCAATTTAAATCAATAATTAGTTCTAAATATGTAAAAATAAATGTCTTCCAATTTGGCTTGTTTAAATAAATTAGCAATTTCACTAACTAAAACTTAATTTAAAGCAAGATCCTATTTTTCAAGCAAAATGATACATTTTTGATTCTCTAATTAAAAGCAAGCAACATTTAGGGGTAGTTTTTGCGATATAAGGCTTTTCAAAATTAAGTGATTAAACTTAAAATTTTCAAAAGCATCTTTTTGAAAAAGAATAAAAATCATTCTAAAGTCGATCAGTTCTTTATAACAATTTAAATCAATAATTAGTTCTAATTAGGTAAAAATAAATGTCTCACAATTTGTGTTGTTTAAATAAATTAGCATTTTCCTTAACTAAAACTTAATTTAAAGCAAGAGACTATTTTTCAAACAAAATGAAACATTTCTAACTATCTAATTGAAATAAATCAACGTTTATAACAGCTAGATTTTGCCGCAATAAGGCTTATCAAAATTAAATGCTTAAATTCAAAATTTTCAAAACTATCTTCTTGAAAAAGAATAAAAATCATTCTAAAGTAATAAATTCGTAATAAATATTGCATTTCAATTTTCCAAAATATTTTTATAGATGAAAACTTTAGCTCTTAAAAATATTTTTATAACGTTTTGAAATTCTTAATCTTTTAGAGTCATCTTTCAAAAAATTACAACAAAATGTTTCACTTTTTGTCATTTTTTTTTTATTCATTTATATAAGAAAACACTTTTATTTAAAATACATTTTCCCAGAATAATGTAAAATAATAAGAATAATGTAAAACAGTAAAAAAAAAACAACAACAACAAAAACAACAGGTTTGAAACAAACAAATAGTATTGTTGTAAACCTGTTTAATATTTATGACTGTTTATTATTTATAAACTGTTTAATATTTATAATAGTATAACTTAAGATTAATTAATTTTAAAAAATAGTTGACTTAGATTCCTTGCTAGCTGATTAAAATTTAAATTTTATCACAGTAGAGATATTAAACATTTATCAATTCTTTTACGAAGTTTGAAATAGAACTTTATTTTTTAAGCCTTTTAAAGGAGCAGATTAATTTAAGAATAACTTTATAATTTTCGATTTACTTTTGTAAATATTGTTAAAATATAAAAAATTCAAAAGCATTTTAAGTTCTAAGAAAACTTTAAAATTCTCCGGATTACTAAATTGATTCTTTAATCTTCATTAAAGATTTAGCCTTTTTTATGAATCTTGAATGATAATTTTTAAACAAAATATACCATTTAGCATTTTTTAAACACAAAATCAATTCTTTAAAAATTATGTAAAATTTCTTCTTATATTTTTGCATGCTTTTTCTTAACGGAAATTTCAAAATGAAGGGAGAAACAATGGCTTTTTTAAACTACCTTAAATCCAAATGGAATAAAAAAAAAATTAAAAGTGTTTTTTTTTACAATTTTATCTCTTCTACAAGTTTTTAGGGAAAGAGTTTATTTGCATTCCTCATTAACATAAAAAATTTGAAAGAAAAAAATTAACCGACGTTTAAATAACAAACAGCAAAATTTTATTTCTCTTAAACTGTGGATTAATAAGATGCCATTCGATAAAAGAATTTATATAATTGAATAACTAACATAAGAAGAAGTTATCAGAAGTACTTATGTACTTTTTCTTCAGTCAGACTTCATCAATTCCATTAAAAAAAATAATTGAATGCAATTTTTGTGCTGATCAAACACAAAAATTGATTGTTTTTATGTTCCATTTGTTTCATAAATCATCATTTTTAAAGTAAAATTAAAGAAACGGTAAGAGTTTACTTGCGAAGCAATTTTTTTCTTTCGTTTTAAAAAAAATGGTTTGGTTTCTGAAAATTAAAAGACGCTTTATGTATATTGTGTTGAGGTCTGGAAACTATTAAAAAGTGTGAAATTTTTCTGTAAAGAGCAAACAGAAATATCATAAGGTTCGCATTATTCAATTTTTTTTTTCCCGGAAAAAATTAAATAAAGCAATGTAATAATAAAAAACATTTTGAATAAGCTTATTTTCAATGATTTAAAAAATGGATGTAGAAATATAATATAGTAACTAAGAAATATAATAATAATATAATATAATACTAAAAAAACGCTATCCTTTAATTTTTTTTTAATATTCTAGAATTGTCTTTATAAAACCTTTCTTTCTTCAAATGTCGTCAAAAATTGGAGTACAGTTATATACAGTTATATCCGTCATTAAAATTGGACTACAGTTATATCGCTCATTAAAATTGGAGTGCAGTTATATACAGTTATATCCGTCATTAAAATTGGACTACAGTTATATCGCTCATTAAAATTGGAGTGCAGTTATATACAGTTATATCCGTCATTAAAATTGGAGTGCAGTTATATACAGTTATATCCGTCATTAAAATTGGACTACAGTTATATCGCTCATTAAAATTGGAGTGCAGTTATACACAGTTATATCCGTCATTAAAATTGGACTACAGTTATATCGCTCATTAAAATTGGAGTGCAGTTATGCACAGTTATATCCGTCATTAAAATTGGAGGGCAGTTATATACAATTTTATCCGTCATTAAAATTGGAGTGCAGCTATATACAATTTTATCCGTCATTAAAATTGGAGGGCAGTTATATACAATTTTATCCGTCATAAAAATTGGAGTACATTTATATACAGTTATATAAGTCATTAAAATTGGACTACAGTTTTCAAAACTGCAAAGCTAACAATATCTGAGTGATTCCTCAAATTTAATGTTTTCTATTTCAGAACCAAAACTTTTCAAAGAATAATGCATTGAAAACTGTAAATTATGAGTTGCTTTTGGAACAAAATGTTTTTCTAATAATAATGTGTCTTTACCAAATGCAACAAATTTTAGGTTACATTAAAGATAAAATTTCCCCTTCTATAAAAAGGAAAAAAAAGACTTGTGCAAAAAAAAAATGCAATTAATATTGCAAATATATAATTTTGTTATAAATAAATGTTACTTTGGTAGGTCTAAACTATTTCAGCGAAAAAGCATTATCATGGATAAGAAACTGACACTGATAATGATATCAGAATATCAAATAACTTGAAAAGATTCAGTGAGATATTAATGAATGATTACCATATCATCATTATTTATTTTATTCTTGTGGGTTTAGAGTAATTTCTCATCGTAGTAACCCTGGGTAACAATGAATATTCTACATATCTGCTTTATTAGTGGTAAACGATTTTAAGTTAAGTGGTAAGCCTTAAAACAAATAATATAGTACATTTTAAAGCCCAAAGATAATTGTCTTTCACGTTTTTGGATCTACATTCTTTGAGATTGTTGTGTGGGCTGATGATCAATTAACTAGTGCTCTGGCCGTTGGTACCACAATTCAGGTTCAAATTCTGGTGGTGACATGCATGTTTATTAGTGGTTCGAAATCCATGTTAAATTGTAGGTCCTGGTTTGATTAGCCAAAATTGTGCAAAAAATGAGCGACAAGCCAAACTGAGATTGTTTTGTCTTAAAAAATAAATTCTATTAAAGTAGTTTTAATTAATAAGTAAATATATTAAATAAAATATGACTGAAATATTTTTCCGAAAGTACGTCTTATCAATATTGATTTGGCTTGTTGCTCTCTGGTCATTTTATGCACACTTTGGGCTAATTAGAGCGGGAAATGCAGTTTAACGTAGATTCCAAACCACTAATAAATATCCATGCCACCACCGGGATTCGAACCTGAAGCTTGTAGTACCAACGACCAGAAGAAGCATACTTGATAAAAAGCTTCATTACTTGGAAGAACAGAAACCGAAATATATTGACCCAAATAAGAAAAAACAAAAAGTAATACATTAGGAATTATAGCCAGTATTGCACTCTACTTTATGAATACCGAAGACATTTTGATCCCTACTTCTTTATGAAAAAATCGACTTAAGATTTGCGATGCAACTTGTGCTCGTAAATGTCCCATTTCCTTTTCCCACTTCCAAATGTGGATAAAAAGCCGTCTCCAAACTAAATAGTCTATAACTCAATCTTTTCATTTTTGTTCACGACGCTTGTAGGCTTAAAATATTTTGTCACTCTCACATCAAACACTGAACAGACTAAAACCTTTTTCATGTTTACGAAAGAGTTTAACAGCACAAGAACCTCCTCGAAGAAAAATGCAGGCTCTTTTTTTTTTTTCTTTTCTTAGAAAAAAGTCAAAATCTCCCAATGATGAGAGTCGGGGAGGATAGTTTTCATGGAAAAAGGCTATTTATTCCTTTTTATAGTAAAAAACAAAAATAGTGAAGATTCAAATAAAAACAATTCTTGTAAAAAAGACATCTTTAAAAAAAATTCATACGTGTTACTAGCAGATATGACATAGCTTTGAACTGTTGCAGAAAATAAAAATGTTTAGTTTTGGTAAATTTTGTAAAGAAAAAATATCTGTGTAGAGTTTAATGTTTGTGATTTTAAATAGCTTGTGTTAAATAATATAAATCGGCTAAATAAAGCAATCATGCCTATGTAAGTATCTAAATATATATATTTTTAATTTTTAGTTTGTTAGAATTTTTTTAAAGAACTCAATAGACTTGGGGGAAAATATTGTAAACAAATACAATAAATTTTCTACCCAATTTCGTAGAATAACATAATTAATGTCTACAGTCCTTTCTTAGGCTGGCTTCATCTGGTGACATGAAAATTTCATGGCATTAAAAAATCTATATTGAAAAGATATTTTATGATAAATTATATAATAAAATAAAAATATATAATATAATAATAATAAATAATATATTAATTGAAAAATAATTAACAAAATGTTTTATTAATTTTTGGCATCGAATTTTTGCAATGAAATAATAAATTCATCAAAAATAAACGAAATATCGTATTTATATTAAATTAGAACACACACAAAAATATTCATTTATCTATAAACTATATTTTAACTATATTTAAAAACATAAACAATTTCTGTAAAAATTATTTAGTTACTTCTGTTAAAGTAATTTTTTTTCCTGCAAAATGACTATGGATACCTACCTATATTAAATCTAATAATTATTTTCAGAAATTATTAATTACAGTGACACTTCGTTATATAGCGCATAGTGAGACATAGAAAAAGTGACATTATACAGAATGCGACTTAATATAGCTTTAATGTCAGTTAAATTTCTAACAAGGCTGATTCGAATTGATAAATTCGTTAATAAATTTTATATTATTTCTGGGGTAACGTTCTATGGATAATAACGCAGAACAAACAGCTCATATTCGGAAGCAATTCTGCTTTCAAAAAGTAATATTCTTCTGAATTATTTTCTATAAAGATTTAGTCTAAATTAATTATTTTTAAGCCATTTTTTAAATACAGGTCAATTTACTTTATTTATATTAAAATAACTGTTCAATTTAAAGTATTTATTGTATTTCTAGTTATTAATGTATTTCTTTTAAGAATACTAATAAATACATTAAAGTGTTTTTTTATTATAATAGTAAGCACCAACGTAATTTTAGATCAAACATTTTGGGTAACATTATATGGATAATAAATTATAACAAATTGCTCACCTTTGGAAACAGGTTTGCTTTCAAAAAGTAATAATATATATATATATTTATTTATTATTTTCTATAAATAATGATATTTAAGATTAGAAATAATCGATAATAAGATAAAATAAAGATAGTAGTTTTATTAGAGTGCAAAGAAATTTAATCGTAACAAAAATAATTCTTATTTCTCTAACAAAATACACAAGACACAAGTATTTCACAGAGACTTCAGTATTCTAATACTTCATATCAACTTCCACGATGTGGCTGGAATTATCCTCTTCTTTTTTTAATTAATTCCTGGCGTATTTGGATTCTTTACCTCAATCTTCTCTTCTTCAAATCGATGCAAAAGACGATGGCAGCACTGCAGATTCTGAAGAGTTAGCTGCGTTTGTTCCAAGAAGATCAAAAAGAAATCATTACTGAATTCTTAATGCGCGAGGCAAAACACAATCCATAAGAGATGTATTCCCAAATAATGAAGCATGAGACAAAGAGAGCTGTTTTGCGGAGATATTCTTCTTTTGATGCTGCCCAGATGCAAAATAGACGCACTCCGAGTCTATATCAGATCCTTTTTCTTTTGTTGTGCTGCGCCGTGGGGGATTACGTACTGATATCCGTAAATTAAAAGCACAAATTCAATCATGCCGGAAAAGTCTAAAAGAATGTATAAAACTTATATCAATTCAAACAACGTATGTAATTCGTATTCTGATGAGATGAAAATATCGGGCTATGATTTCTCTCAAACAATTAATTCATTGCACTTATAAATGGAAATGTAATCTCCAAAAATAAATTTGCTTATGGCTATGAATTTCTTACCTTTTATCTTATTTGATTCAATCGAGAAATATAAGAAATATTAAAGCCATTATTGAAAAGGTAATTTAATTATAGTAAGACACATTGAGCCTAAATATGTCTCCTGGTGTGAGGGTTTGGTGCGTGTCGCTTTGTGGTCCTGCCTTTGCACACTTTGGGCTAATAACACCAGGACCTACAGTTCAACGTGGATTCCGAACCATTAACAAACATACATGCCATGTCAAGGATTTGAATCAGAAGCCTGTGGTTTCACGTTAGCTAAGTTATATATATATTTACAATTGTTCATTGTAAAGCTTACACTCAAAATATTTCTTATAATAATACTAATAAATACATTAAGGTGTTTTTTTTACTGTAATAGCACCAACGTAAGGCAGATTCCGTTTGTAGCTAATGACTTAGATCAAACGTTCTGGATAATATTATATGGATAATAACTTATAACAAATTGTTCACATTTAGAAACAGGTATGCTTTAAAAAAGTAATATATTTTTCTGAATTATTTTTTATAAATAATAAAATTTCAGATTAGAAATAATCGATAATAAGATAAAATAAAGATAGTAGTTTTATTAGAGTGCAAAGAAATTTAATCGTAACAAAAACAATTCTTATTTCTATAACAAAATACACAAGACACAAGTAATTCAGAGAGTTCGGTATTCTAATACTTCATATCAACTTCCACGATGTGGCTGGAATTATCTTCTTCTTTTTTTAATTAATTCCTGGCGTATTTGGATTCTTTACCTCAATCTTCTCTTCTTCAAATTGATGCAAAAGACGACGGCAGCACTGCAGATTCTGAAGAGTAAGCTGCGTTTGTTCCAAGAAGATCAAAAAGAAATCATTACTGAATTCTTAATGCGCGAGGCAAAACACAATCCATAAGAGATGTATTCCCAAATAATGAAGCATGAGACAAAGAGAGCTGTTTTGCGGAGATATTCTTTTGATGCTGCCCAGATGCAAAATAGACCCACTCCGAGTCTATATCAGATCCTTTTTCTTTTGTTGTGCTGTGCCGTGGGGGATTACGTACTGATATCCGTAAATTAAAATCACAAATTCAATCATGCCGGAAAAGTCTGGAAGAATGTATAAAACTTACATCAATTCAAACAGCGTATATAATTCGTCTTCTGATCAGATGAAAATATCCGGCTATGATTTCTCTTAAACAATTAATTCATTGCACTTATAAATGGAAATGGAATCAACAAAAATACATTTGTTTATATTTACGAATTATTTAGTTTTTATCTTATTTTATTCAATTGATATATATATACCAAGAAATATTTAAACCATCATTAAAAAATTAATTTAATTATAGCAAGACACATTGAGCCTAAATGTGTCTCCTGGTATGCAGGTTTGTTTTGTCGCTCTACGGTCATCTTGTGCAAGCGAGGGCTAAACAGATCGAGACCTACAGTTTAAAGTGGATTCCGAACCACTAACAAGCATACATGCTACCGCGAGGCTGAAGCCTGTGGTGGCATGGCTGAAGTGCTCACCAATTGGCCATCCTGGAGTTCAAGAGAGCTGAGTTTCAAATTCGCTGGTGGCTTCTGCTGCAGTTATTGCTTTCAGAATTGGTATTGATATTGTACTACATGCAGATGGTATTGTCAAGTAGAGGGGATTACCGATTATCAAGTAGATAGGTGGGGGTCTACTGAATTTTCTCTAATACGACATAGAAATTCACGGCATTTACCCTTAAAATTCCTCCAAGAAAGCAATATCTTCCCGTCAGCACATAATTGGGATGTTCATGGTATACATAGCTAAAATATGAAACCCCAATAAAACAAATTAAATTTTCTTGATTTATTTGATGCAGATTAATTGTTTTAATTGAATAGCAAATAATATATCTTCAATATGATCAATGTTGAATTTTAAAAACGGAAACGATGAATGTTAATTTGTTTGTATAATAAAAAATTTTATCACTGAAGTAAGCATGTCTGTGAAAAGGTTATTAAAAAGTGATTTAATTATAGTAAGACACATTGAGCCTAAATGTGTCTCCTGGTGTGCAGGTTTGGTTTGGTCATGTTTTTGCATACTTTGGGCTAATTAGACAGGGAACTATAGTTTAACGTGAATTCCGAACCATTAACAAACATTCATGTTACCGCTAGGATTCGAACCTAAAGCACCAACGGCCAGAGAGTTAGCCAAATGGCCATCCTGGTGTGAAGGAGAGCTGAGTTTTAAATCTGCTAATGACCCAAGTTACAGTTATTACAGTTACAGTTACACAAGTTACAGAGTTGTTACAGTTATTTATTTCAGAACTGGCATTGGCATTGTATGACAGGCAGATTATATTTGAATCAAGTAGCTCGGATCATCTATTATCAAGTAGCTAGGTGAGAGTTTACCGAATTTTCTAAAATTCGACATAGAAATGTTAAGCATTTAAGCCTAAAAACCCTCCAAGAAGGCATCTTCTTCCCTTAACAACACGTAGTTGGGATGTTTATTCTATGCATAAGTAAATAAAGAATCAGCAATAAAATAAATTAAACTTTTTAGATTTATTTGATGCAGACTAATTATTTTAATTGAATAACAAATAATATTTCTTCAATATGTTCAATCATGAACTTTAAACACGAAAACGATGAATGTTATTTTTTTTGGTACAATAAATAATTTTATTACAGAAGTAAACATGTCTGCGGCTTAACTATATCAATATTAAATGAATCATTAGACAAAGAGAAAGATTTCACGGAGATATTTTTTCGGGAAAGTCCACACGCAAAGCAATCTCACGCATGGTAATATCTCTTTTCTTTTGTTAGACTATACAGTAGAGGATTAGGAACTGATATTCGTAAATTAAATGCGAAAGTCTAGTCTTGTGGGAAATGTTGAAACAATGTAGAAAGGTTACATTAATTCAGGCAGTGCACAATTTTCTTTCTGAAAAACGAAATCGTCTGGGTATAGTTTGTTTCAAGCTGTTATTGATAGAAATGTATCATTATAAATATATATTTTATTAATGAATTTATTTATGCTATGAATTTTTTCCCTTTTCAACTTATATGGTATAATTAGCAACATCAAAGAAGTCAAATGTTATCTTAAATATTTCAATTAAAATAAAATAAATTATTTGAATTGTTTTTAATAAGTTAATTGTCTTAAACGCAGCTTTTGGTATTAAAACAATGGAGTTGAAATATTTTGTTATTGTATAATTTCTAAATTTGTCTGATTAAAAATATTTGAAATCTGAATAAAATATTCGCAATCTGATTAAAAATATTTCCAATCTGATTAAAAATATTTCCTATTCTAATTAAAAATATATCCAATATTTTAAATGAATAAAAATGATGAGCGTTGCTAATAAAACTTATTTATACCCTTGACACACAAAAAATATACATAGACCGGAGCAGTTCAAGTATATGTTTCATAACAAACTTCTGCTTTTTATGAACTAGAATAGATTTATTCTTCGAAATATTCCTTGAACACTGAAAATTAATCTTTAATTCACATAATAAATATTAGAGTAATTTTTCATACCAAAACCAACGTGGTATGCATGATTATACTTAAGACGTATGTACTATCTCCTAGTGTGCTGTATAACGCTTTCAGTTACAGTTCTGATTATGATAACCGAAATTCTCTACTTAGGCATTCTTTATTAATTTGTAGGTTTCTTATAGTTAAAGATATACTTAAAATTACCTCTTATTCGATTCTTATATTCGTATAATTATTTTAATTTTCAAAACATCGCTATCTTTCACTAACAGGAATTTCCATCCGCATAATACTAATGCTAATAAATTAATACTTCAGTTTACAGTTTTAAAGATATTTTGCATGAATCAATAGACTCATTCCGGTAAAGATAACATGATAATCCATATATGGCTACAAAAAATAAAATCTCCTTCGTTCATATACACTCATGTCCATAAATTAAGGATAATTCAGAATCACACAGAAATTGAACTCTAAAATAAAAATTTCACCTGTAGAATTATCACACACATCTTGAAGAAGAATATGCAAATTACAGGAAACCACCAGATGGCGCGGATAGTACGTCACAATGACGAGAGTGTAAGAGAGGGGTATATAAGGAATGGTGGCAAAGAAGTACAATTGTTCACAAGCGCTTTAAAAGCCTTTCAGTGCAATAACCGCATAGTTATGCCACAAAGAATGCATTTGGAGGATTTTTTACGTGGTAGAATTATCGGACGACTGGAATGTGGGCGTACCCAGCTGGAAGTATCCGAGGAACTTGGAATCGCCCAGAGTGTCATCTCCAGGCTTTGGCAACGATTCCAAGATGATGATAATGTGAGTAGTACTCCATATTAACCATCATACTAACCATGTTATACTGTTTTTTGTAAATAGGTTCTTTTTTGAAATTTGCTCCAGGGAGTAAAAATCGCAATTTTTATTAATTATGTCAAACATATAGCATCGGTTTTGCTCTTTACCTTCTGTTTAATAAATAGACTTTACAAATAAGTCAAATTTGTTTTGCTTCGGTCTCTTTCTTTGCCTGAACTTCATTATCCTTAATTTATGGACATGAGTGTAGTTTTATACAGAAAAATAAATCGAATCCCAAGACCACAGTACTGAATAGTATTATTTATTATTTAACAAAACATTCGATATGTCGAAAATAAATTAATCTCAGATTCGTAGACTATGCGTAACGTGCACAGATATCGGTCAAACACGTTGCGTATAGTGCACTATAGTAAATAACATTGAATCTGGCTTGAATAACATTGAAAGCTTTCTCTTTCTGGTGAAAAATGGCATCAGTTCAGTACTTGACACTACTAAAGAATAACAGCAATAGCTGTGACCCAAAAAGAATTGGAAAACATAAATATTTGAAAACTTTAAAAATATTTTGATAACTTTACAGAAACCCACAAGGTAGAAAGGGGAAACATTAACTTTTCCGGATATGCTTTTAAGGCAACTATATAACACTAGTAATACACATGATGACCAGGCGAATCAATAAGCTGAAAAACACTCATATGGTCAACTCGACATTAAAAAAACATGTTACTAGATAGCACGTTTGTTTACCCTTTTAAATAATCGTCGGATTCCAATTAGAAGTAGCAAACATATAACAGCTTCTTCCAATGAACATCTACCCAAAATAGCTCGACTTTAGTTTGAAAAACTTGTACCGTTCAATTTCGAACTATTTTAGTCAAAAAATTTAATTAAAAACCAATTTCTAAGTCCAAATCGGAGTATTCATCGAGTTCTTCAAAACCTAGTGGCAGTATGCAAGTGGACAAGGCCTCGATTCCGTGTTGGTGTTGTGAGTTGCCTTTATCACTTTCTGAAATGATATGACTCAATGTCCGATATTAACAGTGGATGTTAGCCTTGTGACAATTCGACTATCTGTTAAGGTATTTCCATCAGGCCTCCACTTTTATGTTAACAGTTTTTTTTTTATAATTTCCCAACCAAATTAGCATATTTCAAAATATTCGCAACTAATTTGAAAGGAATTTTAGAATAATACATAAAACAATTCTTATGACTTTATTATCACAACCATTTCTTAATAACAAACAAGAATAGAAAGAAACGATAGCAGGTGAAAGGAAAATATATTTATGTATAATAATGAAAAATATAAATGCACCTTTATCTATGCAGAACTATGTCGAAAACATCTTCCAGATTAAAAGCGAATATATTTCGTATATTAAAAAATCTGTGTACTTATCTGATATCAGCATTTATCTGTGGAATAGCTCCAAATGTAGCTGAATTCACCGATACTTTTTCCCCAAACCTCCAAAGGCGGTAACAGGAAATCCATATTTGGCAATTTTTAGTGGACATGGAATGTACTGTAAGCATCTGAAGACTCAAAAATTCAATCTTTTGGTATCTAAGGTATCGAAAAGGTGGGGAAAGATAGAGTGGGTTTCCCAAGCTTTTTCAAAAATATTTATTCCGAAAATTCCTAGATCTTTCCACGATAAAAGTAATAAATTCATCCCGTGTAGAAGCGCAAATTTCTGCTTGAAAGATCCTTCTGAATGATTGAAAGAGGTAAGAAGAGCTTGGAGGAGAGTCGATGAAAGCATTCGCTGCGACATTCTTCACAGCACTGGCGTAAGTCTTTTTATATCAGATGACACTGCGGATTCCCCTTCCTACAGAATCCCTGACACTTTGGAAGATTTTCAATTTTCTTCAGTCTCAAGTATGTTCTAAGCATTCTGAGCAGTTACAAAGCATCTGAAAAGGAATGGATTTTAAAGTTTCCGTCCCTGTCATGATTTGAGGCGAAATTTAAAGGGACGTATAATTCTGTTCATTTTATCACCAAAGTCATGTCTCAAAAGAAGACAGCAACAGTTTTCGAGTATTTTTTCCGCCTTCTGTTACTAACAGGAGAATAGTGCATTAAATTCAATGAAAACCGCATTGTTCACTATCTATTTCATGATTTTGGTAAAATTCATGTCTAGGAAACTAGATTTTCTTCGAAATTGTGAAATATAACTATTCATGTTTGGGATTTTGTGCCTTTGATTATATCGAGACAGAGGAAAATTTAGTATTTCAAATGATTTATAGTTGTGCATGTGCGAGTTCAAGTTCTGCATTTTAAAAATATAATGCATCAAAACCAGTATTCCTTTCAAACTAGTATTGCAAAATTGAACACAATTGAATTGAATATTGCACAATTGAACACAATTGAATTGAATACTGTACAATTGAACACAGTTGAATTGAATATTACACAATTGAACTATTGAATTGAAGGGAGAACAGTGCCTTACAGGAAAAAAAAACCATTGCTTTCTTCAAATTTCATGTTTGTGGTAAAATCCATGTCTATGAAACTAGATTTGCTTCTAAATTGTGAAATGTAACTATACATGTTTAATATTGTGTGCTTTTTATTATATAGAGAAACAAGAAACTTTAGTATGATTTCAAATGATTTATAGTTCAGTATGTGCGAATTCCAGTTTTGCATTTTAAAAATATAATGTATCAAAACTTGTATTCATTTCAAACTAGTATTAACAAATTGAACACAAAAATTAATATTGTACAACTGAACAATTGTTTTGAAAGGAGAACAGTGCATTATAGGAAAAAAACACACTGTTTACTACCTATTTCATGTTTGTAATAAAATTCATGTCTAGGAAACTAGCATTTCTTCTAAATTGTGAAAGGTAAATATAACATGTTTGGGATTTTGTATCTTTGATTATATCGAGAAAGAGAAAATTGTAGTATGATTTCAAATGATTCATAGTTGAACATGTGCAAGTTCCAGCAAATCATTTTAAAAATATGATGTATCAAAACCTGTATTCATTTCAAACTAATATTACACAATTGAGCACTATAGAAAACGCAAATATTTTGCACTTTTAATGACATCAAAGAAAGGCAAATTGTAATCTTTTAAGAAGGATTTCAAATAATACAGGGTTCACATTTCATCAAAATTTAACTTTGATTTCTAACTATATTTTTGGTTGCTCTTAATATTTTAATGTAAATGAATGAATTACTTTTCTACCTTTATGGTTAAAAGCCTTTTGGAAAAGTGAACTTTCAATATATCTTTCTAATCTTTCCTGAGTTTTAAAATAGCTTATTTGTCAACAAGTTTGGGCATCTCACGTTATAAATAACAAATAATACAATTTGAAATAAAAGGCCTAGAACATAGTCTTAAAGTCAGAGGATTGTTTCGATTAGTAAGTGAAATATATTGCAAAATTTTGCATTCAAATTATTATAGATGATATGTAAACCAAAAATAATCTAGACCAATAGTATATTTTGATGCAACCAGAGCAAGAAAAGTTGGTGTACTAAGCCAAAAGTTCAGACTAAGAAGCTTTTATACATTACTTAACTATTTTTAGCATATTTAAATATATTGAATACTTAAATAACTCTGAGCCATGGCTACAATTTTGCCAGAATTGTGGCTAATAAAGTTTTGTGACTAATACTCTAAGTCCAGATAAGTCTTAAGAATTGCTAAGTTTTATCAGAATGTATTCTTACTGATAAGAATGTATTATTTGATGTATTTTTATCTGAATTTCTCCGTATGTTTTATCCTAGACAATAATTAGACCAAAAATGCGATGCTGATAAGAATATATTATTTGATGTACTGATAAGAATGTATTATTTGATGTAGTGATAAGAGGGTATTATATGATGTACTGATAAGAATATATTATTTGGTGTACTGATAATGTATTATTTGATTCTCTGATAATCTTGTATTACTTGATGTACTGATAAGAATGTGCTATTTGATGAATTTTTATCTAAATTTCTCTGTATTTAATATACTGGTCAATAATGAGACCACAAATGCAATTACGGTCAGATGAAGCAAAATTATTTGGAATTTAAAACCCATGACTGCTTAAAAAATTCCTTTAAGTAAACATTAATTTTCCAACTAATGTTATTTCCAGTAAGCTAAGCAAGAGTAGCAAATCTTTATTCAACTGTCAAGAGAAGTATGAGCACACGGAAAAGAGAAAAATTTCTAGTTCTTTTCTTCTCTGGCTATGAAATTAGATTTCATTTCCTTGTCAAGCACTGAAATTAGATTTCATTTTCTACTTTAAATTCCATCTCATTCCAGATTCAGAAAAATAGGTTTCAGAGTTCTCTCTAGAGTAACACGGAAACACATTCTTCTAAATCTTTAAATTGACAGTAGGATTTCTGTTTTAATGTTTGGTAAGAAAATCTGTTTCTGTGGATTTATATTTCATTTATTCGAAACAATGTTGGAAGACACTCTAATCTGGGAAAGGTGTCAATTACTTACATAAAATGCTGGTATTTATATACAATGTAGTAAATAAGAATGTAGCTTGTAAAATATGGTTTTAAAATAAAGAAAACGTTCTCTTGAGTAGCTTAAAAGATTAGAATTGCTGGTCTTCTAGCAATGTGCTGCATTTTTTATTCTTGATTAGAGAAACTTCCAGAATGATAATAAAGATTATCCTGTCACTAACATTGAAGTCCTAGTTTTGCTCACATAATGAAGAATCGTAAAAATTTAAATTTGCAAGATTTGTTGCATGCATTTTTAAGATATTTAAATAAAAATTAAGGAATACCATTTGATATAAGTATTTATGTAATAAGTTTGTTGTACTCATGATTTACGTGAAATTACAATAATATGAATAAAATTTTATTAAGACAGGTAATATATTTTTTCTGATGCCTTTACAATTCTACGCCGTGGGTTTCTGAAACCGTGAAGAGTATTGAAACACTCATGATAGAGTGAACCACTCATAAACTAGAGAAAAATGAGGAAGTTATGCTTTCCAAAAGAGCATTCAAGTTGAAATTGCTATATATGCGTATTTGCATTTCCTATTACAGAATACTTGGAAACTTATTTTTTTAATATGAAAATTTTTCTAATGTCAAACAGTAATACTGTGGAAGACTATTCGGTACTAATACTCCTTATACTATATTGTTATAAGGTACTAATACTGTTTCTACTATACTGCTATTAAGTACTATTACTTCAGAACTATAGCAGAATTGAAGTTATCCTTATTATAGATAAATGGGGAAGCAATACTTCGCTTGAGAATTTTCGGATTTAACTATGGCATATTTGCATTTCGTACTTATAAAACCTCAGAATGCTTCAGTTAGTCAATCCGATTATCTGATTCCCCATCGAATCTGCGTTTTCTAAAGCAGTAAATGTAACTTGTAAACATGCTTCCTCCTACGCATTGGCGAGAACGTCCCCTGTGGCGTTCAGAAGAAATACTCAGTTGGCCTACAGAATCTCACCCGGAGAGGAAGTATATTTTGCGCATCCCAGACGAACCTGAGAATCTGGTTTACGGCTTAGAAGTGGAATCCTTCCACGAAACTGTAATTATATGTCTTTAATTATGTTAAATATTTTCTGTCGTTAATTGTATGTGTGTAGTGTTTGTGTGTGTTCGAATAAAGTTGTGAGTTTTCCAACTTGTGCCTTCAGTATCTCAACCCAACCTCCCCCAGTTGCCCAACTGTACGCCATCATCGGGAAATGAATCTCTTACATGCTGGCTAATATTTAATGAAAATACAAAGAATAGGCCATAATAATAACGATTATATAAATAACGAAGAAAAACATTGTGTAAACTATTTAAAAAATACATTTTTAATGCGAAATATAACATTTCCTATTTGTTAATCAAAAAACAAATACCCATAAAAATAATAGAACGTAAAACATGGAATTTCTTTAAATATTAGCAGAAATGTTTTACCTGGTGTTTCTTTTTAATCAGTTTATTTCAATATTTAATAATGATTATTATCAAATTATTAATAATGTTGCTTATCATAAATTATGTTTTTGTTACATTTCAATATAAATAACGAAGAAAAAAAATTGTATGAACTATTTAAAAATATATCTTTAATGCTAAATATATCATGTCCTATCTGTTAACCAAAAACAAATATCAATAAATATAATAGGTCGTAAAATATGTAATTAATTTAAATATTAGCAGAAATGTTTTATCAGGTGTTTCTTTTTAATCAGTTTATATATATATTTAATAATGCTTATCATCAAATTATTAATAACGTTGCCATCATCAGTTATGTTTTTTTAATACATTTTAATATAAATAACTAAGAAAAAATTGTGTGATCTATTTAAAAAATACACTTTTAATACGAATATATTTTTAATTAATTTTAAATGCATTTTTAATATCCTTTCCTATTTTATAACCAAAAAACAAACATCTATAAAAGTAATAGTACGTAAAATATGCAATTTCTTTAAATATTAGCTGAAATGTTTTATCTGGTGTTTCATTTTAATCAGTTTATTTCAATATTTAATAATGCTTATTATCAAAGAAATTATGTTTTTTTTTATTTTATGACATTT
Source organism: Caerostris darwini (assembly GCA_021605075.1). NCBI lineage: Eukaryota > Metazoa > Arthropoda > Arachnida > Araneae > Araneidae > Caerostris > Caerostris darwini. Next base: position 356,965 of record BPLQ01012976.1, on the reverse strand, counting down.
CAATATTTAATAAACATGATTAACAAAGAATCGTCAAACTTTTCCTTTAAAAAAGTACTTTTTTGTCGTTTCTTCGCCTTACATAATTTAAATTAAAAAGTTAATTAGACAAAAAGAGCAAAAAAAAAAAAAAAACCCATTACTTTATTTAAATATATAACTTATGCATGAAATCGGCACAAGTTAGCAAAGAGAAAAAAAGCCAACTTTCTTTTCAGCTGATTTTTTTTTCTTTTTACTTTTTTTTACATTAAAATCATTCAAGTAATTTGTATGTTTTTATTCCATTAATCTGAGGGGAAAAAATTATCCTCTGATTTCTTGTCTTTTCCCTGGAGTTACGTTTTCTTATAAACAGTGGCGTTTTTAAAAATTAAATTCGCTTTTTTTATATCTTTTTTTTTTTTTTTTACAGATTGTTATTCTTATTGCGTGAAAGTTACTAATAAGCCTTTTTTTTTCGACTTTTAAAAACCGAGTGACATTCATTGTTATTTTTATTGCTCTGTCAAAACTCATTTATTTCTTAACAATTTTATTTTTATACATTGTCTCAACTTTTTAGTTTTAAATTCGAACACTTTTCTTAGTATTTGCGACAAAAATAATGGACGCATAAATTAAGTAGGAATTGAGTTTGAAGGAATGTTCGTTATATTCCTCATTTATTACTCACTTATATATAGAAAATTGCATTTATTTTAATTCTTGCTTAGTTTTTTTTTTTTTTTTTCTTTTTAGTTTTTCTTATTCTATATTTTTCATGCTTAATATTTGCAGCAGCATTAATATATTTTGGGGCAAGATGGCCGAATGATTGCCGGGTTCATGTCCCGGCAGTGCCATGGATGTTTGTAGTGATTCGGAATTCACATTAAACCGGAAGGTCCCAGTCTAATATGGCTGTTGGGCGTAGGGATGACTACCCTACCTCATAAAAAGAAGGCATCTCCTGTCTTGAAATTTGCCAGTTGGCAGACGGCCTTGGCCCACCATAGGGCTGCTGCGCCAATGATGATGATTAATATATTTTATTTTATTAAAAGAATATGTACATTTATTGAAAGATACACTTAAAAAGTTTAAACTTGAAAATGCCCGACTCGTGGTTCAGTTTCAAAGTACGCCGCTCGTGAGCATTAGGGCTGAGATGCTGTTGTTGTAGACCCTGTTTCAAAAAATGAGGAGACTATAAATGTTTGTGATGCTCAATATGTTGCCTCCTCAATCGAAATACCTGGTGGGTGTTTACCGGGTTCCCGTACGATACACAAATGTGGGGTAGTACATGCTAAAAGTCCACTACCGTCCTCCCTCTTCAGCGACTCGGAGCATTATCATTTTTAACATTAATGGAAGAAAACACGCCTTTGAAAATTAGCTTTCAGTTTTCACTGACGATACTTTTCTTTAAAAAGATATATGTGAAGCCAAATATCAAGACACATTTTCATATAATACGAAATTAAAACAATTTACATGGTTTTCCTTATTTTGTTCAAGCATATTTGATTATATTATCTTGTAGCACAGTACTTTGAGTTGTGTTCTATTATCATTTTTATCATTAAAGAAAGAAAACACCCTTTTCGGAAGTTATCTTTCAGTTTTCATTGTCGATATTTTCCTTAAAACAGAATATGTGAAATCAAATATAAAGACAAATTTTTAAAGCTAATTATTATTTTTCGTGTATATTTGTTTTTACATCAAATCGTTATCAAATAGGTACAGCTGGGAACTATCTAATTGAATGCAACAATGCTTTAAGATATCAATTGTATTGTGAGGTTCATTCACAGTTAATGAGTTTTCTCATTTAATTTTTGAATATTTCATTTAAACACTTTTCGTTCTTGGACTACAAAATATTACAAATGCCATGATAAACAACACAATTTCATTAAATAGAATATTACTCTAGAAGTTATTTCAGGTAACTGGGTTTCTCATTAAAGCTATTTCAGGTAAATGTGTATTTTTAAAATTATTTAATTATGCATATTTAATAGAAAAAAAAAAAGCACTAGCATTGTATAGTTTGCTTCTTATGTTAATTTATTTAAATTTAATACTAACTGTATTATTCTTCCCGTATAGTAAATTATGCTTTAAAATTTATCTAAAATCATTTCCAGTAAATTTACCAAACAATAAACTGCTTTCTTGAATATTCACGAACATGCTGTTTTACAATGAATAGATTTTCCTCTATTTTGGTGTAAGTATATCTATTTTGCATATACAGAGATTAAATTATTGGGAAAGTAAAACACATACATTGGAACATCGTATTGCAATTGTTATAATAAATTACAAAATCTTAAATTTTTACAATTTAAATAAATATATTTATATGCAAATACGTTCTGTTCCATTGTATATTAGTGAGCTATTGTATCCCAAAGTCAAAAACTAAATATTTTTTAATAACAGTCTTTTTAATTTTGTCTAATAACAATTATTTATCAATATTTATCGAAATTTAATAATAATCATTTTAAAAGAATATAAATAATAAATTAACTCATACAGTGAGAAAATTCTTATATTTTTTTTAAAAAAATACCAATGTTTAAAAGATTTTCAATACTGTTGGATTATCTGCCTTTATGTACGATAGTCTCAAAAACAGAAAATAAAAAGGCTATTAGATTTAAAGGATATGAACGCAATACAATATTATAGAAATAAAATAAAATGGATAGCTAAGGTTAAATTTATTGTACATTCCATAAATACTTAACATTTAATTTTTTTAATTTTACGTGTTTAAATTATATTAAAGAAACATATCACATAAAATTATTACCATACAAGGAAAAAAAGGAAAATAGATGCATTTTATTAAACGTTGGTTAACCATGAAACTGAATTATAAAGAACCCATTGAAAAAAATATAAAAAGTAAAAACAAATAAGAAGTTTAAAATTCTTTTTATGTAGATATGTTTTTAAGATCGTATGTTATATGTCTTTCATTTAGCAGATTTTATGGCAAATTCAGCTTTACAGAAGTTGCCTCTCGAGGGACCTGTTATTCTATGTTCACAATAGGGTGCCTTCACGATTCGTAGCTCAGTGGCAACTTGCGCCGCTCGTAAGCATTAAGGCTCGTTACCACCGAGGCGAGAGACGTGAAGATTCAAGAGGCAAGCGAGAAAATTTTTTCGACCCCTTCACAGCGAAACGTCAGAAATAGCATTACGCCTAGTGAAGTTCCGCTTCGAGTTGAAAGTTGGCCAACTCGGAGCGAAACGTCAGAAATAGCATTACGCCTAGTGAAGTTCCGCTTCGAGTTGAAAGTTGGCCAACTCGGAGCGAAACGTCAGAAATAGCATTACGCCTAGTGAAGTTCCGCTTCGAGTTGAAAGTTGGCCAACTCGGAGCGAAACGTCAGAAATAGCATTACGCCTAGTGAAGTTCCGCTTCGAGTTGAAAGTTGGCCAACTCGGAGTGGTGCATTGCAAACCGGTTTCAGGCGAACGCGGTGAGGCTAATGATTGGTCAAATTTTTTCGCTTGCATCTTCTCGCCTTGGTGGGCACGAGCCTTTAGGGCTGAGGTTCAATCCGCTGGCGGCTTTGTTATAGACACTGTTTCAAAAGACTTGTAGAATCGATGGCGTTTATGATGTTAAGCATCTTGCCTCATGATTCGGACTTCCTTTCGGTTTTTTTAGGTTAACTGTTGGGAGTTTTCTTGGTTTTCTTCCGTACGGTAAGCAAATACGGGCAGCTAAGTATAGAAGTCAACACGAAAGGCACTTCCCTTCTTTCTTCACCCATCAGTGAACTATTCGTGGTATAAGTAAAGGAACACGAAGTAAACTACAAAAATCGTTTTTATATTGTGTGCCCGACTCGTGACTCAGTGGCAACTCGCACTGCTGGTGAGTATTAGGGAAGAGGTTCAATTCACTAACAGCTTTGTTCTAAACACTGTTTCAAAAGCAAAGAGACTCGATGGCTTTTGTGATGTTCAGCATCTTGCTTCGTTCGTCAGACTACCTGATGGGAGTTTTCCAGGTTTTTTCCATGTGATACGTAAATGCGGGGTTGTTCCCAAAAAAAAGTTCTTCTTCAGCGACACGGAGCCAAGTCAGACTTTTGCCTACGGGTGCTCCATCAGAGCAGAAGTTGCACTTCCTTCCCTCCTTCCATGAGAACACACGGGTTCATGGACTTATTCTAGATGTGACTGTCGACCAAGGGGGATAAGAAACAACAACAGAAATGCTTGTATACTCTAATTCTTGTAAACTCTATTTAGGTAACATGGCTAATATTATGAGTTAATTTTACATAGGAGGCATAACACGTCTGTGTCGGATCGACTCTTTTTTCAAAGCAGTGTCTGCTGCACACGCCGACAGTGGGAATCGAACTCTCTTCTATCCGCATATCTATCTTGAATCTTTATAATTCAACTTAAGTGAAGCTTCCATAGCAATTAACTATATAATAAATTGTTTCAAAATAGACTCCTTATTTAATAGGAAATATCCTTCAATTAATTGTGAAGCGGAACTTTATAACAGTAATAATAAATTAATTGTGTTTAAAAACATAGTCAAATTCTCTTAACTCCCAATAATAATATTATTCTATTCTTTTCGTTCAATTCATGCTTGATTTGTTTCATTTATGTTAGACTAAGTCAATTTAATTCAATTTATTTAAACAGGAATTGATGCAATTAAATTAATTTCCCAAACTTTATGTTAGTATATGTCTAATTACGACTAACACTTAAATCTATTAATTTTAATTAGTTCAGTTTTGAAAATTTTGTCAACAATAAAAACAGTTTCACTTATTTAATTAATTCGTCTCTGTACCTCTAAATTCTGTTTGATGTGAATTAGTTATTTTTTTTTTACATTAACTTTAATTCGTTTTAATTTTATGTTTGGCATATTATTTAACTGGTAGTTCACGAATGATAAAGTTTTCACAAACCAAATTATTTTAATTTAATTAATACAATATATGAAATAATAATTCTGTTAAACACATTATAAATAAAGTTAATTATGTTGAACAATTTCTCTTAATTCAATTAATGAGTGATGATTTATTATTCCACTTTTAGAATATTTTTCTGAACTAAAAAAATTATATATATATTTTTATATATATTTGAGAAAATATTATACTTTTCTGAACTAGAAAAATATTAATGATATCGTGAAATCAATCTTAAAATAAAACAACTTACATCACCACAGAACTACATTTATCACTACATTCATTACTTCATAATAAATAAACTACATTCATCACTACACATGTGATCAATCGGAATTGATGAAGAGTTTTTTTTTCTGCATTAGGATTTAAGTTAAAAAAAATTAAATTCTATTTTCACACTGAATAACCATTATTTTTTAATATTAATTTAATTCAAATAATGCAAACCTCTGATAATCATAACATTTATTTTAGAGAACTATAACAATGCCAACATCTTTAAACAAAACTAATCTGAACATTATGCGAATCCTTGAAACTATTGATAAAAAAATTGAATTGAATACTTTAATTGAAAATTTTAATGTTACACTATGCATAGTACCTCATGCTCAATTCTAAAAATTCCGACAAATTTTAAAAACGAATCAAAATTCTTCAACAATTTTTTCGTTAAAAAGTCAAAATTTAAGAATTTAGAGAATTCTAAATGTAAGTGAAATTTATTTGAAAAAATTAATGCTGTAAAAATGTATATAAATATACTCATTGTTCAAAGATATCAACAAAAGGAGAAATTCATGATATTTCTGTTAATATAATAGTGCTATGGAATGGGTTACAAAATAGCATAAGTGCTATAGAATTATCTATAGAATAGCATAAGTGCTATAGATTTATCTATAGAATAGCATAAGTGCTATAGAATTATCTATAGAATAGCATAAGTGCTATAGAATTATCTATAGAATAGCATAAGTGCTATAGAATTATCTATAGAAAGTGCTATAGAATTATCTATAGAAAGTGCTATAGAATTATCTATAGAAAGTGCTATAGAATTATCTATAGAAAAGCATAAGTGCTATAGAATTATCTATAGAATAGCATAAGTGCTATAGAACTATCTATAGAATAGCGTAAGTGCTACAGAATTATCTATAGTTCAGTATAAGTGCTATAGAACTATCTATAGAATAGCATAAGTGCTATACAATAGAATATTTTTTCCATCCGTAGCTAATTATATAGCACTATATAGTAAATAATGTTATAGAATTAGCTACGAATGGAAAAAATATTCAACAAAAATTATGATTTCCGAACAAATTTCTTGCACGCGACCAATAATAACAGATGCATTTAGAGCGCAGGAGAGCTGAGGTTTGAGTCCTTTGGCAGCATACATTGCACTCACAATTTTCAGAAATCAGAAGACTTGATGGCATTTGTGGCAATGTGTGTAAAGCTTGTTGCATTTACAATCAGACTGCCTAGTGGGAGTTTTCAGAGTTTTCTCTCATACGATAGGCACATATGGAAGATTTATCCCTAAACGTCCCTCCCATAAGGCAATTTCTTCTCCTCATTGTCGATGAGTAGTGGATTATTTGTAGCATAGATAAACGGAATACAAATTCAGTAATGTTTAAAAAAATACTATGATAGACTAAAAAATTACCTAACGATAGTCTAATAAATATCATGACAGTTAAAATTTATTTAACTTTATAAAATGTTAACTTCAATGAATAGTTTTTTATTTTATTTATTTTTCCAGTCTTAATTGTCATACCCTTTATGATGAAAGCAGTAAGATAAAATCCATTTAAGATAAAAGCAGCTGGCAATTGTAACAATGTGTGTAAACCTTGTATTTATAATCAAACTGCCTAAAGGAAATTTTCTGAGTTTTCTCCTTTACGATAGGCACATATGGAAGAATTGCCCCTAAAAGTCCTTCTAAGGCAATGCCCTCCCTTCATCGTTTATCAGCAGTGGATTATTTGTGGTACACATAAATGGAATACGAACCCACTAATGTTTAACAAACATATTATGAAAGTCTAATAAGTTACTTTTAAAGAAAATTTATTTAACTTTATATAATGTTAACTTGGGTAAATAGTTTTTTTAATTTATTTATTTTTTGAGTTTAATTTTCATAACCTTTTTAAGATAAAAGCAGTAAGATAAAATCGATTTAAGATAAAAGCAGCTGACAATTGTGACAATGTCTGTAAAGCCTGTTGCATTTATAATCAGGTTGCCTAGAGGGAGTTTTCTGAGTTTTCTCCCGTACTATAAGCACATAGGGAAGAGTTACCCCTAAATGTCCTTCCCATAAGGAAATGACCTCTCCTCATCATCCGGGTTATTATTGGCATACATAAATGGAATACGAACCCACCAATGTTCAACAAAAATATTATGATAGTCTAATAAATTACTTTTAAAGAAAATTTATTCAACTTAACAAAATGTTAAATTGAATAAATTTTTTATTTTATTTATTTTTTCGGTCTTTATTTTCATACCTTTTAAGATGAAATCCTTTTAAAATAAAAGCAGCTGGCAAAAGTGACATTATCTGTAAAGCTTGTTGCATTTATAATCAGCCTTCTTAGTGGGAGTTTTCTGAGTTTTCTCTCATACTATAAGCACTTAGGGGCGAGTTACCCCTAAAAGTCATCCCAAGGCAATGTCCTCCATTCATCATCTATCAGTAGTGGATTATTTGTGGTTATATATAAAGGGAATACGAACCCACCAATTTTCAACAAAAATAATATGATAGTTTAATAAATTACTTTTAAATAAAATTGATTTAAGTTTATAAAATGTTAACTTGTAATTATGTGAATAGTTTTTATTTTTTGGTCTTAATTTTCATAACCTCCAAGATATAAGCAGTAAGATAAAATCCATTTAAGATAAAAGCAGCTGGCAATTGGGACAATGTGTGCAAAGCTTGATGTATTTATAATCAAGCTACTAGTGGAAATTTTCTGAGTTTTCTTCCGTATTATAAGCGCATAGGGAAGAGTTACCCCTAAAATCCTCCCGTAAGGCAAGTGCCTTCTACTCATCTTCCAACAGTAGTGGATTATTTGTAGCATATATAAACGGAATACGAACCCTACGATGTTCGGCAAAAATATTTAGATAGTCTAATAAATTACTTCTAACGAAAATTGATTTAATTTTATAAAATGTTAACTTGACTGAAAATTTTTTTTTTATTTATTTATCTTAATTTTCATAACCCTTTAAGATAAAATCCATTTAAGATAAAAGCATCTGGCAATTGTGACAATGTGTGTAAAACTTGTTGCATTTATAATCAGGCTGCCTAACGGGAATTTTCTGAGTTTTCTCCCACACGATAGCCGCGTATGGAAGAGATACCCCTAAAATACTCCCGTAAGGCAAAAGTGGGTTAATTTTGGCATACAGAAAGGGTATACGAACCCACCAACATTCAACAAAAATTGTATGATTATGATAGTCTAATAAATTATGTTTAAAGAAAACTGATTTAAGTTTAAAAAATGTTAACTTGCGTGAATAGTTTTTTTATTTTATTTATGTTTTCGGTCTTAATTTTCAGGAACCTTTAAGATAAAAACAGTAAGATAAAATCTATTTAAGATAAAAGCAGCAGAAGAACATTTTATCCCATTTTGGAAATATTTCCTCTGTCCCCTTGAGAAATCCTATCCGATGGAAAAGAAAATGCAAAATATGTAGATGTAGTTCTCAATTATTTTCCATCCGCATATCTTCAAGATTGATTAATGATTTATGCGTACCGAGGAGTAAAACGTGGAGCAAAGAAGACTTTTAGCAATGCATTTCTTACATTGCATGTTAGTAAATGTAATGTAACAAATGCATTGCGAAGAATTAACTTTAAATATAATTTGTGAATTATTAAAAATTGCATAGGAAACTTTATTGGTAATGTCAATATTATTCCGAATTTAAACTACTTATACTCATGTTTAGTAGAAATATTTTAAAGTTTTTAATGTTTTAAAGAGATATAATATTTTATAGTTATGAATTCAAAACATTTTATAGAAATATTATGTAAATTATTAGAAAAATACAGTATATGTTTATCTATGTAAAATATTAGAAAATGCAGTAATAATAATATAAATATTAAAAAATATGCTAATAAATATGCAAGAGAAATAAAATAATAAGTATGTAAGATAATATAGTAATAATCAAGTGAAATATTAAAAAAATGCAATAATAATTATGTAAGTATTAGAAAATACAGTAATAATTATGCATCTATTAAAAATATACGAATAACTATTCAAGAGAAATATAATAATTATGTAAGAAAATATAGAAATAATTATGTGAAATATTTGAAAAATACAATAAAAATTACTTTAATATTACAAAAATATAGAATAATTTGTCTTCTTCTTCATTGGTTGACATATGCCGTCTTCTTACTAGCAGATTTCGAGAAAGGAGATGTCACTCGATTCTCAGACAGCATAGTAACAATTATGTAAGATAAATAAAATAATAATTATGTGAAATTTAAGAAAAATATAAAAATACATTCAATTAAAAGTATTTTACAGCAAGGGTGTCAAACCCCTTCCCAAAACTTCCATGGGCAGCATTGGGAGAAAAAAAACACTCTAGGACCATTTCTTACAGACATAAAAATGGTCTCGTACACTACATAAAGTATTGCTGATTTCACGATAACTTTTAAGCTAAAAAGTTTTTAAATGCATAATCTATATTGTCCCCTCCCTCGTAAAAGAAGCAAAAATGTTGTAGCAAAAGGATCTTTCATTTCTTTTCGAGGAGAGCTTTTTAAAATCATTAAGCAAATAAAAGACGCTCTAACTACTAAAATGAAAAATAAAAAAATCAGATAAGTAGTTTTATACCTAGATAAAATAAAAACTTCATTTTATATAGTTTTCTGTATTACAGTCTTAAAATATTAATGAATATATAAAAAACTCGATATATAAGAAAGCATGGAATATAAAGGAAACATATAATTATATGTTGGACCATATTCATAGCATTGCTGGGCCATATGAACATCGTGGGTTTGCAACACCTGTATTACAGTTTCATATATGCAGCTGATACTCGTTAATGAGCATCCTGATAAATCATTAAAATAATTATTTGCTATAAAAATTAGAGGCTTAAGTTGGTTTTTATATTAAAAAATCCCCATTAAATTATTATGTTAAGTAACGATGCTTAAGAAGTAGTTCAATGAACTTAAACTGCATTGAGCAACTAACATTTTTCTATGCGTACCAGAGAATTTATATATATTCTTCTTCTTCATTGAAGCAACTGTCTCATGATGGGCCAAAGCCTTCTGCCTACTGGCAGATTTCGAGACAGATATTTTCTTTTTTTACGTGGTAGGGTTGTCAGCTACATTCATAGAGCGGAGGGGGGAGGCTGTATGGTAGAGTGTCTGGTGCTCGTACCACAGGTTTCGAGTTCGAATCTCGGCCGTGCGATGGATGTTTGCAGTGGTTCGGAATCCACTTCAAGCCGTAGGTCCCGGTTTCCTACGACTATAGAGCGTCACAGAGCCCAATCAGACTACTTCTCACTCACATCATTAACAAACTGTAAAGGAGCAACACAGGTCTAGACGCAGTAATGTAGTGTAGTGTAGTAGTAGAAGTCATAGACCGGAACCTAGGGTTTAAAGTGTATTCCGATTTACTACAAACATCCATAGCACCCCGGGTCTCGAACCCGAAACCTGTGGCACTGGGTACCAATTGTGTATAGTAGTACATAGCAATTTTACAAACACAATATATTAAATGTATAAAAAAATTATTTTCCTAAACAAATTGAAAAGCTTCTTTTTTAAAAGAGGACTCTCGTCATATAATTAATATATATATATATACCAATATTGAGGGATAACTGTGCAAAACAAAAAATATTTAACATTTTACTGTTAGGGTAATAGCAAGACTCTAACTCCTCTATTGAAGAAGATGTTTTACATGTTAAAAGGCACTTGAGTGTTATTATGGTATTAATTTCCCTAGATTTACATTCTTAAAGTGTTACTTTAACCACGTTTTCTCTTTCTCTTCAACAACATTGTAAAATTCCCTTTTGCAACGTTAATTCAGTCGTACTTAGTTGAACTAACTTTCGTGGTACGATTCGCTTGGATATAATGAGCTCACTTGAGCTTTTAATTACTTTCTAACGAACCGTGAGCGACAACATCAGTTTTCATTTGAAAGATTCCTTAAGAGTCAAATAAAAGGAAAAACAGCCTTACAGAAATACCTTCATTTTACTACGTGCAAGTCATTATGCATAAACTCAAATATCGAAGTAATTCAACGTGAAATTCTAAAATAATAAGTATTTATTCCACATACTGAGCTAAAAAAAATTCTAATAACGTTCTAAAATTAAACACAAATCTATATTTCAATAAGTTTTCATTTAAAAGATTCCTTAAGAGTCAAATAAAAGGAAAAACATACAGAAATACCTTCATTTCACTACATGCAAATTATGATACATCAACTCAAATGTCGAAGAAATTATACATGCAATTCTAAAATAATAAGAATTTAGATCACTTACTGAGAATAAAAAAAATTATTATAATGTTCTAAAATACAAACGCAAACATATATTTCAATAAAGATCATAAGTATGCCAGTGTTTTTTAATAAACTGATGGCAGCTGTAGTAACTTCTATTTTGCATTCGATAAATTCATATTGCTAATTAGCGTTAATAAAATATTATCATAGATTGAAAACATATTTTAGAATTCATTTGACGTAAGATATAAATTATAAATTGAATGATGGTATCGTAAGAAGATTAAATTATACATATTGCGTTATGTAAATTTGACACTGCCTACATTGAAATTGCATATTTCATCTAGTATGCTCATTTGAAAATGGTATGACAGATTTGCTTGTCTTTACAAATAAATTAATATAAACAGAGAACACCAAATAGTCGAAATGGGCCAAAAACCTTTGTTGTTGTTTCTTATCCCGCTTGGTCGACAGCAACATCTAGACCAAGTCCATAAAGCCATGTGCTCTCAAACAAACCGATGAATCATGACAATGGTAAAAAAAAGCAGCTTCTTTTTGTCCTTAACCTTGAGATACCAAAAAGGAGAAGTCTGACTTTATCCACCAAATTATTCCTCCGGGCCCTGGGTACCCATTTTACGACATGCATCGGTTATAGTAGGACTATTCTAACCCGGACCCACCAAAAATCTCTAATTGAAAATATTGATTTTCCTCTTTTTCCTATAGACTTTCGTCATTTTTCTTTACGTCTTACATTTGTCTCAACATTAAAAATGTCTATCTCACAATTCAATAATATAATACGGTATTTTTGTCATTTTAAAAGAAGAAAACTATAAATTTACTACCTAAGAGTTACAATTCTGAAACAAATCAACTTTATGTGTCCACATCAGCTGTAGAAACAATTACTATACGTTGATAAGCACAAAAAATTTTAAGTGGAGGTTGTTTACAATAATTTTTAATTTGGTAGTGACTGTCACCAGTATACAAAGCTCAATAAAATAAACGCTGCAATAAATTTTAATAAAATAATATTAGACACCATGTGTTATAACTTTACCATTTCATCCATTATTTCTTTCTAAAATAGATTATCGTATATCAGGAAGATATGTAAAAATCATATACTATCCTTGAAATAAAGTAAAATTATGCAAGCAGCGATTTATAACAAAGAGCATTAAATTATTTTCTTTACACATAAAAAAAATTTATTTTACTCAAAGTTTGAAGAATCGATGAATAAATAAATAGTATATTAAGCAATTGATAAATGTACGCATTTATGGCATTTAAAACTATACTAGAATACTAAAAAGAACAAAACTAATGTAGACTATTTCTTTCTGAGATGCACCCTATTTTATGTAACAGATATTTGGAATATGTTTTTGTATTGGGGTTTGAACTCTCTTTTCTACAAATGAATAAATATTTTTATCATTAAAATATTATAACTTACATCCATTCATAACCATAAAATTCAAAGTTTTTTTATATTTAGCTATTGTTGTATATTTGTCTAGAAGATACTATGTGGCATGAAACGAGATAAACTATGGGCAATGGATGTCATGTTAAAATATTTGTTAATTATTTTACTATAGCATAGTTTATGCATAATAACTATAATATTGTTTATAATCTGTATTGAACTATAATATAGTTTTTGAATTTAAAATATAGGATCTTAGGAAAATACAAAAATTTGCATTTTTTCCAAATAAAATTTTATTTATCCTAACTTAACTATTATACAAGTATAACCATACCGTAATTTTTACAAGAAAAACTTGATGAAATGAAAACGAATATACTGAAAGAAAAAAATCAATTAAAGCCTTCTTTAGAAAACTAAATAGTTTTAGTACCAATTTTAATTCAGTTAAATACAAACACTAAATTGAATAATCGCTGAAAATGTAATTATATTAATTATTAATGGTTCATCTTAATCTAGATCATTTAAAGGTAAAGTGACTTTATTTGATAAGTTTTCCGAAAGTCCTTTAGTGGATGATACCAATAAAGAATAAATGTAAAAAACCATGCAAAATGTTGGTATCAATTACTTGTTGGCTAATACTACAGAGAAAAAAAGAGTTTCTGAATATAAAAAACATCGAAATAAAAAAATTTGTAAAATAAAGAAATTATAATAGGCAATACACAGTAAAATTAAACATTTATAGCAGATCATTTTAAAGTTTCTTTCAGGAATAATTGCGGCTGAACAAAATTCCATTTAAATTTATAAGTCTCTCAATAATATTTTCTTTAAATTGTAATTATTTGTGTCTCTTTTTCCCTTCATATATTTCGAGCATACTCAAAATACTTTGGTCAGAAAAAAAATTTTCAGAGTTGCTTTGGAAGCTTGAGTCTTAACAAAGTTTATTTAAACGTATTTAAGCAAACATAGTTTATTTAAATAATGATTTAATAATGTAATTTTAGTGTGAGCAATATAGACTATATATATGCATATATATATAATGCATTTAGAATGCACTAGAACCTTTAAAGTGGTTAGTCAAAATTAATTTTATATGCGTATTATTTTAAGAAATATTATGCTCATGCTGTTTTACAAAATAATGATAATAATAGTAATAATTTTATGTATGTATTTCGAAAATTCAAATCTAAAATATTTAAATTGAGAAAATGTTTAAAAGTTATTATTTCATTTACGTTTGGTGAAAATATTTAAAAATATTTGAAAATAATTTTTTTTTGTTTTCGGTGAGAAAAATTTTTAAAAGCTGTAATTAAACTTTTATTATTTATGCAAACAAACTTAAACTTAATTTACATCATGATGTATGAAAGCACGTTATTAAAAATTAATTTTTACATTACAATTGAATACATTAACTAAACTATAAATTTTAAAATAAATAACTTTATGTCTCATGGGACAAGAAGTTAAATAAAGTTCCATTAAATAAAAAAATTGAACAAAATAGATTTATTTACATTAAATTCATATATTTCAATTACTATTTCACTAATCTGAATAATTAATAGAATTCATCTGTAATTGAACACAAAAAGTTTACAGAATTTTAAAATAGAACACAAAGATGATTTCATTAGATTAAAAAGTTTATTATGTAGTTACAATTGAACTGAAAAAGATTGAAAAACTTCAATCGAAAAGTTCCTTAAAATTTGATTTATTATTGGAGTAGTTTTATTTAAAACAGACAAATTTCATTTAATTTGTGTAGTGTAGTTTCAAGAACAAAGCACTTTTTTTTTAAATTTAAAGTTTTATTATCAATGCAGGATAGTACCAATACTTTAGCTTTTTCACGTTTAACACATGAAATTCTAAGTGTGCTAATCGCTATAGGATAAAAACATAATTTCAATAGGTCAAATTGTTGTTCTCTGGTGCCACTTTAATTTAGAACTCCTCCTTGGAGCAGCAGCATCTGCTGGCCTCCTCTCTTCCTCCTTGAGGCAGCATCTGAGAGATTCATTCTTTCAATACTTTCTAAACCCTGCGGAGGACTTACCTGCCTATAAATATAGCTTGTATTTACCGTGCAATTTCGGAAGTCTTGTTGGTGTTCTAACCGAGTACCAAAAATTAAAAAACTTAACAAAATAATCAACTGTCCAGCTGGTAATGGTGATGTATGTAGAGAACATTCTGGAAGACTCAGACTCAAATCCCATGATTACTTTTGTTGCAGTTACTGTTTTCAGAGATGAGGAGACTCTATGGCGATTAAAACAGCTTTTGCAAGTGTCTTCAACCGATAGTCGAGCTGAATATTAGAAGTTTTCTCCTATATTATTACGTAAATGCTAGACATTTACCACTAAAAATTCCTCCATTCATCATCCTTTGGTGGGCTGTTAGTAATATATATAAATGGGGCACAATTCTCACCATTGCAGATCAAGAAAAAAGATAATCACTAGACACTTCTGGTCATATTAAAGAAATAATTTATTAAAAATTAATTTCTGCAATAATATCAACAATTGAATTTCTGCAATAATATCAGCAATTGAATTTCAGTAATAATATCGGCAATGAGAAGGATTCAATAGGATTAATCTAGTCTTAAAACAAAAAGAGTAAGTAGTATGAAGGATTTTCTAGTCATATATCAATCATTGGTGAACAGTTAGTAATATACATAAATGGGGCACGAGGCCAGCCAATGCACAGCAAGTAAAAAGATAATTATTAGGACACTTCTGCTCATATTACAGGAATAATGTATTAAAAATTAATTTTAGCAATAAAATCAGCAATTGAATTTCAGCAATAATATCAACAATTGAATTTAAACATTAAAATCAGCAATTGAATTTCAGCAATAATATCAACAATTGAATTTAAACATTAAAATCAGCAACGAGTATGATACAATAGAATTAATCTAGTCTTAAAACAGAAAGAGTAAGTACCTTGATTAATTTTAAAGTAGAAATGCAATGCGATAATGAACTGAAAAATGAAAAAAATTTGCTTCATAGACAATTGTACTTTACTAAAATATTTTTATTTAAAACAAGCAAATTTTCGTTTTGCCCACATCCAAAACAAAGTAACATTTTATTTAAAGTTTAATTACTGATAAAGGATACAGTTTTGAATTACATGGATCCGTAAGCTATTATATGCATTTGTAAATAAAAAAATGATTTAAAAGACCACGACTTTTTTTTTTCCTTTTCTAATTTTTTTTTTTTTTAGCCGTAATGCATAAGTCAGGACTAGGCGCAAATCGATTGTGGCAAATGATATTCTATTCATGATGAAAGCTAGAAGGCCGAAAGAAGCTGGAAAACTCAAAAATTCTGAAAGAAATCGGTCGAAAAGAAGGAGAGCTTTTTTTATTTTTTAACCCTCCCTCTTTATTTATTTCTGGTTTATTTCCTTTTTTTTTTTGCCCAAGCTAGTTCTTGTTATACATCGATTTTTCTTAGGAATAAAAACACACTTGAAAAAGAAATCGAACGTTGTAGGAAAATTTCGCATGTTCCGACGAGTAATCATTTTAGATATGATTCCGCGATTTAAAAAGGATACATTTATTTCAAAAAGAATATAAAATTTACGCAAGGAAAGATAAAAAAAAAAAAAAAAAAATAACACTGAAGTGGGATTTTTCCCAATAGGGCGTATTTTTCAAAATAATTCTACATCAGCCATTTTTTTTTTTTTTTTTTTTTTTTTTTTCGTATTCTTCTTCTTCTAAGTTTAAAATTCAAATAATGGCAGAGTATTGAAGTGAAGTGAAGTGGATTTCTTTCAGTCTCTGAAACATTGAACATCACAGCTGAGTTATATTTCTGTGCGTTTGAGAGTTAATAATATTTGTGAATATTCCAACTCCTGGAATTGTTCGTTGTACTAAGACACGTCGAAATAAATAAAATTTAGATAAAACCTACAAGCGAATAATACAATATATGACAATGTTATTTTTTTAGTAATAAGATATACTAACTTATGAAATACAAAAATTTATGTTACCTTTTCAGACAGATGTTGCTATGTTATCTAGTCTTTGAAATGTATATAAATAATTTAATACTCGCCGTCTATGTTTGTGTAAATAATACTATTTTTATAAAATGATACAAAATAATACGGTTGATTTTATTATATACTACAAAGGAGAAAACTTTTCCAAAAGGTATGACTAAAGAATGAAAAATCTGGTTTTTTTACATCAATGCATTTCTTTACTATTTTCAAAAGCGTGTCAATAAAATTTCTAAGAAAACTGAAAAAAATATAATTTTTGTTTTTCCTTTTTAATTTCATACACTGGAAACATATTTCATATAAAAGATATCGAAATGTAAAAAAAATATATATATATTATATCTCTGACTTTTTTTCTGTCATTAGAACTTTCTTAGAAATAAGTCTGTTATAAAAATATAACACTATAATTAAAACTATATACAATCAAAGTTTGATGCAGTTCCAAAAATTCCTGAAAAATGTTTTTAAATGTGTTTATATACAAGTAGTTCAGGTATATTATCATCGTTAAATTCTTAAAAATTTCATGTTATACGAAAGAAGTAATACTAACTGGTTTAAAAAAAAAAAAAGGT
Source organism: Caerostris darwini (assembly GCA_021605075.1). Taxonomy (NCBI): domain Eukaryota; kingdom Metazoa; phylum Arthropoda; class Arachnida; order Araneae; family Araneidae; genus Caerostris; species Caerostris darwini. The sequence goes on along the minus strand of BPLQ01012976.1, from coordinate 339,283 downwards.
TTACGTTCAATAAATTACAAAAGGAAAATTCAATATCTCTTAAAACATATATATGTTTTTTAAAGCAATAATTGTTCAAAATATTACACATTAGTGTTACATCCAATTTTTGCATCATCAGTATTAATCGTCACTGAATTGTTTAAGTTTATTCAATATCTGTATTTTTTATTTTGGTGAGATAAAACGTTTTTTAGAGTCAATTATTTCGGCATTTATGGTTAATTAATGCACAGAAACTAAGTATTTAAAATTCTTGTATAAAGGTTTCAATAATAATAATACGTATTCGAAAAATTTTAGTCCATGTAGTCTAAGTAGTTATATAGTAAAACTGCAAATCGTGAAAGAGGACAATAGTGCAATACATGACAGAAGAAAACAGTCAATACTTGAAAAAGGAAAACATTGCAATACATTTTTTTTTCTTTCTAATGCAGCTGGCAAACACTTAGACAGCTTGGTCTTGGATGCCTTAAGGCAAGCGCTGCACAGACGTACTCACTTTGCATTACCCAGGGGGCCCGTGTAACTTGAAGATAAGCCACGGACGCGGAGTAACAATGCCCCCGCAACGCTCTACGATCCTATTAGACCGGGACCTACAGTTTAAAGTGGATTCCGAACCACTACAAACAACCATGGCACTGCTGGGACTCGAACCCGAAACCTGTGGTACCGTGCGCCAGAGCGCTAGCCACTCAACCATTCAGGCCCCACATTGCAATACATAAAAGGGGAAAACAGTGCAATACTTGAAAGAAATCTACACTGCAAAACGCGAAAGAGGAAAATGGTGAAAAACGTGAAAGAATAAAACATTACAGAACAGAAGGAGAAAGCAATACGATACATGAAAGAAGAAAATAGTGCAATACGTGAAAGAGGGAAACAGTGCAATACTTGAACTGAAAAAAGAAAACAGTGCAATACGTAAAAAAGGAAAAACGGTGCAATATATGAAAGAAATCTACACTGCAAAACAGGAAAGAGAAAAATGCTGCAAAACATGAATGCTTGAAACATTGTAAAACATGTGAGAGGAAAACAGTGCAAAACGTGAAAGAATAAAACATTACAGAACAGACGGAGAAAACAATACGATACATGAAAGAAGAAAATAGTGCAATACGTGAAAGAGGGAAACAGTGCAATACTTGAACTGAAAAAAAAAGTGCAATACGTAAAAAAGGAAAAACGGTGCAATATATGAAAGAAATCTACACTGCAAAACATGAAAGAGGGAAATGGTGCAAAACATGAATGCTTAAAACATTGTAAAACACGAAAGAGGAAAACAGTGCAAAACGTGAAAGAATAAAACATTACAGAACAGAAGGAGAAAACAATACGATACATGAAAGAAGAAAATAGTGCAATACGTGAAAGAGAGAAACAGTGCAATACTTGAAATGGAAAAAGAAAACAGTGCAATACTTGAAATGGAAAAAGAAAACAGTGCAATACGTAAAAAATGAAAAACAATGTAATACGTAAAAAAGGAAAAACGGTGCAATATATGAAAGAAATCTACACTGCAAAACAGGAAAGAGAAAAATGCTGCAAAACATGAATGCTTGAAACATTGTAAAACATGTGAGAGGAAAACAGTGCAAAACGTGAAAGAATAACACATTGCAAAACAGAAGAGGAAAACACTACAATACATGAAATAAGAAAGCAGTGCAATACGTAAAAGAGGAAAACAATGAAATCTATTAATCAATAAAATTAAATTTCAATAAATTAACATTTTTATATGCTGTTCTAATACAACAAATATGTTCAACTGAAAAATATTGCTAGTATTTGCTCTAATGGCACTCGTCACTATTCTTGTTGGATTGGAATCTCCTAAACATTTTTAAAAAAAAATAGATTTAGAAATTTTGTGTTATTGGAGGATTTTTCAAAATTTGAGAATGGTTTAGAGAGAAACAATATTAGTAAAATGGCGTATGAAATTTCTTTCAATAACTGTTTTAAAAACTGCATAAATTATTAAGTTGCTTCAAATATCATTTAACATGAATTGCTGATTGCGGAATTTGTTTTTGCTGTTTTTTTATTCTAAAATTAGATTAAATGTAACAAAATATTTTAGTTAGACTATTTACTGAAACCTCCAAATAAAGGTACAGGTAAAAACTGTAGATACCATGATATTTTTTAAATACTTGCATTTATTATCAATTTGCTTTTTGTATATGGCATTTTATTTGTTTCGTTTAGTACCATGAAAATTTTATAGTAACAAATGTAATGATATTAATGATTTTCATTAAGTTAATTCAAAACATTTTTAACCAAAACATTAATGATACTCTGGAATTGCATTTTCAATACTGCTTCTATTAAATGTGAGAAAAATGTAAATGTAAACTACATCATACTTAATGAATAAAGTATAAGCCAGAAATAATTAACCTTTTTAAGGAAAAATTGCATTACATTAATTACCATGAGTTCAAGTTTCTTTTAATTCTTCAAGACAGCATGGTTAAAAGAAATTATCATAATTAACTACAAAAAATATATCTTTTCAACATATCTTTTATAAAAATTATGTTGTGCAGAGTACTAAACATCATTTATGTGTTATTTTAACTATTTATACCAATGAAAATTAAGCTAAAATGAAAATATTTTTAATTTTTAAAAAATATAAATTTTTTAGAGTACTAATGATAATTAAATACTTTTTCCTGCAAACTCTTAAAGTTTTCACATTTAAAACAATGTATAGTAATCGTGGTTCTTGGAAGCATAATTGATTATAATTTCTTTTCATATTCAAGAATATCATTTAAATTTGTGAAAGAATCCTCTTAAACAATTATTGTTATACTTCTCAGGTTTTCAGCCTCAAGCAAAATTCTCAGACTGTATTTTAATTTAATTTTTTTCCATTTATGACGAAAAAAACTTATGACTCTTGTTTCTTGGAAATGATTTCAATTAAGAAAAGTATTCAGTATAATTATTTTATCCTAGACAAAGAATATATCATTAATAATTTTCAGCTTTTTAAAAAGTCCCTTTTAAGCTATACACAATGCTTTCAGTGAAATTTTTAATCATTTCGCTGCTATCTAAGACAGAATTAAGGGGTTTTATTGTACAGATCTACTTAATTCTGTCTAGTGCACCCTGTTTTAGTGAAAGGAAATGTAACGTCGTAGCTACTATAAATAACTTATTTGCAATGTTTTTAAATCAATTCTAACTTTGAATAAAATTCAGCCTCTTTAATTAAATTATCGCATAGAAAAACTAGAATTGAATTCACTTTCAAAATATTTTAATAAGTATAATGTAGCACATTGTGTAATTTTTAAAGATTACTTATCACTAATTTCTATAGATTTAAAGGGAGTAATATTTTTTTAATGGGGATGTTCATAAAGTTTTGGGAAACAACTGTGTCAAATATGTACATTTGAAGCTCCTAATCTAATCAGAAATCTAAAATTTTTATTATGTTCTTATAATATAATTTTTTTTTCCAATACAGCTGGCAAACAGACATGGACGTCTTGGATGCCTTAAGGCAAGCGCTGCACAGTCGCTACTCACTTTGCATTACCCAGGGGACGCGTGTAACTTGAAGATAAGCCACGGACGCGGAGTAACAATGCCCCCGCAACGCTCTACGATCATATTAGACAGGGACCTACGGTTTAAAGTGGATTCCGAACCACTACACACATTCATGGCACCGCCGGGTTTCGAACCCGAAACCTGTGGTACCGAGAGCCAGAGCGCTGCCACTCGGCCATTCAGGCCCTGCTCTTATAATATAATATGCTGGGGTATTTTGATCTATGTAATGGCTCTACATGATAGTGGTTATGTAATTTTATAATCACATTTATATGAAATGTAATAATTATAGTTTAATCTATAGTCATAGCATCTTATAATCTTATAAGATGCATACTTTAAACTGTAGGTCCTGGTCTAATTAGCCCAATGTGTACACAAAATGACAGCATTGCAACAAACCAAATCAAATGTATAAGGTGGATTATTGTACAGATCTACTTAATCCTGTCTAGCGCACCCTGTTTTAGTAAAAGGAAATGTAAATTCGTAGTTAAATAACTTATCTGCAGTGGTTTTAAACCAATTATAACTTTGAATAAAATTCAGACTCTAATTAAATTATCTTATACTAAAACTAGAATTTAAATGAAATTCAAAATATTTTTATAAGTATAATGTAGCATATTCTATCATTTTTAAGATTGTTTATCAGTAATTTCTATAGTTTTAAATAGATTAATAGTTTTAGTGGCTTAGTTCCATAGGGATATTCATAAAGTTTGGGGAAACAAATATGTACATTCGAAGTTGCTTATCTAATTAGAAATATTTGATGGGGTAGTTTGCTGGGGTATTTTGATCTATGTAATGACTCTACATTATAGTCATTATGCAATATTATAATCACATTTATTTTAGTTGTAATAATTATAGTTTTAAATTAATCAGAAGCTCCTTTTTATTCAGTAAGAATATTTCTACTTCTATTTTGGATAGCTTTTCATTTTGGATAGCTTTTCATTTCAGACCATAGTTTTTGAGTTGGTCATAAAGAGTTTCATTGTACACATCTACTTAATTCTGTCAAATGCAACCTGTTTTAGTGAAAGAAATGTAAGGTCGTAGATAAATAACTTATTTGCACTGTTTTTAAATCAATTCTAACTTTGAATGAAATTCAGTCGTTTTAATTAAATTAAAGCAAAGTAAAACTGAAGTTCACTTCAGAATATTTTGATAAGTATAATGTAGCACATTCTGCCATTTTTAAAGATTATTTATCACTACTTTCTGTAGATTTAAATAAATTAATATGTTTTATGGTTAGTCCATGAGGATATTCATAAAGTTTTGGGAAACAAATATATACATTCGAAGATACTGATATAATCAGAAATTTAAAATTTATATTATATTCTTATAATATAATATGTTGCGCATTTTGATCTATGTAATCGCTCAACATGATAATCATTACATTTTTGTAATCACATTTACTGGAATTCAAATAAATATGGTTTTAAAGTAATCAAAAGCTCCTTTGTCTTCATAAAGAATATTGCTACTACTATTTTAGCTTGCTTTTCATTTCAGACCATAGTTTTTGAGGTGGGTATAAGCAGTTATATTGTACAGATCTACTTAATTCTGTCTAGTGCACTCTGTTTTAGTGAAAGGAAATGTAAGGTCGTAGCTAAATAACTTATTTGCAATGTTTTTAAATCAATTGTAACTTTAAATAAAATTTAGTTTCTTTAAATAAATTAAGGCATAATAAAACTAGAATTGAATTGACATTCAAAATATACTGATAAGTATGTAGCACATTCTGCCTTTTTTAAAGATTACTTATCATTAATTTCTACAGATTTAAATGGATTAATATTATTTGATGGCTTAGTCCATGGGGATATTCATAAAGTTTTGGGAAACAAATATATACATTCGAAGATGCTGATATAATCAGAAATTTAAAATTTATATTATATTCTTATAATATAATATGTTGCGCATTTTGATCTATGTAATCGCTCAACATGATAATCATTACATTTTTGTAATCACATTTACTGGAATTCAAATAAATATGGTTTTAAAGTAATCAAAAGCTCCTTTGTATTCAATAAAAATATTTCTACAACTATTTTAGGTTGCTTTTCATTTCAGACCATAATTTTTAAGGTGGATTATTGTACAGATCTACTTAATTCTGTCTACTGCACCTTGTTTTAGTGAAAGGAAATTAGCCTCGTAGCTAAATAACTTATTTGCAATGTTTCTAAATCAATTGTAACTTTGAATAATATCCAGTCTCTTTAATTAAATTATCTCACAGCAGGAATTGAATTGAAATTTTGATACGCGAAATGTAGTCCATTCTAAAATTTTTAAAGATTACTCATTATTAAGTTCTGTAGATTTAAATAGATTAATATTTTTTTGATGGCTTAGTTCATGGGGATATTCGTAAAGTTTTGGGAAACAAATATGTTAAATATAAAGATTGGAAGACCTGATCCAATCAGAAATCTGAAATTTATATTATTAGAATGCTGTATGCTATATTATAAAATTTATAATATTATATATATGTATATAATTCAAATAATTTCTTGTTATTTCCTGAAATAAAATTTTGTACGACAGTTGGTTATTAATTTTTTTTCAATTCACTGTGAATTAAAACTCCTCTACCTTAATTTAAATGTCTGAAACTATATTCATATTCTAATTTGCATTTCCATACATTTAGAACTTTCCAACCATCATTTGACGGAGCAGAACTGTCATTGACAGGGACTGTAATAATTGTTTCAAAAGGCATTCGCCTTAAAGTGTTCAGTTCCGGTACGCATTATGTATTGAATATTATGAATGGTTTGTGGTACATGACTTTAAACTCCAAATTACATAAAACTATTTATGCGAATGTTGAAATTTAATTATGTTTGCATGTTAATAGAAAATTCATGAATTGTAGGAATAAATTACTGTATTGAATAATTTAAATACTTACTTATTGAATTTAAAAATTTAATGCAGGAGAAAAAAAAATCAAAAGTGTTAATTGGAAAACATCAATACCTTGCTAATAAATTATGTTAATTATATGGTACACGTAACAGAAATAGATATTAGAGAGTTTTTGCATACCGTACGTTAGTTACCGTAGGACGTCCGTTAGCTTTTTCTCCCTAGTGCGCATGCTCATAAGAAACTGAGCATGCTCGCTAGGGAGAAAAAGCTAACGGACGTCCTACGGTAACTAACGTACGGTATGCAAAAACTCTCTATTTACATAAGCGAAGTTGACAATATAAGTTCACTTGCTTTAACCAAAAGCTATGCTTTTATTTATTCCATAAGTGATGCAATTTTTCTTGCAATAAATTATATACAGTTAATACAACAATATTTTCTTTTCCCGTAACCAATGCACTATTCTGTTGCTTCTCATCCCACTTGATTGACAGTAACACCTAGATCAGGGAAGGAGGGATAGGGGAGAAGCTTCTATTGTGATGGAGCACCCTTAGGTAAAGGTCTGACTCCCATCTATGACACTAAAGAAGTAGCTCAGTGCCTTCCGGGAAGACATTTAGGGGGAACTACCCCACATTTGTGTATCGTATGGCTGAAAACCAGGGTAAATTCCCATCAAATTGTCCGACTAACGAGACAAGATGTTGCACATCATAAACAACATCGAGGCTCCTTGTTTTTTGAAACAATGTCTACAACAATGTCGCCAGTGGATTGAACCTGACTTTGACGTGACATTTCCGTGACGCTGACTTTTTACGGGATAGTTTTGTCAGCCCTATTCCCAACAGTCATATTAGTCCGAGACGTACGGCTTAAAGTGGATTTCGAATCACTACAAACAACCATAGCACCGCTGGGATTCGAACACAAAATCTGTGGCACCGAACCCTAGAGCGCTAGTTCCTTGACCATCAGGTTTCCGCGCTAAACTAATATATCATATATAACTCTTACGAACCCATTATGGGTACATTTGCAGAGGTTTCCAAATTTTAAACTCTTATTTTTCTTTTCGGCAGCCGTCAATGTCTGTACCTTTCTAGGAATGAATGTTTTTGAGTCATTTAATATTAAGACAAGCAGAAAACAAATACGAGTAGCAAAGACTGTGATACATTCTAGCAGATGTTTTCATAGAATGCTTAGCAGAAAAATGTTACTCAGTTCTTCTCCAAAACTTATATTACTTTTAATGTCAGAAAATTAATCTTAAATTGAACTTGAAATTGCTCAAATGTTTAATGTAACGCAATCTTATGCTTTATTGAGCTAACTGGTAATAAGTAGATAGTTCAAAAGTTTGTACCAAATTAACTCCTCCTGTTAGTTATCAACATCAAAAATTCCAGTGCGCGTACTAAAAGGTTAAGTAGTTAAACTCGTTAAGGTTAACTCGTGGCCTGGTGCTCAAGGACATGATTAGTGAGCAGGAATCCACTAACGGTGTTCATTGCAGTCACTGTTTTCAGAAAGGAGAAGAATCGATGGCGATTGTGACAATATGCATTAATACTTCGCATTTCCAATTAGTCTATTTATTAGGAATGTTTCTGGGTTTTCTCCCATATGACACACAAATGAGGGGCAGTTGCTTAAGAAAGTCCTCCAGAAGGCAACGGCCTTCCTTTATCACCCGTCGGTAAATTTATAAATTTTTTAAAGGCTGAGATCTTACTTGTTTCGTAATAAATATATATCTATATATATTTTCAACTATAATATTGAGACTTAAAGTGACAATAGAATATAACATAAAATATCATATTAACATAATTAGAAATAGGGTGATTAATTTATTGAATTAATACACTCAATCTTTCCTAATTTTAAAAGTTTTAATAAAAGCCTACTTGTTAAAAAATGGAAATGAATTAATTATTCGCAATAAATAATTAATTTATTTAATGAAATTAATTAATTATTTGGTTTAACCAAATTTTAGAAATTTTACTATAAGTTTACCTCTTAAAAATGGTAAGGAATTAATTATTCGCAATGAATAATTAATTCACTTAATGAAATGAATTATTTATGAATGAATTAATTTTAATGAATTATTACTTATTATAATTAATTCATTTCATTAAATGAAATAATTATTTATGAATGAATTAATTTTAATGAATTATTACTTATTATAATTAATTCATTTCATTAAATGAAATAATTATTTGCTTTAACAAAAAATAATGAATCGAAATAATAATTATTCGAAATTTTTAAAATAATATAATGCAATGAGTATCTAAAAAAAATATTCAGATAAATGAGTAAAAAAAGGAGTTGTTTATAAATGAAATTAAACTGAATGCCTTTTAATATATATAACGATAATTACGATTAATTAAAAAAATGTTTAATCCTACTATTTATTCCTAGCAAGTCAAAACCAATGAAGATTTTATTATGTACTAATAAACTAAATGAACATTTATTAGCCTTATTTCGTTTAATAAAATAATTGTGTAATAATAACAAAGTAATAACGTATTTAAATATTAATATGTAATAACACCTTGTTTTTTTATTCTATACTTTGAAATATTAAATTTAATTTTTTATGTAATAAAACATCAAAATAATTATTAAGCTTCATAAGGACGGCTTGATTTTAGAAATAGAAAATAAAGACATGTTCACTTCATTTTCATAATTAACTTTCAATATCTTACAAGATACACTTGCAAGTCGTCAGACAACATTTCTTTGTTATTCAATGTCATTAGAAATCCATTATACTTAAGGTAAAATAAAATTATTCTAGTTAAGTTTCATTTCACCGATATAAGAAAATGAACATTGTTATTCATTTCTCGCATTAATATTCAACAGGCTTAAAATCCCGAAAACTCTCATTACATTTTGATGAAAAACATATTCTTCAAATTATCAACAAAAATATTTTTTTTTATGATTGTAATCCATTATATCGTTTACAAAAGATGTGAATGATAGATATGTAAATGAGATTCATCAAACAAATTTTTATCTCATTATAAAAAGTTATCAGAAATTTTCTTGTTGATTTATGCGTGTTTTTTTCTCGTCTTTTGAAAATGAAACTGAAAATAAACTTGGATATTAACAAAAGAAATATTTTAAGTTGTAACAGTAATAAACACAATACGAACAAAAGCTTTATTTTAAATTAAGGTTTTAATGTTTTAAACAATAAATTTAGGTTTTCTTTCTTCATTCTATTTAGACAATAAACGCTTCTTTATAATTTTAAAAATAAACATTTCAAAAACGCATTCAAAATAAACAAACAAAACTTTGAATTTTACGATATTTTTCAATATTATTAGAAATATTTAGCAGAATAATATATTAATGATTTATCGTCTCCTTAAATATTTATTTTCTGCGTTAAATATTTTTTTTCTTTGATATGGTAACGTTATTTGTTTTTCGTATACAAAAGAACTTGGCTCTTGAGGTTTGATTGTAGAAAATACCTTTGAAATATGTTGCAATTTCGTTAATTTATTTATTATATTTTATGTACATTTTTTTATCATGATTGTTTATTGTATGAATAAATTTACTTTCAGTCATAAAACGATATAAAAATTTTGTTTGCATAGTTAAGCCACAAATTGATATCTTAAAAAGTATAGAAATATACATTTTTATTAACTTTTCATTTTAACATTTAAAATTATGTTGTCTGCCTGAATACGAAATTTGTTGTATTATAATTTATAATTCAAGACTATTCTGGATTACGTTAAGGTTTATTCTAAATAAAAATTATTTAAATACAAATTTACAAAATGAATAATTAGTTTTCTTCGTAAAAAATATTCTTCAAGATAAGTTTAACGATTAATTTGTATATACATAATTTAAAAAAATAGACGGAGGAAAAAGATAATGCATGGTTTTTAATAAACTTATCATTATTTATAGATGAACAAACAGTTTATACATAATTTGTCTGAAGAAAAGAGAAAAAAGACTATAATTGATTGATATTATTCTATGCATTTTATATTAATTGATTGTTGAAATGCACAATATTAAAACTGAGGCAAGCTGATATTTTTTTTGTTTTACTAATTCAAGTAATTAAAAAAGGTTTTTAAGTAAATTATTGTTAATTAGCTGTTTTAAGGGTTAATTAGTCTTTCACGAAATGTTTTAATAATTACAGTATTGAACACAATTGAGTTATCCATTAATATAAGAAACATAATAGCACATAACAATAAAGATTCCAATAGATGAAATATATCATAGATAACAATAAAGATCTCAATGAAATATATCATAGATAACAATAAAGATCTCAATGAAATATATCATAGATAACAATAAAGATCTCAATGAAATATATCATAGATAACAATAAAGATCCCAATAAATAAATTTATAAAAAAGATAACAATAAACATTCCAATAAATGAAATATGACTTTGATAACAATAAAGATACCCAATGACAATATTTAGTTATTAGTTATTATTATTCATTAACATAAGAAACATAATAACATACATAACAATAAAGATTCAAATAAATGAAATATTACATAGATAACAATAAAGATCTCAATAATTGAAATATAAAACATAACAATAAAGATTCGAATAAATGATATATAACATATATAACAATAAATATCCCAGTAAAGGAAATATAAAGTAGATAACAATAAAGATTCTAATAAATTAAAATATCAAACAGATAACAATAAAGATCCCACTGCCAATATAACATACATAGCACGGGGATTGGACATATTGGGATCTTTATTGTTATCTATGTTATATTTCATTTATTAGAAACTTTTATGTATGTTATTATGTTTCTTATGTTAATGAATAATAACTAATAACTAATCATGGAATCATTTTTTGTTTTAGTAATGGAGTTTATGCACAACAAACGAGTCGATTCAAGTTCTATTTCTTCTGGTGTGAGTAAGTTAGGTAAACAGTTTACCAAAGATTCCAGCATTGGCTTGAATATATGTTGGAAAATTTTCACATACGGCAGAATCGTAATAAGTTCAGCTTTACACATGATATATTACACAAAAAGTAAGGAAAAAAAGATATCTGATTGTTAATTATCCTGCTTTGCGTGTATTATAGGAGAAAACTCAGGAAATTCTAACCAGCCAGTCTGACTATGGTACGCAGTGTATACCACCAACAGAATCAAGCCCACTACTCATCCAAGCTGGCTAGCACTCGTTACTATGGGGATACAAGCATGGAAAGAAAACGAAATGGAAAATATGGTAAGTTACAATTTATAATCTTAACTTTAAACATAAGTTACATTTGTTTCACTTATGGGGAACGTTGCATTCGTTGCCCGTATATGGAAAGTTATATTAATTTTCGTTCCGTTGAATCTCTAATACTATGTTTCCATATCAATATTATACTATTCTATGAATCTGTCAAAGTTAAAAACACCAAAGTGTTGATTTTAAATTACAATGTTATAAAAAAATAAAAGCACTTTTTTTGTTTTTCGTACTCTATAACAAAATTATTTTACTACACCTTAAAATAAATTATTATTTCATTATTTTAAATTTATAATACCTGTAAATTTCCAATTTGAATAAAAACTTCGAATTAAAAAACATGAACAAATTAAACATGTATTTATTAAAGAAACACTTTCCATGAGTTTCTTCGATACATATGATTGTATCATTTAAAAATTTTATTCTTAATAAATTAAAACCGTTAGAAATGTAAAATTAACATTTGAAATTATTTTTGGAAACATTTGGGACAACTTTATTTCTTTTATCACATCCCAACAAAACGAAATTAAATTTTAATAAACTTTGTTTTGGTGCACTTAAAAAATATATAAATAATTTTATCTATTATCTAATTTAGGCTTCAGAATACAATATAAAAAATTAGGAGGGTGGGGTAAATTTAACATTAAATACTTGAAATATATATATATATATATATATATATACAATATTTGGAGCACTGAATATAAAATGTAACATAACGGAAAAAATACTCTTACTGAAACTCCTTTTCAATTCACTGCCATTTAAATTGCTGTACCATGAAGGTAGCACACAGTGAAAGTGAAATCTAAATAAAAGGTACAAAATGCAGGGACTTGCAAATGATTATCCTTTCAATACTCTATATGCTTTCAAAGTCAGTAGAATAACGCCATCTGAACTCAATAAAAAAGAAAAGAACGTAAAAAGAGTATCTCATATGTAAATCGTATTCACAAGTTGTTTACTTATGCAAAAGATCTTTTTACGCCTCTTATAAGAAAGCAAAACAACTACAAGTAGGTGCCGGAAATTCATCGCAGGATAAAAAGGGAGTACAGGCACTGTGGTTTAATGGTTCATAATTAAGTTGTTAGCATTTATTGACATTCTAAACAACTCCTGACAATATGATTGATGAATTTAGGTGGGCCACACAGAAAGCCAAATAGATTCTCAAAGTCTTTTAACTCCCTGTCATTAATGCCCAAGAAGTAATAATTGACCTATGACTATTGACTATGACCTTGTGGGATCCTGCAGATACTTTAAGTATCCTGAATCCTGAATTTGAATCATTCGTGAGAATTTGTCACCATGGACAGTGAGTCGATGCAATGTAGCAAGGCGAGCATTGCCGAAGCTTCTATTAATGCTGCAGCAAAGACAGTAATATCCACAATGGCAAATTTAGCAACAATCATGAACGCAGAAGTGATGTGAAGTCGCTTTTACAGCAGAATCCTGCTTCTGCATACACATCATAAGGATCATATCTATGTGTTGAAGCTCCAAGGAATATGGCCAATGCAAGCGTTCAGTAGTAATCATCATATGGGCCAAAATATGGATTGGGGGAATAAAGTGTCATTGGTCCTGGTCATTTTTTAAAGAGAAACAAGTAACTTTAAGTAAAATGCTAGTAGACAAACACTTGTACATTCTGATGAAATAATGCTCATGGTGGTGCCCTATCTTTGAAACCATTGTCAAACTACCAAACAACAAAACAATGGTAGCAACATATTGCCCATAGTGTCTTAATATTCGTCGATACATTTTCCAGATCAGTTACCAATCGAAAATACATAGTAAATGTTTACTGTGCAATTGCTGTATTCCTGCTGTATGTACTGCTGCTCCATTCCCTAGTCAATATAGAGTTGAAATCGCATGGAATTTAGCTCCTATACCTGTACCCAAACTGTGTTTGCTTTGATACCCAGCCGGATTTAACTGTTAAAGCCGCTCTGGGTACTAAAACTGCATATTCTGTACCTCAAAATTATCTTAAATTTTAATCATGTCTTAATCTTATCTTAACTGTATGTGTGCAATAAGGTTTTTTTTTTTTGTTTGCTTTCTTTCTTGACGTAGCAATTTTACGAATTAGCAAAATTATTTTTTTAAATAAGATAGGCAAAAGCCTGAGATAGCATTTTTTTACTATAATTACGTTAAAACACTGTTATCTAATTAATACCCAATTTCTACAACTAAATAAATTGACTCATTAGTTAAAATTCTTGGTTTTTGAGATAAACAATGTTCCTAGAATGATAAAATGATCAAAATTTTCGACTGGAGTGCATGGAGGTTACGTTTTTCAATGTTATTGGGGTTTTTTTGTGGGGGTAGGGGTTGAATACTGCATGATTCATGCTTCCATACTTATTCATGCTGAAATACCAAAAATATATTTTCCAGATACCATGTATAATTATCGAAATAAGGCTATTCCTATTCTGTAAGTCTATTTTTAAATAAAATGCCCATTAGATTAATTTAGGTTTATTAAATATAATTTTTAAATATTAACTTAATCTTTAATAATTTATTATCCAAGAGTTTTAAAAATTTCACTTTTTAAAAAAATTAATTTTCATTAAATGCTATTTTATTGCTTCTGTAAAATTAATGATCTCATTAAATAAACTAAAATAAACTTAAAAAAATAAAGTTTATAATTTTAAATAAACCTTAAAATAAATTCCATAAACTTTTATTTGAAGATCTCACATAATATCAATACTGGTTATTAAAATATGAGGGCGAATTTGCATCGTAATTCCATACACAACTTTTAATTATTTAAGAAATATTTACTAATATTTAAATAAGATCTTATTTAGTCAGATTTAGAAAACAATTTCTATTAAATTATCAATACCTGCATATCCGAAAAATAAATCTTTCAGCATATACATTGTAAGATTAAATAAAATTTATTAGTTTATAAGTTATAATAAATAACTAATAACGGGAAATTTGATTAATAGAAATATCAAGATTTCATATCATTTATAAATAATCTATGAAAATTTATATTAACTAAATGGGCGATTAAAACTAATTATGCATGCCAAAGGAAATACTAAATAAAAGGAAAATTAATGCAGCGTTAATTTCGAAATCTACTTCACTGTAAAGAGAGAAAGATCCTTTGAAAAATTGAGCTAATAATTTTTCAAAGTAGGAAAATTTAATACGTGATTCATTATAGTATCAGGAATTTAATTAAAGTGAGATAAAAAGGATATTTATCTAGAAATGTGTTAATATATCAAAAGATAAATTAAATATTTCTAGAAAGCATTTTACAAAATTAATAAATTTTAAAGAAAGTATTCGTTTTTATTTGGGATCCTTAGAAATAAAATAGTTAAAAGTGACCTAAAAGTTTAATATATCTTTAATTTAAGATAATTTAAGTGGGATTCTCAAAAATACATTTATGTTATAATTCTTTGTCATTCTTATTCATTTATGTTATAATTCTTTGTCATTCTTAATCATTTATGTTATAATTCTTTGTCATTCTTAATCATTTATGTTGTAATTCTTTGAAAATTAGTGTTAAATTATCGTCAGAGTTTGGAGGTAGCTTATGAATTCAAGATTTCATTGTCATAAAATAAAAATAAAAATTTCCATGTACATACAATATAGAGAAATGTAAATAGTAAATAAATAATAAAATTTCAGTAAACAAGTGAAACAGGCTGCCTAACTGGGCATAGCTAGCGTGCAAGAGGGTCGTGGTTCGAATCCCCTGGCGCCATTGTTGTAGCAGCTACATTCACAAATTAGGTTGGAGATTTCCTATTTTTCTCCTGTATGGCACTCAAATAAGGGGCAGTTCCTTCAAATCCTTCCGGAAGGCACTGTTAGTTTGTCAGTGGGCTGTTATTGGGATACGTAAGTGGCATATGAGATCCCCGATGTTCAACAAAGAAGTGAAATGTGTCAATGAGAGTTCTACTATTTAAAAAGTGAATAGTTAGTTATTGTGCTTAAATTTATTAAATGATTCTAATTAATCGTGATTAAAATTAATCATTGAAATTTAAAAATTATTCAGTTGTTCATCCTTGATTCAGTCCATTGTTTCCAATTAAAAATGTGACGCATATTGTTGCAAATATAATCGCAGCAATCACTAAATTTCTTATTAATGACTGTGCCATTTCATTCACAAAATAGTCAAGCGAACTAAAACTTTTATGTGCAATATTAACATCTTCATTGGCAGCAGTATATTCTTCTTCATTGGCGCAACATCCCCAAGCTGGGTTAAGGCTGTCCGCCTTCTGACAGATTTCGAGACAAGAGATGTTTTCTTTTTGCAGGATAGGGTGTCACCCCTAAGATCAACAGTCATATTATACCGGGACCTATGGTATAAACTGGAGTAAGAACCACTGTAAACATCCATGTCACCGTGAGTCAGAGCGCTAGTCACTCGGCCGTCACGCCCCAGCCGCACATTAAGGAATTTAAATTTTAATAATAGAGAGTTTTTGCATACCGTACTTTAAAAATACGGTATTTTTTTCTACCTAGCGCGCATGCTGATAGGAAACATTATTACAGATAAGCATGCGCAATTTCCTATGAGCATGCGCGCTAGGAAAAAAAATACCGTATTTTTAAAGTACAGTTTGCAAAAATTCTCTATTAAGTGACTTAATCTCTTGATGTCCTTGGCTACATATGTAGACATTTAGTATTCATAATTATAATTCTTCTTTTTTTCAAAGGCGCAACAGCTCCATGCTGGACCAAAGCCGCTTGCCTACAGTCAGATTCGGAAGCATGATATATTTTTCTTTTTACGGAGTAGGGTTGTCAGCTCTACGCCCAACAGTCATATTAGACTACGTACCATATAGATCTACGGTTTAAAGTGGTTTCCGGACCACTGAAGGCATCCAAGGCACGGGTCTCGGTCGACTCGGGTCTTACACTCGGGTCGAGACTCGGGTCGAGACTCGGGTCTTACACTGTGGCATCGAGCACCAGTGAGCTAGTCACTCGACCATCAGGACCCCATAGTTATAATTACTATCATTAATAAAAAGAACAAAAATTTGATAATAAATTATTCACTACAGAATCTCTCAACTAGAAAAATACAAATGTTATAGTTTGGGCGCACTGATAAAGGTATTTACGGCGTACTATAGTTAGGAAGATTAAAATAGTGTAAAGTAGTATTTCGACTATCAGTGTTGTTGGATTACTTGAACAAATCATTTGTAAGAAAATATACCAAATATATTAAATATATTTAGTTTTAATAATTAATGCCAGGAGTAATAATGAATAATTTAGGCTCGGAATGAAATCATTTCATTCATAAATTATTATTAACTAACTGCCACAAATGTGAACGGTATTTATTTTATTTTATTTATTTATTTATTTATTTATTTTTGCGTATTTTCATTTTTCCCGCATTTTTAAAAAATTTATGTCATTATAAAATTAATAAATTGTAATAAAAGAAGAATTTAAGGCATTTTTTTATCATTGTAAAAAAAAAAGTCCCTGGAGAAGTTAATTACAATGCGATAAGAGAATAGATGCGTTAGTCGTGAATATCGTTTCAAGAATTAAATTTAAAAAAGGTTCCAATAATTGATCATTGATTCAGTTTTTTTTATTTTGTAAAATTGTTCAGTAACTTATTTTTTTCTCTCTTTCACATCTTAAAAACAATATTAATTTAACATGCTATCATCCATGATATCTAATATAGACTCGATAAACACAAACCGAAATAATTTCTTAGTGAAAGGGAAACTTTCCTTTCATGCATAATTT
Organism: Caerostris darwini; assembly: GCA_021605075.1. Taxonomy (NCBI): domain Eukaryota; kingdom Metazoa; phylum Arthropoda; class Arachnida; order Araneae; family Araneidae; genus Caerostris; species Caerostris darwini. The sequence goes on along the minus strand of BPLQ01012976.1, from coordinate 321,594 downwards.
ATTTATGAAATTATTAAATGATTTAATAAACATTATATTAAAAAATACATTAAAATATATATTATATATAAAATATTTTTTTTATTATGAAATTAAATCATAGGGCATCATAAGACTCTAATATTTTATCATTATTTTACAGTTAATATTGTAAAATAAAATGAGTTAAGATAAAACATGATAGCAGACTAATTTTTGGTAAATTTCAATTAATTGCATTCCAAATAATTTTTTTAAACTAATAAAAAATAATTATTTAAAACTTATAACTAGTAAATGAAATTGTTTTGTGTTACGCTTAGGCTGAAAACGGTTTTAAGAAAGGAGCTCTTGATTTATAAAAGGTTGAACATGTTAATAAAAAAATATTCAAAAGTCATACATATTAACAATACATGCAATTTTTTTCTATATAACTGTTGAGTATCATTAATTAAAGAGAAAAAATGAAAATAATAACTATTAACTCTCAAAGAAAATTTATATAGGATTATTTCTTGAGCATATCATAACAAAACAGTATTTCTAGAAATGTTGTTACAAAATAGTTACCTGCATACTGCTTAGCCTACAATAGGTAATTTTTAAAACTTTCTTCACAATTTTTGCATATTTCTATTTGACTTCATTAATGATAGGCAAAAATTAATTATTAATTGGTATAAACACAATTCAAACCACGAAACCTAATTCTCTTCAATCGTTTATGCACCAGCTTATTAACTGCAGGATCTCTTATATCTACGGTAGTAAAAGAAATTGCATTCGGCTCTCAGGAAGTCTGCAAATTCAAAGATACACTGAAGTGGATTCCGAATCACATTCTCTTGATTTATAAAATGTTCAACATGTTAATAGAACATTATTTAAAGTAATCTAAAATATAATACATAAAACTAATCAAAAACATAATATATAATACATGAAACTAATCTAAAACATAATAAATAATACATAAAACTAATCTAAAACATAATAAATAATACATAAAACTAATCTAAAATATAATATATAATACATAAAAGGTTTTTCTCTCTAACTACTAAGCATCATTAATCAAAGAGAGAAAATGAAAATAATAATTATTATCTCTCGAAGAATATTTATATAGGATTATTTCTTGAGTGTATCATAACAAAACAGTATTTCTGGAAATGTTATGTTATAAAAGGGTTGTCTGTATATTGCTTTGCCTACAATAGGTAATTTTTAAAACTTTCTTCACAATTTTTGCATATTTTGATTTGAATTCATTAATTATATCCCCAAATTAATTATTAATTGGTATAAACACAATTCAAACCACGAAATCTAATTCTCTTCAATCGTTTATGCACCAGCTTATTAACTGCAGGATCTCTTATGTCTACGGTAGTAAAAGAAATTGCATTCGGCTCTGAGGAAGTCTGGAAATTCAAAGATACACTGAAACAGCTTTGCCATCGTATCCCGAGATTAAACAAGTTTTCTTACGAGAGACTTATAGGCCATTGGGGAGATGATAAAGTAAGATGTTTTTGATACGATTAGAAGCTTTTACAGATAAACAGAGGTGTATCAAAGAAAAAGTCATCGCGATCCAAACTGTTAGTGGATTATATAAAACGCTTCTTGGAAAAACGCTGTTTGGTTTCTGTTGGAATCTTTTCCTTTTTTTGAAGATAAAGATATTTATTTCAGATACAATATAGGAATCAGATTCTTTTAATATTTTGGCGATTATTTTTTAATCAATACTTAAGACTCAAAAAATCATAAACGTTTGTTAATAAACTAGAATTCTTATAAAAGGTGGTAATTCAACTACAAGCAAAGTTTTCTAATTAAACGCTTGTATAACAAGTATCAACAAAGTTTTTTCTTAAAAACTATTTAAATGAAGGAATTTCACGTTTTGTTATATATAATTTATATAGTTTCTATACATTTTTTTTGTTATAAATATATATAATTTATATATTTATTATATATTTATTTGTTATAAATATATATAATTTATATATTTGTTATATACTTTTTGTTATAAATAAAATAACATTTTAAATGCTTATTGACTGTATTCTTATTAAAATTTGTTTGATAATTTTCCGTATAATTGTCATTCAGTTTGTAACTATTATATTCCTAATGGTAACATGCCTAACTATTTGACATAATTTTTAAGAATTCTTAGATTACAAAAAGATATAATGAGAACTTTTTAAAAGATATAATAAAGTATTTTATAATAAAAATATCGTTATGATAAGAATGTTTCTATAATATCCAATTTATTTTCTTAATACAATTTGCTTAATTTTTCTGTGTATATGTTATTCCTTTCTTAGTTATCCAAGAAGTACATTATATTTCATTCTTAGTTATCCAATAAGTACATTATATTTTATTCTTAGTTATCCAAGAAGTACATTATATTTCATTCGTTATCCAATAAGTGCATTATATTTCATTCTTAGTTATCCAAGAAGTACATTTCATTCTTAGTTATCCGAGAAATATATTCCATTCTTAGTTATCAGAGAAGTATATTATATTCCATTCTTAGTTATCCAAAAAATATATTTCATTCTTAGTTATCCGAGAAGTATATTCCATTCTTAGTTATCTGAGAAGTATATTCCATTCTTAGTTATCTGAGAAGTATATTCCATTCTTAGTTATCTGAGAAGTATATTCCATTCTTAGTCATCTGAGAAGTATATTCCATTCTTAGTCATCTGAGAAGTATATTCCATTCTTAGTCATCTGAGAAGTATATTATATTCCATTCTGCAATTCACAATATTCCATTCTTAGTTACCGGAGAAGTATATTCCATTCTGCAATTCTAATTTTTTAAATAAAATCTTTAATTGATTTTTTTTCCTCCTGCAAAGCAAGATACAATTTAACTCTTACATTTTCGATTATTTTATTTCATCTGAATAATTCAGCATATTTTATACGACTATTAAACATTCTGTAAAACATTTTTTAAACTTACAATAAGGGATCAATAGATTAACAGAAATGTTATTCTCAAAATAATAAAAAACGAAAAAGAAGGCTGATAAAAATTGAGAAAGGTAAAAATAAATAACGAAAATAATGACGCCGTGAGGGCAATATAGCAGCTAACTAGATTTCAGACCCACTGAGCTGAACGATTCTTTCCATTTTTATTTTTATCACATATGACGAATGGAAGAATGATATACTAATTAACCATTGTTAGCGAATTATATAAGAAGCGTCTTGGAATACTTTCTGTTTTAGTTAAGCCGAGAACAATTATTTCAATGAAATGGAAAAACCAAATTCTTTCATTATTAAGACCATTCATTTTAGAATAATGTACAAAGAATTGGTAAAGCTATAAATGATTGTTTTCAAGTAAGAATTCCCATAAAAGACTAGTAAAGGTTTTCTAATTAAGAACATTTATAACACTTTTCGACAAAGTTTTGTTTTCTAGAACAGCAAGTGATACAGTATCTAATTAGACAAGTTTTAAAATGCGGAATTTTAACTAACTATATATTTTAAATGTATAAAATTTATAGAAACCAGTATTAGTGTACTGTTATATAAAAAATATATTTAAATACCTACTGTTTTTTGGTGGACATTTTTTAGGTAAAATACAGAAAAATATTTTTTTCGATATCAAAATAATAACCTCTACAAATCAAAATTTAAAGTGTGACAAAATTATAAAAAATTATTTGCAAGAAAGAATTCTTATAAAAGTTAAGTAAATATTTTCAAATTAAATGTATTTATAAAAAGTATCCAATAAAGCAATTTTTTAGAATATACACAATCCAGTCACATTAATGTGACCACCACCTACTTTCGACGTCAACGTGAAATAACCAATCACAAAAGGCAGGGGCAGCACATTGCAGTGGAGTGTATATAAAGGATGTCCTAGGGCATCGGAAAGCATTTCAATCGTTGCTCTCCGCTAATCGTTTGTTGTTTCGTCCGCTCTGCCAAAGGTGGTTATTCTGGCTTTTGGCAGGTGGTGACATTAATGTGACTGGATTGTGTACATTGAAATACCTACTGTTTTTGGTGTATATTAATATATTTCTTTCACGTAACATAGAGAAAACAGATTTTTTTTCAATATCAAACTAATAACCTCTAAAAATCAAAATTTAAGGTCTGAAAATACTATAAAAGATTATTCGTAAGAAAGAATTCTTATAAAAGGCAAGTAAATGTTTTGAAATTAAATGCATTTATAAAATATCCAATGAGATATTATTTTTTTAGAATATATATTGAAATAACTACTGTTTTTGGCGGGCATTGGTATATTCCTTTCAAATAACATATAGAAAACAGATTTCTTTCAATATCAAAATATAAGGTTAAACTGAAAACCCATATAATAGAAAATTTTACAATTTTCAAATAAATGGTTTTCAAGTTAAGGCACACTTAATTAAATAAGGTACATCAACGTAAATAGGGATTCATGTTAACATAACAAAAAACAATGCTTTAGAAATTATAGCTTATGATTCTTTTACGCTATGTAGAATAAAAGGATGATAGATATTTAATTAAAAACTCTTTGCTATCACAATTTTTCAATTATATAAATTTCTTCTTTTAAGTAATACAATTTAATTAATCTCCAAAAGTGAGAAAAATTTTCATCTTTAAACTTAGTGGGTAACGGTTAACTAAGTAGTCTTGTCTGAGACTATAAGTAAGCTTAAAGTCTTAAGATATAATAAATTACTGGATTTTTCTGAAGTGCTTATTTAAATACTGGAGATATTATCACAAAACCCTTAAACCCTTAATTGATTTTTCTTATATAATCTAAACATAATCAAAATAATATATTGAATTTTACCAGTAATGATAAAAGAGTTTATTTTTTTCTTTATAGAAATAAATACTTTTGAAACAAACAATTTAATTGAATTAACTGGTTCCTTTATATGTGTATGTGTGTGTGTGTGTGTGTGTGTGTGTGTGTGTGTGTGTGTGTGTGTGTGTGTGTGTGTGTGTGTGTGTGTGTGTGTGTGTGTGTGTGCGTGCTTGTTTCAGTGTACATGTCCGCTTAAGTGCAACCTCAATTTACATCCAAATATCTCCAAATTGGCATGAATATTTTAAATACAAAGTCCACATTAACTGATTTCGAGAAATTTCGAGATTGGGTCAATATTCGTTAAAAAAATTACCCAATAACGTTTTAAGCCAACCTTACTATTCAAGATTTTACGTGGTTGGCAAATTTTTCAGAGTAGACGTTATTTTTTTTTTATGCTGTTATTCTGCTCAAAGTAGGGTCAGTCATTTTCGGCAGATCATCATGACCATGCATTTCGAGTTTTAAACTAATTCGATTATAAACGTTCAATTTTCAAGTTAGTTCAAATTTTCTTGTCTCTCGTATTTTAATAGCATTTGGATAAGTTGAGATAAAGCAGCAACAACTTGCATAAATCTGAAAGTTACACATAAAATCAAATTTCATATATAGACCGATATAAAATAAATAAAACACGCTAAACGATAAATTGAAACCACCTAACATTTTGTTAAAAAAAAAAGAAGAAAAAAAGTACATTGCGATTTTACCAATAAAAATGTCTCGGCCAAATCGCTGTTTAGAGGAACAAAGAAATTTGGAGAAAAGGTATTTTTGTTTCACAGTGGATGAGTAAGAAAACAGGCAGTCAGGTGTCCCCTTTCCTCTATGTTAATGAACATTCTTAGGTTTCGAAATTTGACAGCTATAGGTGTAAGTTTGGGTTGGGAGAGATATAGTCTGAAAGGGAAAAAAGTATTTATAGGGCACAATGTTCCGTTGAACTTCACACTGGCTTTTATTGTTAAATTTACAAAGCCGCCTAAGAAAAGAAAACCTATTTAATCACATGCTAGAACTTGGAAAAAAGCAAAAATGCTATCTTTAACAGACGTGGTTCTAAATAAATAGTTTATAAGTTTTATTTTCTGAAGTCGTGCAACGCTGGATTATCTGTTCTAGTAGAAATATATTTCATTACAAAAAATGTAAAACACACTAGGGAGCTCCTCACACTACTTGTATTTTCTATTGCCTGTATTTTTTTAATTAAGTGTTTCAATTAATGATGCTTATAATAAAATTCTATTAATGATATTTTGTAAAAAGTACTTTATTTCAAAAAATTTATATTTTGTAAAACTTTAGAGAGTCATTAAGATTTTTCATTATGCAAGTGCTTCAGTTAGTAAATAAGTTCATCTACAATTGTCTTTGATTTTACATTGGATTTTAAACCAAATTATTTATATCAAAATAACACTACATATTTTTTTTTCTCTTTACTAGATTAAATATTTTGTATACACTCGTGTACAAAATTAGGAAATTACAAAATTCGTTGGTTTTTTTTTTTTCAAATAGTACTGAACAAAATTTAAAACTAATACTTACTAACAAAGTTAAGAAATCTCTAGTTTAAAGTTTGTAAACATATATGTGCGTGTGGTTGGTGGATATAAAGAACAGGTCTTAGAATGGCGTGTGCCAATTTCCGTGCTTTGTCCGCTAACCTGCTTTGCCGGATTTCTTGGTGGGATTTTGTTTCGTTGGCCACTTTTTGAGAAATTCAAAAACAGGCAGTTAAAATGGATAACCACAAACTTTGCATGACGGAAAGACGTGGCTAATTGTGGCAAGACTGGAAGCAAGGTAATATCAAGTACAGATCTCTAGAGACTTAAATGTAAGGATATTGTAAGGATGTAAGAATATTGAGTCCGTTGGGAAAATGCCTAGTCGTAGTCGTTTAAGAGTCACAACGGTCAATGCAGATTAATATTTATCCATTACAGCAATGTTTGACAGGAGAGCAATAACTTATAAGTTCTTTCATGATATTCTCGCTGTAGCATGAACCTGAATGTCAAGGATTATTGTGTAGGTTAAATGAGAATTGTTTACAAAAAATAATAAAAATATCCTGCTTGATTTTCTCTTTGTGTGCAAGAAATTCAATTTATCGTTGTGCCTAGAACATTGACTTTGGACCAGAATTCCCTGAGGGACCATTATATTTCCTGATGAGTTATTACTGCCTTTTATTACTACTTTTTTAATACTACTTTATGTTATTACTACTTTTTTAATACTACTTTATGTTATTACTACTTTTTTTAACTTTAAAAAACTAGCAGCAGGTGCATAATTTTTCAATTGCTTATTATTTTACATTTTCTTTATTTGTTAAATTATTCATATTTTTGTATTTAATTTAATGTATATCACATTCTTTATTTAACGTTTTAGTATTAAGTATGTCATTTTAATAAAAATATTCTTAGTATATATGTTTAGGTTAATAGTCTGCCATTCATAATTTTTTCAGTTTTTTTTAAATTCAGATTTTATAAATAAATGAAAGAGTTAATTTTCAGAGACCCGTTTATTATCTGCCACCCGCCGATAAAGATATCACTGTAGCTGCGATTTGATGGTTTGGCCAAGTATAATGTTACAGACCTGTGACTTAGTATAGTAGAGATAGTAGTACAGGGATGGGTTCTTGGAGCATAATGTTTAATTCCAAGGCTGCACCTGGTTCTGATTTACTTTTAATGGATTACAATATACGTCCATATAAGGCTCATCTAGTGAATGAATATCTGGAAAGTTAAGATATTCACTAGATGGATGGGCAGTCATCTCCAGGCTAAAACCCTATATAGCATGCTGTTGGAAAAGCAATTGCGACTTGCTTTCCACTTCTGAAATCCGTATAGAACCGTTCTGAAAACCGTTTCCCAACCTTTTTCTGCCATAGATCACCTACGAATTTCTAAACTTTTCATGCACCCTTCATAATATATACATAATTTTTCTGTTCACTGAAAAACTTATAATTTAAGTTTTATTAAGAAATCACGAGCAAATTGTTGAGCAAACGTAGTAAGTAAATTTTCTAAACATATAATTAATTATGAAATAATGTTAAGGAAATATTTTTCTATATTAATTTAATTATTAGTAATTATTTAATTAAATTTAATGAGGCCCTTGAACTTTACACTCATTGCAGAGAGATTTTATGTTAGGTGTCAATTTAGTTAACTTCAGTCTCAGGTAATTAAACCAATATAGGTAATTAATAGAGTAACTCAAAAGTGGTAATTAAACCAATATTAATAAAGGTAATTAAACCAAATATCTTAGCTTTTGCATCAACAAGAGTTTTATTAATTCGTTAGCTTGAACTTATTTGAGATATTTTTCAAAGATATCGGCTAAATAATTCACAAATGCTTTTCTATCAACAGTTAACCAATAGTTTCGCCACTTAAAAAATCACTAATAGTATCAAATAATTCTATAAATCTTTTCAAACAACTTTCTTTCTAGAACCATCTTATTTAAGTGTGAAGTAAATGTCTCAAGTGGTCTGCATTTTGTTCTTTACAAAATAACTTGAAGAGACCCTCACATTTGGCGTTAGCTTCAATGGCATTGATCTACTTTATAATTGAATTCAGTACCTCATTTAGAACAGGCAAAACATTTTTAGCTATCAAGTGTTTCCTCTATGAATAAAACAATGTACAAGAAGGTGTTCTGGATTCTCATCCTTCATCTATTTTAATCAGCCGTTTTTCCTTTTTTGCTCATCATATTAAGAGCACCATCAACAACACAAGTTGTAATATTTTTATAGGTATATTATGACATCTAAGTAGTGTTTTTAGCTTAGGATAGTTAAATTAGTTAAAGTTATAACTTAGCTTATTATATATAGATCTTTGAAAGAAGTGGTAATGATTTACAGGACAACAGTTCTTCAGAAGAACCTACTTTAGCAGTACATCTTACGTAAGTTATCAATATAAACTCATGTTTGTGAAAATTGCAACACCATGAAGGAATCGTCATAATTGAATGAAATTTAATACACAGTTGAGTGGTAGTGGTACAAATAAATGATTAAATTTTCAAAGCAAACAAACAATAACAAGAGATCGGAATCAGTATTTTGTGTAGCCACCACGCGCCGCAATACGTGCTGCTCACAACGTGGCATGAAGTCAAACAAATTTTGTATGTCTGCCTGAGGAAGAGCATTCCATATTGTTTGTATGCGCACCCAAAGTTCGTCTGCAGAAGCAACAGGACGAGGATCACGAGCGAGACGCCAACCAACGAAATCCCACACATGTTCAATCGGCGACATATCCGGGGAATACGCAGGCCAAGGAAGGAGCTGTACCTGCCGCGCTGCAAAGAAGGATTGAACAGTCCTAGCGATATGAGGGCGGGCATTGTCCTGTTGAAATACAGCGGCTGGCAAGCTTTGAAGGAAGGGAAGAGCTTGGGGATGTAGAACTTCACTGATGTACCGGTTGCTGTTCAGATTGCCCACAATTCTTAGCAATTGAGATCGTTCATGATATGCTATGGCACCCCAGACCATAACTCCGGGTGTTCATCCACAGTGGCGTTCGATAATGCACTCCGGAAGGTGGCGTTCACCTGCATAGCGTCTGACACCAATGCGGCCATCATGGTACCACAAATTAAAGTGGGATTCGTCAGAAAACACGACATGCTGTCAATCAGCACGCCAGTCTCTATGCTGAGCGGCCCATTGTAGCCACAGGCAGCGATAGTTTAGCGTGAGAGGGATCCTGTATAAAGGAGTCCTTGCGCGCAGTCCCCGCTGCAGCAGACGTCTGCGAATTGATGAAGCACACAATGAAACACCTGTAGCTATTGACCACTGTGCTGTCAATTGTCTAGAGGAAGCTGTACGGTCCATCAGCGCCATGCGGACCAGGTGTCTATCATCGCGAGCTGACGTCACATTTCGGGGTGCACTCCCGGATTTCCGAGTTGTCCGACACTCGTCCGTCCACTGCTTCCAAAGACGCATCACTGTGCTACTGTTACGTTGCACACGAGCGGCTACTGCACTATAAGACAATCCAGCTTCCCGAAGGCCGATGATTCTCCCCCGTTCAAACTCTGTAAGTTGTTCAAATCTCGGTCTCTTTCGTCGAAGAGGCATAAGTAACGATTGAGCTAAAGTTCACCACCACTGGCAGATAACCACCGATAACCATACACGCCTCGCTACAGCCGTCTATTTATTCGGATCCATCCGCCGTTCAGAGGGCGCTGCTCAGAATACGCATGCGCTACGGATTTGAAATTATAATCATTTACATATCATGCGCAAATTTGCATTTCCTGAAAACTTCAGCTCACTCGCGTTAGTCCTTCATGGTGTTGCAATTTTCACAAACATGAGTTTAGTTTCACTGCCTTTCAAAGCTGATTCCTTTATTGGCACTGATAATTTTTTGTTTTCAACTTTTCAACAAGTTGTATTTCAATATATTCATTAATTTCGTTTATTCTTCTGCTAACAGTATTGTTACTGAGTGGCATATCTTTCATGTTCGTCATCTTTTTCTAGAACAACTTAATGAAATGTTGATATTGCAGGTTTGTTTAAATTCTCTCTCTTATAAATTAAGTTATCTAGAATGAACAAATCTTCCAACATCAATTGAAAAAGATAGCGCAAAACGCTTGCTAAACTTGTGATTTGGTTTGGTTTGTCGCTCTACGGTCATCTTGTGCACACGAGGGCTAAACATACCGTGATCTACAGCTTAAAGTAGATTCCGAACCACTACAAGCATCCATGGCACCGCTGGGACTCGAACCCGAAATATGTGGTACCTAGCACCAGAGATCTAGCCATTCGGCCATCAGGCCCCTACTAAACTTGTGAAAACTGCAACGAATTAGTGCATCCAGAATGGGGTCTGATGGCCGAGTGACTAGCGCTCTGTGACAGAGATTCAAGGGTCGAGTACCGGCGGGGCATAGATGTTTGTAGTGGTTTGGAATCCATTCTAAACTGTAGTTCCTGGTCTAATATGACTGCATAGTTGCGCATAAGAATGTAACCCTACTTCGTAAAAAGTAAATCTATCTCGAAATTTGCTAGTAGGAAATCGGCCTTGGCCCACCATGGGGCTTTTGCGCCAATAAAGAAGTATATCCTGAATGTACGTAAAATTTTTAATCTTATTTTGCCATTAACACTACAATGCCATAGTTGTGGACAATTTTCATAATTTTTATTGTTTTCCTTCTAAATTTTTCTTGCCATTTAATGAATAAAATATATTTAAAAAAATAAAGTAATTTCTTTCTTTGCTTTGAAAATTATATTTCTAAAAAAAGTTGATGAAAATATTCATTCTGAATAAAGAAACATTCTTATATATATTTTTTTATTTTTACTTTTAAAAATCATGTAAAAACATAATGAGTTTTATAATTTTTTTTATACTTTTAAAATATAATTTATAATTTTTTTAATAGACAGAGTATATGAATTTTGAAGCAAACATCTCTATTCAATTAGTCTGAAACTGAATTTATTTCTTATATCTTCTTCAATTTATATTTTAAACTTAATGTCTGCTACTTATAGCATACCAATAGAAAATATAACTGATAATAACCTTGTTTCACAAAAAATAATTTCATATAATATTTTTCTACATTAATATCTTTAAATTACAGATAGGAAATTAAAATCGTATTTTTTTCCTTGTAATCTACATTTATAGTTTCAGGGGAAATATCATTAACTCCTGAATTTTATTTTTTATATTCATAAAACTAAAATGAAAAGATATTAAAATTGAAATTTTTTTTAGTATTCTATAGGTACAATAATAAAGGATTTAAAATAACTTTTCAAAGAAACTTAACAATTATTAAAATATATTTTTTTCGTTTCAAAATAAAGATTTTAATCAAAAAGTGATTGTTCAAGAGATGTATTCGAGTTCTTATTTAAAGTTTTGTTCCTTCATTTAAAAATTTATTGCAAATCAGATTTGTTCGATGGAAATCATTTTATATAGTAAATACCTATCCAAATAAAATGCCAAATGTTGAAAAGAGGAAATTGAATTTGTATAACAAATAATACTTTTCTTCTAAATAATTCTTCATTGATTATCTTCTTTCTGTGGATTCGTGGAAGTGAAATGATTATTGAATTCAACAAAGATTGCAGGAAAACAAAGATTGCAAGAAGTTTTTCTCTTTATTCCTTTAAAACATTCGCTTTCCTTCGTAGGTTATTCTATACGAATTCTTAAAGAGGATTTTACACATTTTTGCATTTCTTTTATTATAGAAGCCTTTAAAGTATGGAATTTCTTTGGATTATTGTTTTATTTAATTGTAAATAACGCTTTTAGCATTAATATTTATTAATTTTATGTTTCATAGTGGGCCTGAATGGCCGAGTGGCTAGCGCTCTGGCGCTCGGTACTACAGGTTTCGGGTTCGAGTATCGGCGGTGCTATGGTTGTTTGTAGTGGTTCCGAATACACTTTAAAAAGTAGGTCCCGGTCCTAATAGGATACTAGAGCGTTGCGGGGGCATTGTTACTCCGCGTCCGTGGCTTATCTTCAAGTTACACGCGCCACCTGGGTAATGCAAAGTGGTCAGCACTTGCCTTAAGGCATTCTAGCTGCATTAGAAAGAAGAAAAAATGTTTCATAGTTTGGTCATGAACTCCTTAGGGCACTGTATATATGTCTATGCTTTATAAATTATTTTGTATATTAAATGCCTTTTAAAAAAATGTTGAAGGAATGATTGTAGGAAGACAAAGATTGCAGTAAGTGTTTCTCTTTATTCTTTTAAAACATTCCCTTTCATTCTTAGATTATTCTACACAAATTCTTAAAGAGGATTTTACACATTTTTTGCATTTTTGTTATGATAGAAACCTTTTAAAGTACGGAATTGGTTTGTTTTATTATTGTTTTATTTAATTGTAAATAACTTTTTAACATCAATATTTATCAATGTTATGCTTCATAGTTTGGTCATCACGTCCGAAGGGCACTTTATATACTTCTGTGCTGTATGAATTATTTTATATATTTAAATGCCTTTTTTCTTAAAAAAAATGTTGAAGGAATGATTGCTAGAAGACAAAGAATACAGGATTCATAATCTTATACATTTCATTATATTATTGTCATGGAAGTGAAATGATTATTGAATGAAACAAAGAATGCAGGATTCATAATCTTATACATTTCATTATATTATTGTCATGGAAGTGAAATGATTATTGAATGAAACAAAGAATGCAGGATTCATAATCTTATACATTTCTTATATTTTGTCATGGAAGTGAAATGATTATTGAATGAAACAAAGAATGCAGGATTCATAATCTTTAGTTCATTATATTATTGTCATGGAAGTGAAATGATTATTGAATGAAACAAAGAATGATTTAATCTTATACATTTCATTTTTATTGTCATGGAAGTGAAATGATTATTGAATGAAACAAATAATGCAGGATTCATAATCTTATACATTTCATTATATTATTGTCATGGAAGTGAAATGATTATTGAATGAAACAGAGAATGCAGGAAAACAAAGATTGCAAGAAGTTTTTCTCTTTATTCTTTTAAAGCGTTCGCTTTCCTGCATAGGTTATTCTATACGAATTCTTAAAGATGATTTTATATATTTTTGTATTTTTATTAATATAGAAGCCTTTTAAAGTATGGAATTTCTTTGGATTATTGTTTTATTTAATTGTAAATAATGCTTTTAACATTAATGTTATGTTATGTTATGTTTCATAGTTTGGTCATCAAGTCCTAAGGGTACTGTACTACTGTGTCCAAAAAATAAGACCAATTTTCAATTTAAATTTCCCGGGCATATGGTATTTCAATTTTTTTTCTTTTTAGGTGGTTGGCACTGTCCTTGACATCTGTGGGAAATTTTACGTCAAAATATTCATTAGTGCTTGAGTTACGCTTGGTTTTGCGAGATGCTAAAACTGATTCCGGTGAATTTTTTAAATGTAATAAAATAACGCTTTTAACATTAATATTTATCAATGTTATATTTCCTAGTTTGGTTATTGAGTCCTAAGGGCACTGTATATACTTCTATGCTCTATAAATTATTTTGTATTTTAAATGCCTTCTTCCTTAAAAAGGTTTTGATAAGATAAATATACATAATAATTATATTTTTTTTACCTATTGCGTTCAATATTTTTATTTGTCTGTTTTGAAAGAGTATTTTAATAATTTCACGAGTATTTAATGTGTTTGGCTATTAGATAATAAATTTAAGTTGCGAACAACGTAAACAATAAAAACGGAGCTTAAGAGTAGAAAATGAGTTTAGCTGAACTTTTTAAATATCACAGAAACAAAATAAATAATTATATCTTCATTAGTTGAATAAACATTTACTAGCACAAAGATTCCTTTGTATTATCACAGATACACAGCTCCACTTAGATCACACATCGCTGGATTTTTTACTGTAGTATAAAGATAACATAAAGAAAAGTATTATATATTTTAGTCATAGAAAAAAAGGTAAATTTCCTTAATTACTTCAAATAATATTAAATAGTTCATGAAGCTAAAGGGTATAAAGCAAAACGTAATCTGATCTTATTCTGATTTTGAAGATCTCAACCTTAGCTTTAATCTTAACCTTAATCTTAACCTCAACCTTTTAGGATGGATGATCTCCTTGAGATGACATGACTCATTTGGAATAGTGATCCTACAAATTATTTTAGCAAATAATTATCGGATGAATAACTCTTTGAAAATGACTTACTTGATTTTGAAAAGTGATCCTACAATGTATTTTAGCAACCTGCAGGACTTCATGGAAATGACATCTTTGATTTTGAATTACCCTTCTGAGCGTTTTAGGAAATTCTAGGATGGAGGATCTCGATGACATGACTAATTTTGAACAGTGATCCTCGTCTGATTTTGAACAGTGATCCTCGTCTGATTTCGAACAGTGATCCTACAGAGTATTTTAGCAAAGTATTGAAAGAGTGACTTTATGGAAATATCACTGATTTTAAATTATCCTACGGGGAATTAACAAATTCTGATAACGGTGATCTCATTGAGGTGATATGACTAATTTTAATAGTGATCCTACAGATTATTTTAGCAAACTCCCAGAGGGATACTCACTGGAAATAACTTGTCTGATTTTTAACAGTGATCCTACAGTGTATTTTAGCAAAGTATTGGAAGAGTGACTTTATGGAAATATCACTGATTTTGAATTATCCTACGGGATAACGGTGATCTCATTGAGGTGATATGACTAATTTTAATAGTGATCCTACAGATTATTTTAGCAAACTCCCAGAGGGATACTCACTGGAAATAACTTGTCTGATTTTTAACAGTGATCCTACAGTGTATTTTAGCAAAGTATTGGAAGAGTGACTTTATGGAAATATCACTGATTTTGAATTATCCTACGGGAAATTAACAAATTCTGATAACGGTGATCTCATTGAGGTGATAGGACTAATTTTAATAGTGATCCTACAGATTATTTTAGCAAACTCCCAAAGGGATACTCCCTGGAAATAACTTGTCTGATTTTTAACAGTGATCCTACAGTGTATTTTTGCAAACTGTTGGAAGAATGACTTAATGGAAATATCGCTGATTTTGAATTATTCTACTGTGCATGTTATTCTAGAAAGGTGATGAATTTTGAATAGTGATCCTACAGACTATTTTAGCAAACTCTCGAATGGATGAACTCATGAGAATGGCATGACAGAACTTTAATTTTGGGAGGAGGGGGCAGAAGGCATTACCATCCAAAGGCCAAATAGCCCTTAATATCTTCATTCAACTTCATTCATAACTAGACAGAAGAGTGACCATAAAATAAAATTGGATTTTTTTATGTGCGGAAGATAAAAAGATAAGAAAAAGTTCTTTATAAGATAAATTTTTGCTTCTCATCAACTAATCTGATTATTTTAAACTTCTGATTGGTCAAAATTATCTATTGATTTATTTCATTTAAATAACAAAGTGATATTTACAGATGGGCCCGTAGTTCAACTAATTTATAACTCAGTCATTATAAATCGGTTGAAAACACTAAGCAAAAAGGCTGAAATAATTTACAGAAATTTAGTCATATGGTTGTTTTTAATGATATTACCTTAGTAATAAAATGAAGATGATGAAAATATATGGTTTTTTAGTTATTTATTTTTGAAAATTTTATTCGAGATAAAAATGTTTTGCTGTTAATGAACAATATTGGTGAAAGCAGATTTTCTATTTAAATTTCTAAAAGCATATATTTTATAAACTTATTATTAGCATTTAGTATTACTTTTGAGTATTTTATTAATTAATGTATTATGCGAAAAACATTCATCAATATATTTTGGTGATGAGTTGTCTAGTCAAAAACAACTGAGTTGTCCGCATTTTGTGCATGAGCATTGGATTATATTGTATACAATTTGTTATTCGCTATTTGTTACATTATTATTCGCAACTAAAAAGGTGGCATTAATAAAACATTATGTGCCTAATTTTTCTATGTATTTGCGATTTTTTTTGTCGATTCTATAATCTAATTTTTATTCAAGTTTTAACTTAAGCTAATTAGAATCTATGTGATGCATTCAAGACTTTTCCGAGAATATATGGAAATATATTAAAAAGCCTTTAAGCTAATGGCTTCAGAGCTGAAATGAAAAATTTAATTATAAATTAATGCAAAAAAAATGTAAATAAATGTAAATAATTCTAATACTGAATTTAATTTACATGCAAAAGTCCATTAAATTGAAATTTTGTATGTAGGAAATTTTACAGTTTTAAAATTGAAGTAAGCAGAAACTTCCTCTTTTTTTTCCAGCTATAAATACTTTTTTCATATGTTAGAAAATATCAAACGCAAATCAGTCATGCCTTACCATAAAAAATTTCATTGAAATTCTTAAAATTAGTTGTGAGTTACGAAGGAAAAAAAATAATACTCAGTATATAACGAGTTTAAAATATATTAGTAAAATAATAAGTATGTTTTAATTTATGATTGGAAAAATCGATTCTACTTGAATTGTTCCATCTATTAGTTAGAGATGAAATTTAATATCATTATATAAATTGTGCAATCTCATTATTATTATTCCTAAAAGTGCACAATCTCATTATTATTATGCATAAAACCTCCCAATCTTTTTCTTATAAAACGCGCTATCTTTTATTATTTCTAACATTTCTTTTGTATTTATCATTCATCATTATTCCCAAGAGATGTTTCCCAATAGAATCCAACATAAATCCATTTATTTAAAAAATATAATGAGAATTTACAGATAACAGAAAATTTTTCTTATGCTTCATATATTTTGATGTCCTCTTAATCATTAAAATTAAATTTACGCACGAACTCTAAATATGCGCAAAACTTGACAAAAAATATAACAATATAAGATGACAAAATAATGTTCATTATTAATACATTATGATAATCCATGTAGTTACTAATATAAAATTTAATTATAACGATGTAATTTCTTTAAAATTCAAAGCAATTACTGCAAGGTAACAAAAGAAAATGCATCAGAAATTAATTACAAGATTATAAAAGTTAATTATCTTTAAAGAAATTTTAGCTCAGCTAAAACCAATTTATAAACTTTGTTAATTTCAGGATTCTAAATTGTTATATGAAAAAGAAACCAATGTTCATTTTTTACTACTCTATATAATAACAATTATGTAATTTACATGATAATAAATCTACGCAACAAAAAGTACAAATACATATAGTAATATCTAAAACTAAATAACCAATATCCTACATGTTTGTGGAAATACCTTTAAGTTAAAATATATTTTAACACTTTATAAAATCAACTACTAATTTTATAAGGCCTATTAAAATGAAAAATGTAATTTAAATATAAGAAATTGAAAATGGTGTAAATTAAAACATTATATAAAATCACCGAAGAAAATTTTAGTTACCATGGTTAAGGCCATGGTTTATTCTACGAAGAAAGATAATATTTACACAACATTCTTGTTTTCAAATATACAGAATATTCTATAACTATTTCTTTACATTTGTTATTTACTATTTAATTTCTTACTATTTTGATTACTGCATTGATTTAGTGCAAAAAAGAAGAATTCCCTTTGATTCCGTTGGCTTGATGCCTAATAGAAAATAGAACTGTCAGTGTTAGTGACCTTGAAGTACTTGTTAATTTGAAAATAAATTAAAGCACTTTATTCTATAGGGAAACAGAATGCACAACATTGTTGTTCTCAAATATGCAGACGATTTATAACTATTTCTTTACAAAATTGATTACCGCTTAGATTTAGTGCAAAAAGATGAATTCCCTTTGATTCCGTTGGCTTGATGCCTAATAGAAAGCAAAACTGTCAGTGTTAGTAACCTTGAAGAACTTGTGAATTCGAAAATAAATTAAAGCACTTTATTCTACAGGGAAACAGAATGCACAACATTCTTGTTCTCAAATATGCAGACGATTTATAACTATTTCTTTACAAAATTGATTACCGCATATAGTGCAAAAAGGGGAATTCCCTTTGATTCTGTTGGGTTGATGCCAACTTTATCCGTTTTCAAGGTAATTGACAAGAAAATACAATAATGAATATTTACAAAATTTATAAATTGCATAAGCACTAATCTTTTCTTAATAAAAAATGTAATATTATATTATTATTTTTTATACTTTACACTACATTATAAGCAGCATTATTCTCTCAGAATTTTTTGTTTTCAGAATGGAAGCGCTAATTTGTCAGCTTCAGAAGTAATCAGTTGGGTTTGTTTCCGTGCAATACATCTTCTTTAAAACAATGTTCACCTAGCACTTTCGAAACCAAATTTACATCACGTGCATCGGTTTCCATTACTTTATCTTCATCAATTGCCGGGAACTTTCTCAATAGTTGGAGAAAACTAGTTACTTTCATAGAAGTAATCTGATGGAACGAGGAATATTCTTTCTTCGGGAACGAAACGGTTGCAGTGAATAGAAAGAATCTTGAAGAAATAAGTTGTTTTAAACATGGGGATGTCTGTGAATTTGAATTATAAGATTTTCACGCATTGGCAAATCTTTAAACAATTACATTTTAATCAAAATACTTTGGATTTTGTAATTATAACATAGATTAGTTTTTAATTCTAAGTAACTAAATAATCTATTCAATAATTAACTTAGTTAAATAAATAGTAACTTGAATTGTTTCTATTATTTTGGTTGCAATTGAATTCTGAAGTTTATTTTGCGAGATTTTTAATTTCAAATAATTTAGCCTAATTTAAAATCAATTAAATTAATAAGATTAATTCATAGAACATTTCTTTTTATAATGCAAATATGTAAGTAGATTTTATTTACGGGTCTTTTTCGTGAATAATTATCTGTTGAATATATAACTTAAAAAGAGTAAAATTATTCTTCTATTATACAAAGTTGTTTTTATATTGTTAATAAAAGGATGCTTGTTAACTAGAAAAATAATTAAATAATTCGAAAAGGGAGATAACATAACTAAAGCTCAAGGTCCTTTTGCTGAAATTTCCTTGAAAAAGTATCTAAACTATTTTATTTGGCAGGACAAAAATATTATTTTTATACTGGAATTGAATTAATTAAAACAATCCAGGAGCAATTATTATTTTGGAGATTAATTATATAAATTTTCCTTTATATCATCAATTAAAGAACATTAACTTCAAAGAAGAATCAAACATATTTAAACAAAAGATAACAAGACTTTCGCTTATTCTTGCTCTAAATTGTTGTTGAAAATTATAAAGACAGCAATTACAAACATAGTGAATTTGTCAGGATATCAATTATAAGAAGATCAAGCCACGTAGATCAAACTTATTATTCCATGAAGACGAAATAACATAATATAATCGATAGTTTAATATTGCTCCACATACAGATTAGACCTCACAGACAAAAACACAGAAATATTTACAGAAATGTTAAAATTTGTATAAATTTGTATATGCTATAAATTATGACTAATAAAAAATATCCCCACAATGGTAAATATAATATTAAAAAACGTTTAGCATATTTTGATTAATATGTTATAAACTTAATTACACTACCGTTCAAAGCTTATGTAACAATGTAATTTTTAAGCAAGCAGTCGTGAAATTGTAGAAGACTTCTTGTTGTGAAGAGTACAATGAAATTCCAATTCATTAAAAGTGAGTCGTATGTTAATATCAGGTTCAAGACTAATATCAGAAACAAAACATGCGACATGAGGGCATGCAAAACGCATATAATCAGCATGTGCAATGCAAGATCACAAAAAAAGGCCAAAAGGCACTGTTAATGACATTCTCCTGCAGCTTCAAAGGAGTTCGTACTTGCAAAATGGGAAACCATCTGGAACACTTTGCGCGTGGGGAAATGGTCGGTAAGCTTGAGAAATGTCGTAGGGTAATAGACACAGTCCAAAAAATTCGAATAGTCAAAAGTGTCTTTTTCCGAACTTGGAACATACGCAGCTATAAGAAGCAATACGAAACAATAGATATAGCTACAAGAAATGTTGGTGGTAGAAGGCTGAGAAATAGATGACACATGTATAATACTTCAGGTGAAATGATATCAACAACAATCAGCAACTAACATTTCTCAATCAGTATTACGAATGGCAATGGGGACAATGGCAATGTCTGGCTACAGTCTAATAATTTACTGTAGCCAGACGCCGTTTTTAATGAGGCGTTTTATCCACCATCTTAAACTCTGCATCTCATTGAAAACTGGGATAACGACAAAACTAAACATCTCTTCAATGACATAAAGTCCTTTTTAGAGATGAGATTAGTTTCACTTTTACAAGCGAATTTCGGGGCAAATTGATATGAAGAGAGAGACTCTATTTTATCCCTTTAACATCAGGCAATGTAAGGTGCCTTGTAGGAGAAACTTTCAGTAGGATTATATCCACAGGACAGCTCCCAACAACTGAAATATATGACCGTTACAGAATGGGTACTATTACTTCAATAAATGTTGTATTATACAGTTAAATATGGAAAGATTGTGGCAAGCAACTATTGCAATTAAGGCAGGTTTTATTTCTTCTGAAGAAGCATTTGTTTGTTATTCTCCCACTTGAACATACAATCTTTTTAATCAATACTACTCCTTCTATATATATTTTTGCTTAATTCCATACTGCATTTATTTTATTCATTTTTGCAATAGTATGCATTCATCATCTTTTAGTTACAAAATATTGTCTCTATATTTTGAATTTCATGCTTCCCAAATGATTTCTTGAGACGTTACAAAAAATAATCAGTTGTTTCTCAAGTACCGTATCTGTTTCAACTATCTGTATTTTTTATTTTTTTATTTATTGAAAATCAATTTTGTTCAGTACATTAATATAGCAATAGATTTGAAAGGATTCGTTAATGCTGCAATTAGATAATTTCCTAAATAATTTTGAATATAATTATAATTATGAATACAATTAAACAATTTTTATTGTTAAAGAAATTATTGTTTTCTCTCTATAGGTTTGAGTTGTAGCTCTACGGTCATCTTCTGCACACTTTAGGCTAAACAGACCGGGACCTACAGTTTCTCTCTATAGGAAATATTTACGTAATAAACGTATAAGATTTTTTTAGTGGATATTTTTTCCAATCTGATATTTGATATTTTGTTGATATTTTGTCCAATAATCACATTCTAGAAAATTCGTAAGATAAATACCACAGTATTAATGAAGGAGCAGTTACCGAAATGCAAAAAATGAGTTTAAAACCATATTTTTACGTAATTGTTATTTCATTAATTGCTTATATTTTCAACACTAACTGACTTCTTCATCACTTTCTGTTCAACGTCATCAAATACACCCCAGAAATTTGACGAAATTTATAGCAACGTCGTGAACAATCTTGTAAACATTGATTATGCATATTACATTTAAAGATAGAATCGTTTTTAAGCTGAAATCGCTGAATTTAATATGGTATCAGTAAATGCCATGCTAAAATGTCACATTTCAGTGACTGTTTATTTTTGTAATTATTTTTATTTTATTTTTATTTTTATAATTATTTTTATTTTATTTTTATTTTTATAATATTTTTTGTTTTGTATGTGTAAAGGAATATATGTTTGGAAATAAAATTTTTGTAACAGTTATGCTGGTCTCTTGGCTTCAAAGTTGAATTAGTATAACTTACAATAAGATGTTTACTTTCAAAACTCGTTTAAAGTTCAAACTTGTTGGATATTTTCTAACAGAAGTAACGTATTTATCATTTTTTTATATTAATTAAATTAATAATATCAGCTTCTTATTTTTTTTACGTGAAATTTTTCTTCGTATTCCTAAATACTTTTGGGGTCAGTTTTTTAAATAAAAATCCTGGACATTTGATACAAAAGTTTTCTTTCTACGGAGAAAACTGTTTTTGTATGTAATTTCATAGGAACACCTGAAAGTGACAACTTAACATTCTAAAGAAATAGAATTTGATGTCTAGTGAATAACATTTCAAGTCTCAATAAAGAAATGCGTTTGTTATTTTTCTGATGACTAAAAGTAGTTTGTAGATATTTTTTTCTTCGTAACTTTTAGTACCATTGAGTCTTTTTTGACATACTGTCAGTTATTAGTATGTTATATGTCAATTATTTAGGGTTACGTATTTATGTTTAGAATGCAACATATTTTCATTAACTGCTGCTCAAGCAACATATTATCTTAACGTCTAAAGAAATTTCGGAAAATGAATATGTGCTGTTAATATTCTTAAAAATATTTTCCCTTTAATGAGCATATCGATACCTTTTTAAAAAATGAAGCACCGTTCTAGTAAATTTGATACTTTCTTAATTTTTCTTCTTACATTTGTAGAACTAGTATTTGCGGTTTTCGGCATTAAATGTTGACCATTTAAGTAATCCATTTTTAAATAATTAAAGAGTAATTTAATTTTGTTTCAACAATTAAATATTATTTGAAAAGTTATATAATTGTTAAAGTTTATATATGAAAATATATTTGTGTGACCAATGTTACAAGTGATATATTTTAGTTGTCCAGTTGTTTTGTTGTTGTTTTACAGCAACAACAAAACACTATCAATGCAGCAATTAGGCAGATCTTTTCTTAGACAAACTATCTTAGTAGTAATATAATCCTCTCTAGCCTCTAGATAAATAACGCTATGTCAACAAAAACATAGCCACCCTCTAAATAAAGTAAATATTAGGAGGCGTATAAAATTTGACCTTATACAATGTAACCGAATTCATGGTAAATATTAAATATTTATATATGAAATTATATTTGCATGATGTGATATATTTTAGTTGTATAGTTGTTTATTAGTTATTAGTTACGTTTTGTTATTAGTAATATATTTTAGTTGTCCAGATGTTTTGTTGTTGTACAGCAATAACAAAGCACTAACTGTGCAGCAATTAGGCAGAACTTTTATTACTTAAAGAACATTACTTTTTTGACACCAAATTATCTAAGTAGTAATATAATCATCATCTAATGCCTATGTGTAAATAACCCGATGTTAACAAAAACACACCCACCCTCTAAATATAGTAAATATTATTAGGATTATAAAAGTTAAACTTAAACAATATAAACAAATTCATGGAAAATTGTTGCTGTATAAAACAGCAAAAGCACTAACTGTGCAGCAATTAAGCAGAACTTTTATGACTCATTACTTTTCTTTGACACCAAATTATCTAAGTAGTAATATAATCTCTCTAGCCTCTATGTAAATAACCCGATGTCAACAAACGCATACCCACCCTCTAAATAAATTAAATATTAGGAGGCTTATAAGATTTGACCTTATACAATGTAACAAAATCCATGATAAATTGTATTATTCCAATAATACTTTTTAAAAGAACACCAGGCCTCATAGAACTACTAAGGATATATTAATTACTTTAAAATTATTTTATACATGAAAAATTCATAATCTCTTTCCAAAAAATAATAATAAATTTTATCTAATACGTCTATAATAACAATTCATTTTTATTAAATTTTTTCATTTTATTTTGACGAAAAATAATTCAGCTCGACAGAAAAAAAATTGAAAAACAAAATGTAAGTAATGTAATAATGTTTAGATACGTGGTCTTTAAACATAAATGATAAATTATGCATATAAAACACTTCATACATTCACGCATTCTAAATTATTTAACTATTCACAAATTTAGCAAGTTTGATTGAATTTGCAGGACTTTAGAGCTCCACCTTTAAGAATATTTACCAATACAGTGCCAATGTTACTTTATTTACAAAGTAATGTTATTATATAAATATGTGGTCTAACATAAATGATAAGTTATGCATATAAAATATTTCATACATCCACGCATTCCAGATTATTTAATTATTCACAAATTTAGCGAATTACACTGAATTTGCACAACTTTAGAATTCTAAAAAAAAACAAAAAATCTGCAGCATGTACTTATGTAGGTCTTTTTTCAGTTAGAATATTCTTAATTTTAAAAAAAGCATACAAGGATATATTAGTGTTTTTTTACAGTCTAATTGCCTTGGACTAATTTAGTTTCACATAAAACTATACAATGTCGACAACAGTAATCCTTTAAATAAATTGCTTATATTATTCCAGAAAACATTGATTTTTTTACATTATTCCTAAAAGCATTTTTTCCTTGGAATGCAATTTGGGGTAACTATCCTCTTTGCAGAAATACAGCCATTACCTGGAATTATTATTAGCTGCATTTAATTCTATGTTTATTCTGGAATTTTCATCTAACAATTAAGTTGCCTTAGAAAGTAATTATGCTTTTGACGAAAATAAGGTAGCTAATGATGGAATAATGAATACAGTTTTTATTCTCATTTACCCTAACTTAATGGGAATTTTGAGAGGGTTCAACATCAAAGGTTGATTAAAGCAAGCATTAGTGCTGTAAGTGATTTTGACATCATGTAACGACCCATCACATAAGATGCTTTCGTTGGCATCGCACAGTCTTCGAGGAGCTTGTTATTATGGGAACTTCTTAATTAAGAGGAAAGACATTAAAATTTCTCTTGCTTCCCGTTTTTAAAATCCAAATAAAAATTTTCCTGAGAGTAAGTACGATGCGTTTTTTAACCTTTCCACGGGGAAGCTAAATTATGCATATTAGTTCTTAAACTAATGCATTCTTGGTAAAAGTATCTTATACCAAGAAAGTTGAAGAATACGAAATGATACAATAAAAAAAGGGAAATTCAGACAGTTAATTTTGGCAAAAATTCCATTTCATAAATCAAACATCTAAACGTAAGAAACTTCAAATAATTTTCTTAAGATACTTGAAAATGTATTTACACCATTTACACAATTTTCTAATAATAAATTGAAATGAAAAATGCATATCTATATAGTTTGAAAAATTAAAATGTTAAATAATGTTTTAACCCGAGGATGTCTAACATAGGCACAATGTCTAACATATGCAGCTAGCATACAGGACAGTGGTTCGGCGTCCATTGTAGCCACTGCTTTCAGAATTAAGCAGATTCGATTATGATTGTTATAAAGTGTATAAGCATCTCTCGTCGATGACAGTAAATCTGGCTGTTGGGAATTTACTTCGTTTTCTTCCATACGGCTAACAACTACTGGCAGTTAACCATAAGTCTACACGGAAAGCAATACCTTTCCTTCTTCGACTATCAATGAACTATTCGTGGTATAAATAAGTAAATATGAGGCAAATTACAAAAATCGTGCTGGGAGTACTAGTGGGACTACCTGGAGGGAGTTTTCCGTGATTTCTGGATAGGCAAATGTGGGGTAGTTCTCCTTTAAACATCTAAAGTTCCCCTTAAGGAGGGCAGTCCCGGAAGGCACTGCCCTCCTTCTTTAGCGTCATGGAGCCAAATCAGACTTCTATATCCAACACAACAGAAGCTGCCTCCCCCTGCCTTTCCCTCCTCCCTTGAGACCACACGTGTTCTTGGACGTCTAAATGTTTCTGTCTACCAAGTGGGGTAAGGGAAAAATATTATGTATAGACTATTATTCATTAAAAAGTTAAACAATATAAATATTTTAGTAATTGCACGTTCTATTTAAAATCATGGTTAAACCATTAATTAAATGCAAATAACTAATTAACATATGTAAAAACTGTTTAAAGTTTTAATTTAATATTTATATTTGCTAATTTCGAAAATAAAAATACTTTCAAATATGACGAAAAGAAGCAAATAAAATAAAGGATCTGGATTTTTTTTCTGCAAATGTTGATAATACTTCGAAATGTAAACCACTATTTCTAATAACAATCAATACAAAGATATCTTTACCAAATTTAGAGACATTGCTACCTTCAATTTTAGGTTCTGTTTTGAAATATTAGGTTGGGGAAAAAGAAATCCATTATTTTTTCGATAGATGGCTGTAGTGATCGATATCACGTAAAGTATCAATTAAACAATTTCAGATTTATGCTCGTTAGAAAGGTGGCACTTCGTACTAAAATAATTATTTTTCTGTTTTTCGTTTGGTCCATTCAGTTGGGAGTTACAGGGTGTTAAAAATGGAAGTGAACAAAAAAAAAAATTCGGTACATTTACAGTTTTCTTTGACAAAGGCGAAAATGCAAGCCAGGCGGCTAAAATTGTGAATGGTGTTTATGGTTCTGATACTGTAACAGCCAATTATGTGCAATTTTGGTTTCGTAGATTCCGTTCAGGAATTTTTGATGTTAAAGATGCACCTCGCACAGGTAGGCCGGTCGTCGAAAATGTCGATAAAATCGGAGAAATGATCGAAGTTGACCGGCATGTTAGCAGTCGTAACATCGCCCAGGAGCTAAAAATCGACCATAAAACAGTTTTAAACCATTTACACAAAGCTGGATTCAAAAAGAAGCTCGATGTTTGGGTGCCACACCAATTAACAGAAAAAAACATGATGGATCGAATTTCCATCTGTGAAGCCTTGGCCAACGGAATAAGATAGACCCATTTCTTAAACGGATGGTGAAAATTGGCATCTAGGGAGGATTGTGAAAATCGACTACTAGAGTTTTTTGCAAATAGAGACCAGAACTTCTATGAGAGAGGCATTATGAAGTTACCTTTAAAATGGCAACAAATCATACAACAAAACGGTGCATATTTGACCCAAATCGGACAATCCGAAGCATGTTAAATAAAGTCCTGAAGTTCATATAAAAATAATGGATTTCTTTTTCCCCAACCTAATATTTTTGAAAGAAAGAAGTTACGAAATAAAGATTGAAAAAGAGAAGCTATTTCACTGAACTAATACTGCAATATTATGTAAATAACTTATAAATTAAATAATCTTGTATTGCAATTAAAAAGCAAACAGTTTGATATATTAATAAATACTTCACAACACATACTTAAAACATTTAGTGATTTATTAATATATATATTTTTTTTTATCTCCAATTTGTATATCTTCAGAAAAAAAGAAAAAAAAAGAGACAACGTAGAAACATCAAACAAAATGTCTTTAGAAAATTCAATTTATATATTCGAGATCTCCTTTTTCAATTTCAATCTTTTTCAATTTTTCCTTTTCAATTTGTCAATTTCCTATTTTTTTTTCTGCAGTTTATGATAATTCTTCGAAATGTAAACCACTAATCCTAATAAAAATCAATATAAAGATATCTTCACCATATTTAGAGATATTGCTTCCTATAATTTCAAGATCTGCTTTGAAATATTTGTTAAAGAAAGAAGTTACTATATAAAGAAAGAAAAATAGTGAGAGAAGTAATTTTATTGAACTAATACTCCAATATTATGTAAATAACGCATAAATTAAATGATTTTCCCCTTGAGATTAAAAATTTGGCATATTGATAAATACATTCAAAAGCGTATTTAAAATATTTAGTGATTTATATAATATACTTTTTTAACTCCAGTTTGTATATCTTCAAAAAAAAAAATCAAAAGATAAAAAACAAACGACAAAAAAAAAAAAGAAGGGAAAAAAAGAAGAGAACGTAGAAACATCAAACAAAATGTCTTTAGAAAATTCAATTTATATATTCGAGATCTTCTTTTCCCCCTCCCATATTTTTTCTTACTTTGGCTTTTCCATCTATCTAAAATATACCAGTGCGTGTGGGCGATATTTTTTTATTTCGCATGTTTATATATTTTTCAAAAACAGTCTCCAAAATATGACACAGCAGGGAAGTAATATGCTATCTTGTACTTGAATCGGCCAACCTTTGTTTATCCACTCTCTCAGGTGAAAACAAGGGAACGATCTTATGGTAGACAATCTGCGCAAGTATGGATATATCTCCCTGCAAGATAAAAAAAAAAAACGAAAAGAAAAGGAGACAGAGACATAGGAGGTAGGAGAAGAAGATTTGGCAATGAGGAAGAGAGAACAAAGAGACGAAAAAAGTCGACCTCAATAGAATTTTTTTTCCTTTATGACCCGAGCAGTGTCCGAAGAGACACAAAGCGGGTAGACTTCTCCCGGACTTTGCTGACAAGTCCAAAGGATAGTTCGTTTTGGCGGGTCTGTCACCATCTGTGATCCAATAAGAGCATTGTCCTTTCATATCAGAATTGGCTGGGCATCGGCGAAAAGGGGAGGAACATAGTGCAAAGTAAGGGGCTTGCTTTATCCCAGTGGCATTCTTTGCTGGTAGGGGGGGAGAGATCTCTTGGGATTAGTCTTCCTCCAACCTTGTAGAACCCCTACAGCCCCCCTGCCATCAGGTTATCTCCGAGTGTAGTATCTGCTTCATCCCCTTGTGAGATATGTACGATTTTAGAAATGTATTTATAAATGGCTTTGAGTTTGACTTGTCTCCTGACTATTTAAATCTCCCTGTACAATTCAAGAAATATCTCCAGAAATGGTATTTTCAGCAATAGTGTCTGAAATGGATGAATGTAAAGCCTCCATTTAAAAAATACATCCTCCGAACTTGTGAATAAAATATATCTCACAATGTCCATCGGCAATTGTTATCGCTAGAAAAAGTTGCCTGCAAACATTTCTTTTTTCAACTTGCAACTGCGAGGTGAAAGCAATAGTTTAAAAAATATTTTCCATACTTATTTTTTGGTCATTTTGAAGTATTTTGTGAAAAATATTGAATAACAGTCCTGTTAGACGTAAAGGTAATCAAAAGAAAAAGGTATTTTTATACAAACTTAAAAAAAGGCATTTCTCATAATACAGGTTATTTTAGTAAGGAGTTATCAAATTTAAGTCCCACAATTGCTCTGTATGTAAAAATTTTCCTGTTTTTACAACATGAGTTAAAGTTTTGTAAGAAAATTTGATATTTCCGTACAGATTCAAATTGCTAGTATCGCCTATCTTTGAGCGGCGAAATGCTTTTACTTCAGTGAACATATTTATCGAACAATATATAAAAAGAAATTGAGGAAATTTTTTGAAGTTATTGCTTTGAATGCCGTTATATTCAACGCTTTTCCCCCTCTTTTTTATAGTCTTATTCAGCTTCAGATTTCGAAATGTTTCATTTTTTAAAAACTCGCTTAAGCTAAACATTCCTGTAAATATATTTTGAATAATGCTGAACTTTTATAGATGTAATAGTCTCATGTTACCTACTAGTTATTTTCCAGTTCAGGATTTTACAAATATTTTTATCTGCTTGAAGGATTCAGTATTCATAAAAGTTAAGTTAAAGAAAAAGTTGAGATTAAGGAAAGTTAAAAGGAAAATAAATTTTAAAATTTACTAAATGCTGTTTAGAATAAAAAGAAATTTCATTTATCAATTATGAAAATTTTTAAAAGAAAATAAAATTGAACAATTACTAAAAGTTTATATATTTTATAAAAAAAAAAAAAAAAAAAAACTATACAGAAAATAATCCCAAAATTTAGAAAACGTAAAAAAAAAAAAAAAAATAATAATAATAATTTACAGGACCAAGCATCAAATGGTATTTCATCTTTTCAAATGTAGCAACATACCCAAACCACATCGTACCATCATGTCATGCTCACCTTCGGAAGCTTTCAGTTTGGCTTCATCATGGACCTTTCATTATGAAACATAGCAACTGAGTCACTGGTCCACTTTCTTTCCGAAATTAAACGTAGAAACATAACACAGAACACGTCATGCCATCTTATGGTGTCTACATTTGGAAGCTTTCGGTTTGGCATCTCCAAGTGCCCTCAGTTGCAAAACCCAATACACCGGTCCACTTCAGCCCATTTCCTTTCCGAAATTAAACATATAAACATAACACAGAACACGCCGGGCCATCTTATAGCGCCCACCTTCGTAAACCTTCGGTTTGGTATCTCCAAGCGCACTTAATTCCGAAACCCAGTACACCATGTTCGCTTCAGCCCATTTCCTTTCCGAAATTAAATGTAGGAACATAACACAAAACACGTTGTGCCATCTTATCATGCCTACCTTCGTAAGCTTTCGGTTTGGCATCTCTAAACACCCTTAGTTCCGAAATACAACACACCTGTCCGCTACAGCCCATTTCCTTTCGGAAATTAAATGTAGAAATATAACACAAGACACGTCGTGCCATCTTATCGTGATCTCTTTCAAAAGAATTCGGTTTGACATCTCCAAATGTGTTAGTTCCGAAGCCCAACACACCAGACAACATCAACCCATTTTATTTCTGAAATTAAACATAGTAATATAACACAGCATCTCCAAGTGCCGTTAGTTCCGAAACCCAACATACCAGGCATATTCAGCCTATTTCCTTTCTGAAATTAAACATAGTAATATAACACAGCATTTCCAAGTGCCGTTAGTTCCGAAACCCAACACACCAGGCCGTTTCAGCCTATTTCCTTTCTAAAGATATATCTAATAATATAATACAAAACACAACCCTATCAAAAATAAAAACAATCAAATTGTAGAAAAACATTAAATTCCTTTATTTCAGATGCATTTAATTATCTAACAGAAACCCGTCTTTTGAAATAAAAATCAACAAACAAAAACTTCCCGTCCAGCCAAACAGAGAACAGCATCGTTAGTCCGGAGTACAATATTTCCAACGTCCAGTGTTTCAGACCTGGAGTAAAGGTATCCTTAACAAGCTAAAAATTAGGTATTAGAAAGAAAATAGATTGTCTCAGAACAAGAAGTCATCCCAACCGACGTTTGCTTACTTGTTAAATTGCCTGCGAATATCATGTTATGCGATATCCGGAAGAAAGAATAAGGTTGCTGAACAAGCGGAAATAAAAAAATGAGGTAGAATAAACTGAGGAATAACGGAAATAAATAAAAACACTAAACTGAAAAATAAACAGCTTGTTGTTATAAGATACAGAGAGTTGGTAAACACAATAAAGGCAATGAACGAATCTTTCCACTGACTGCTGTTTTTTTTTTTTTAGCCTGTTTGCTACATTTATGTCAAAAAAAGTAAATAACCAGAGTTTTCCAATAAATTTAAAAATGAAGATAATATTTTTAAATACGATTTTATAATCATGATGCATATCATTAGTTAGAATTATCATTGCTATCAATTATAATTTTAATTTTTCAGAACAGGGAAATTCATAAAAAATCAGAGCATTTTAAAAGATAACAATTAATTATATGCTTTCCTTAGTTTTAATATATAAATTAATTGACTATTCTTTAATTATTTCAATATCGATTTAATTGACTACTTATACATTTGAATTAACTGATTTTTCTTTAAATACCCCAATATCTTTATATTTAATTGAATATTTATATATTTGAACTAACTGACTTTTCTTTAAATACCCCAATATCTTTAGATTTAATTGATTATTTATATATTTGAATTAATTGACTTTTCTTTAAATATCTGAATATCTTTTTATCTCATTCTTATTAATTAATAAATAATTTCAAAAAAAGGTAAGATAGTTCTGAAAATTTTGCAGATGTTAACCAGTTAAAGTTTTACAATAATTCATAGTCATAAATTATTCACAGGCATTAATACAGCGATTGTTTCATTTAAATTTAATTCATTTAAAAATATTATATCCAAATAAAAACTGTATTAAAAATATTGTATCCAAATAATAAATTTGTATTAAAAATATTGTATCCAAATAATAAATTTGTATTAAAAATATTGTATCCAGATAATAAATTTGTATTAAAAATATTGTATCCAAATAATAAATTTGTATTAAAAATATTGTATCCAAATAATAAATTTGTATTAAAAATATTGTATCCAAATAATAAATTTGTATTAAAAATATTGTATCCAAATAATAAATTTGTATTAAAAATATTGTATCCAAATAATAAATTTGTATTAAAAATATTGTATCCAAATAATAAATTTGTATTAAAAATATTGTATCCAAACAATAAATTTGTATTAAAAATATTGTATCCAAATAATAAATTTGTATTAAAAATATTGTATCCAAATAATAAATTTGTATTAAAAATATTGTATCCAAATAATAAATTTGTATTAAAAATATTGTATCCAAACAATAAATTTGTATTAAAAATATTGTATCCAAATAATAAATTTGTATTAAAAATATTGTATCCAAATAATAAATTTGTATTAAAAATATTGTATCCAAATAATAAATTTGTATTAAAAATATTGTATCCAAACAATAAATTTGTATTAAAAATATTGTATCCAAACAATAAATTTGTATTAAAAATTTGTATCCAAATAATAAATTTGTATTAAAAATATTGTATCCAAATAATAAATTTGTATTAAAAATATTGTATCCAAATAATAAATTTGTATTAAAAATATTGTATCCAAGATGGCATTAATTTTAGAAATTGTAAATAAAAATATAAAATAGGCTGCGTTTAACAAATGAGTAAAATTTATATATAGTCCTCAAAATTAATAAAAATAGTTGTTTCATCATAAAATTAAAAGATGTATTCTTTATATAAACTAATAAATAACAAAATTTTAAACATCAATCTATATATCAATATGCATTTAAAAATGAGGTGAAAATAAAACTAAAACAATATTAATGTATAGAAAATTATTCATATTTGTCAAAATGATCAAACAAGTTTATTTAAAAATGGAATTGTTAAATAAAATATTAATTCTTGTAATTGAGAAAAAAAATTATTTGCTTGCAAGGCATTATTTTTTAATAGAATCAAATCTAGCAATCAATTTACCATCATCACATTCAAGACATCAATTTATTATAATATATTATTATATATTTGTTTCTAATCCCACTAGGCCGCAACATCTAGACCAAGTCCAAAAACCCATGTGGTCTCATGGAAGGAAGGAAAGGGGTGGGCACCTTCTGTTGCGCTGGAGCAGTTGGTAGAAGTCTGACTTGGCTCCGTGTCGCTAAAGGAGGGCAGTGCCTTCCGGGAGGACCTTTAAGGGGAACTACCCCGCGTTTGCGGATCGTATGGGAGAAAACCCGGGAAATTTCCCACCAGGTAATCCGACTAATGAGGCAAGATGCGGAACATCACAAACACCATCGTCTCCTGGTCCATCGTCGAGTCTCCTGGTTTTTTGAAACAGTGCCTGCAGCAAAACCGCCAGCGTATTGAACCTCCGCGTTAATGCCTACAGACGGCGCGCGTTGCCACTGAGTCACAAGTCCGGCTTTTTATGTTTATATTTTGCTATGTTTGTATAAGAATAAAGGGCCTGAATGGCCGAGTGGCTAGCGCTCTAGCGCTCGGTACTACAGGTTTCAGGTTCGAGTCCCGGCGGTGCCATGGATGTTTTAGTGGTTCGGAATCCACTTTAAACCGTAGGTCCCGGTCTAATATGATCGTAGAGCGTTGCAGGGGCATTGTTACTCCGCGTCCGTGGCTTACCTTCAAGTTACACGCCCACCTGGGTAGTGCAAAGTGAGTAACGTTTGTGCAGAGCTTGCCTTAAGGCCTCCAAGACCAAGTGTCTAAGTGTTTGCCATCTGTATTAGAAGAAGTATAAGAATATAAAACTATAATGAATTTTTTTAAAGAAACACGGGATCTAAATATGTGTCACATATAAAAACAAAATATAAATGCAAATTCTCAGAAATCAAAATATTATATATGCCAAAATTTAATATTTTTATTACCACCCTCAACCAATAATTACCATGTGAAATAATTAACAAATGGCAGTGGAATGCATTCTTATGAAAGGCTATTGTTTTACTTTGCCTTTTTTCCCAAAGTCGGTACGTACCAAAGAAGAATAAACCATACATTTATTTAAAAGAGATAATTAATATATTATCCAAGATTATGATACTTCACTCTTCAAATATTTTTTTTTTTTCCTTTTCGAAATTCTGAAGAAATTACTTTGAAAGAAATTAATAAATTTAAATCTAAAAATGCAAAAGTATATATTTGAAGCGGCATTGCAATCAAAAATAAATCCCTAGAACAAAATTTGTCTATTTTTTCAAATCCAAACTTGATATATACAGATGGAAAACGGAAGAAAGCAGAAAATCCTCACATCACTAAAAACAACAACACAAATATTCGAAATTGAAGCAGATTTCAAAAACTGTCACATTTCTAACGTTATTTGTTTTAAATTTGACTAAATATGAAAAACAGCATTGAGGATTTTGACATTTTAGTCTTTTTCTCGCATATGACCTTTATGAAAATCTCTCCGGTCAACGAATGAAATATCGAACTTTCATTGAATTGAAGTTTTTCAAAATGTAAAGAAGCTACTGTTGTTTGTTTTGTTGTTGTTGTTTCTTATCCCACTTGGCTGGCCAAGCCCACGAGCCCATACGCACTCATGATTGAAGGGGAAGGAAGCAGCTTCTGTTGTGAGGGAGCACCCGTAGGTAGAAATCTGACTTTGGCTCCGTGACGCTCTTACAGTCATAGGAGACCGGGACCTACGGCTTAAAGTGGATTCCGAACCACTACAAACATCCATGGCACCGCCGGGATTCGAAACCGAAACCTGTGGCACCGAGCGCCGGAGCGCTACACTCGGCCATTCAGGTCCCAAATTTGCCAACGGCACGCGGTGTTCCCAGGTGGTCACCCACCCAAGTACTGACCGCGCCCAATGATGCTTGACTTCGGTGATCTAACGAGAACCGGTATATTCAGCATGGTACGGCTGTTGGCTAAAAAATATACATATTTTTTTTTAATTACCTCCGAGTAATGCTCTAATAAAAAATGGATTTATAAGTGTAATGATAAGGATGATAATGCTTGTTTAACTTATTAACAATCATTATCATTTAAGATATCTTCAGCAAATAAATTCACAAATTGTAACCGCGTTTCCACCGACGCAACCCTGTTTCCTCCTACGCACTGCAAGAGCGTCCCCTTGCGTCGTACAGAAGAAATCGTCGATTGGCATAGAGACTCTCGCCCAAGAGGACGTACGACAAAACAGGCGCTGCCGTTAGTTACGAACTCTCATCCCGAGAGATAGAAGTGGAGTCTTTCCACAAATGTATAATTAGATGTTTTAAATGAGTGGGCCTGAATGGCCGAGTGGCTAGTGCTCTGGCGCTCGGTACCACAGGTTTCGGGTTCGAGTCCCGGCGGTGCCATGGATGTTTGTAGTGGTTCGGAATCCACTTTAAATCGTAGGTCCTGGTCTAATAGGATCTTAGAGAGTTGCGGGGGCACTGTTACTCCGCGTCCATGGCTATCTTCAAGTTACACGCGCCCCCTGGGTAATGCAAAGTGATAACGTCTGTGCAGCGCTTACCTTAAGGCATCCAAAACCAAGATGTCTAAGTGTTTGCCTGTTGCATTAGAAAGAAAAAAAAATGTTTTAAATGAGTTGTATGTTGTATATCAATTATTGTATGTGGTGTTGTTTACGTGCCTGTAGTTAAAGTGATGTGTTTTTAAAGTTGTGAGACCTTCAACTCGACCACCCCAGTTCCAACTGCATAAACAAATCGTCACCCACTACAGTATTACATTGACATTGTCAGCAAATGTAAATTTTTGAAATCAAGCATATTTAATGAGAAAGTTAATAAAAATACTACATATGTTTTATTTCTTAAGAAATCAAAAAGCATATTTAATGAGAAAGTTAATAAAAATACTACATATGTTTTATTTCTTAAGTTGAGGAATTGACAGGTCAAAAGTAGGGTAATGAGGATATTTTGATGACTATATTTGGGGTATATTATATTATGATTATTTGATATTAGGGTAATGAGGATATTTTGATGATTATATTATGATGACTATTTGATGTTAGGGTAATGAGGATATTTTGATGACAATAATCACTTCAAAATCGGAAATATTCATAAGTTAACTGATTTATATAGATAATTATATACCGACATAACTATTAAGTAGAGAATAAAGTTTCATAATTGTATTGGTTATTACTATTCCAAAATGTAATTAACTGTAAAAAAAATAATTAAAAGCTCTCGAATTCAAAAGTTTAACAAGGAAGAAATTTGTATTCGTGAATGTAACGAAACATTTAGCCCTAAAACAGTATAAATCAAATGCATTAAGCATCTATGTTATATATCTTTATAAACCATGAAGAAATTATATATAAAACAAGTATATGAAAATAATCGTTATGTATTCTAATTGAGTTTTCATACTAAATAATGAAATAAATATTATCATTATTTCTATCGTCTGAAATATTTATTATTGATCTTAAAGCCATTTCACCATATTTTTTATGATAAAGTATTAAAAATATCTGAATCAATCACTTTATTCTGTAATTTTTATTCATTTAAAAACCTTTTAGATTTATAAATATCAGTATTGAATTTTACCGATTTTATTTTCAATTTCTTTCATTTTTAGAAATAACTGTTTGAAAAATAGTGAGATTAAAAATCAAGAATATATGTACATTATTTCTAAAAAATTATTTGCATTATGCTCACAGTGGTAGTTCATTAAGCACCTTAAATATTTTAAATATTTACAAATTATATTCATTATAAATTTAATGATGTAAATAATTGCATCATAAAAATTTATTTATTTATTTATTTTATCTAGTTATGTTCTTTTATTCTACTTGTACAGATCTTTAAGTTTTTTTAAGATTAATATCTTCCTTGATATTTATAAAAATATTTTTAAAAATCTATGAAAATGAAAATATATTATCCATCGCAGTTTTGAAATAATTATTAAAAATATACATTAAGTGTATTTTTTGCAATAAAACTAGATTTGTTTTTCACCATTTTTTTAACAAAGTTGAACAACTTTCATGCAATACTATATAAAATATATAGATTCAACCTTTTTTGTTTATTCAATTTTGCTATATTATTTGGCTTGAATTATTTTTTTTTTTTTTTGCATCAGCACATATATATAGATTACATGCTTTCATTAAAACTACTTTATTTTTTTTTAAAATTATAAGTACAAAAACCTCTCTTTAATCGGCCATTCAGTAGTTCGGTACTCCGGCACCGATCGAGCCTTCTCTATTTTTTTGTATGGATTCAGGCTTTTTTTTTCACTTGACCACCAGATGGCGACACAATGTTTCTTGCATTTGTCAGATATTTATATCTTCTACACTGATTCTGAATTAGGTAAACACATTAAATATGTACATGTTTTAATCGCTTAAATTTATATCTATTTAATATCCCCTTTAAAATTATATTGACTCTCGATAATCTGCAAAATCTCTAATCTGGCATTAGATTAAAGAGAGGTTACTGTAGATTTTTTTTTTCCAATTCAGCTGTCAAACAGACATGGACGTCTTAGATGCCTTAAGGCAAACGTTGCACAGACGTTACTCACTTTGCATTACCCAGGGGGCGCGTGTAACTTGAAGATAAGCCACGGACGCGGAATAACAATGCCCCTAGTATCTAGTATCCTATTAGGACCGGGACCTACTTTTTAAAGTGGATTCCGAACCACTACACACATCCATGACACTGCCGGGACTCGAACCCGAAACCTGTGGTACCGAGGCCAGAGCGCTAGCCATTCGGCCATTCAGGCCCCGGTTACTGTAGATATATGCTTATAAATATATATTTTATCAGTTGTATGGTTATCGTATCCCTCATGGAAGAAGTGAAGAGGAGTGCAGCTTCTGTTCAGATGGAGCACCCGTAGGCAGAAGTCTGACTTCTGCTGCGTAACGCTCTACAGTCATAGGAGACCGGGACCTACGGCTTAAAGTGGATTCTGAACCACTATAAACATCCATGGCACCTCCGGGACTCGAACCCGAAACCTGTGGCACCGAGCCAGAGCGCTAGACACTTGGCCATTCAGGCCCATATTTTATCAGTGTTTTATTTATTTGAAGAATGATTTCTGAATTCCATATCCTGTGAGCAAATATTCATCAAAATTAATTTTATTTCTTCAAAAGTCTAAATATTTTATTTACTACGTATGTGATAAAAGGGCCCGAGTTCCGAAGGTTGTTTGTAGTGGTTTGAAATCCACTTTAAGCTGCAGGTCCCAGTCTAATATGACTATAGAGCGTTGGGCGTAAGGTTGGCAACCATACCCCTTAAAAAGAAAACATCTCATATTTGGGAATCTGCCAGTAGGCAGATAGCCATGCCCAACCATGGAGCTGTTGCACCTTTGAAGAATTTGTGGTAAGAATAAACACCGAATTACTAGAAAAATTAATCTTATACCGAAAAATATTCTACGTTAAAAAAATCAATAACTGAATCGATATTCAACAAAAATATTATCAATATGGTGAACGGAGGATACAAAAACTCAGGAATTTTTCAAAATCTATGCAATGATATTTTTACTTCAAAATAGAAATAACTTTTTATCCAACTTCGTCCCAATTTTTCGCCAAAAAAAGTAAACTATCATGGTTTCTCACTTTCCATTTATACAACCGGTGCGGGCCTTCACAATCACGTATCCCTTTTATTTTCAGTAGATGCGACCAGAACACTAAAAATATTCCTACACAAATATACGCTGACAATAAGCATCTTCGATATTTAATTGTGGTGAAAGTTTTTTCCTTATAGTTATTTCAAAAAAAAAAAAAAATTTTCTCCTACATCTTTGAATCTCTTTTCTTTTTCTCCTCTTGGATAAGGAAGGAGGGAGGAAATATTAGTCCTCAAGAAAAATGGAACGTTTGTGTTATGTGTGCTATCCAAAATATTTTCCTTTAATTTTATTTTGATTTATTTTTGATGTGCTCATCTTAGCCCACTTCCAGACATTTCAAAAGAGATATAACCCATTGCTTGTAGTGGTTCGGAATCCACCTTAAGCCGTAGGTCCGGGTTCAATAAGGCTGTTGGGTGTAGCGCTAAAAACATCTCCTGTCTCGACATCTGCTAGTAGGAGACGGCCTTGGCCCACCATTGAAGAATATGTGGTAGAAACAAACACCGAATTATTAGAAAAATTAATCTTATACTGAAAAATATTCTACATTAAAAAAAATCAAGAATTGAATTGAAATTCAGCAAAAATATTAACAATATGGTGAGCGGAGAACGCAAAAACTGAGGAATTTTTCGAAATCTATGCAATGATATTTTTTACTTCAAAATAGAAATAACTTTTTATCCAACTTCGTCCCAATTTTTTCCAAAATATCCTGGTTTTTCATTTTCCCGTTTATACAACCGGTGCAGGCCTTTACAATCACGTATCCCTTTTATTTTCAGTAGACGCGACCAGAACACTAAAAATATTCCTACACAAATATACGCTGACAATAAGCATCTGCGATATTTAACTGTGGTGAAAGTTTTTTCCTTATAGTTATTTCAAAAAAAAATTTTCTCCTACATCTTTGAATCTCTTTTCTTTTTCTCCTCTTGGATAAGAAAGGAGGGAGGAAATATTAGTCCTCAAGAAAAATGGAACGTTTGTGTTATGTGTGCTATCCAAAATATTTTCCTTTAATTTTATTTTGATTTATTTTTGCTGTGCTCATCTTAGCACTCTGCCAGACATTTCCCAAGAGATATTTCCCATCGCTTGTAGTGGTTCGGAATCCACCTTAAGCCGTAGGTCCGGGTTCAATAAGACTGTTGGGTGTAGGGCTAAAAACATCTCCCGTCTCGACATCTGCCAGTAGGAGACGGCCTTGGCCCACCATGTGGCTGTTGCACCATTGAAGAATATGTGGTAGAAACAAACACCGAATTATTAGAAAAATTAATCTTATACTGAAAAATATTGTTAAAAAAACAAGAATTGAATTGAAATTCAGCAAAAATATTAACAATATGGTGAACGGAGAACGCAAAAAATGAGGAATTTTTCGAAATCTATGCAATGATATTTTTTACTTCAAAATAGAAATAACATTTTATCCAACTTCGTCCCAATTTTTTCCAAAATATCCTGGTTTTTCATTTTCCCGTTTATACAACCGGTGCAGGCCTTTACAATCACGTATCCCTTTTATTTTCAGTAGACGCGACCAGAACACTAAAAATATTCCTACACAAATATACGCTGACAATAGCATCTTCGATTTTTAACTGTGGCGAAAGTTTTTCTGTATAGTTATTTCAAAAATTTTTTTTCTCTCCTACATCTTTGAATCTCTTCTCTTTTACTCCTCTTGGATAAGGAAGGGGAGAAAAAATTATTCCTCAAAAAGATGAAACGTTTGTGTTCAAAAATATTTTCCTTTAATTTTATTTCGATTTATTTTTGCTCTGCTCATCTTAGCACACGGCAGACATTGCCCATTCTTTTTAGTGGTTTGAAATCTACCTTAAGCCGTTGGTCCGCTCCAATAAGACTGTTGGGTGTAGGGCTAATAACATCTCCTGTCTCGAAATTAGCTAGTAGGGACAGCCTTGGCGCACCATATGGCGGTTGTGACTTCGAAGAATATGTGATGAAAACAAACACCGATTTATTAGAAAAATTAATCTTATGCCGAAAAATATTCTAAGTTAATAATATTAACAACTGAATTGAAATTCAACAAAAAATTTCAAAATTTTATCATGATGAACGGAGAACACAAAAACTGGGAAATTTTTCAAAATCTATGCAATGATATTTTTTACTTCAAAATAGAAATAAATTTTTATCCAACTTCGTCCCAATTTTTTCCAAAATATCCTGGTTTTTCATTTTCCCGTTTATACAACCGGTGCAGGCCTTTACAATCACGTATCCCTTTTATTTTCAGTAGACGCGACCAGAACACTAAAAAATATTCCTACACAAATATACGCTGACAATAGCATCTTCGATTTTTAACTGTGGCGAAAAGTTTTTTCTGTATAGTTATTTCCTTTATTTTTTTTTCTCCTACATCTTTGAATCTCTTCTCTTTTACTCCTCTTGGATAAGGAAAGGGTGGAGAAAAAATTATTCCTCCAGAAAGATGAAATGTTTGTGTTCAAAAATATTTTCCTTTAATTTTATTTCGATTTATTTTTGCCGTGCTCATCTCAGCACACTGCCAGACATTGCCCAAGAGAGATAGTGCGCGACTCAATGCAAAACGGAAAACGCGCAAAAAAGTGCGTCAATTTTAGAATATGCCTCCATTTGACTTGCTGCCTGATAACTTCTTTTCCTAAGGGGTCAAGAAGTGGTTTCGTTTCCAGGGCTACGTCACGTGAGCGTGTAACCATGGCAACGCGTATAGTTATATTCGTTTAAAAAAACAAGATGAGAAAGATGGGGAAGAAATACGGGATGGTTAGGGAAGGGATATACCTGAAACGATGTCCCAAGGGGAAAAATCGAGGAAAGGAAAAAATGAAGTAAGAAAATATATATATTGATGTAATATCTCTAAATTAAATGAGATACCAATAATAAATTTAATGTGTAAAATTTGAAGTGAAATAATGATTCTTAAAGATCAAATAATTTCAAATTATTTTGTTGAAATTGGTAGATAGAATTACGTAATTACGGAATATTTTAATTTTTTTACTATGCTTATATCTACGGTTTTATATTAACACATTTATAGAGTATTTTACACCATTTTATGAGGAGAAATACATGACGAAATAATGTAGATATAAATAAATAAATGACGAAACTTTCCCCACAGTTTATTTTAAATATTTATATATATATATATATTTAAATAAATAAATGAGGGAGAAACGACGAGGAGAAATAAATAAATGATGAAACTTACCCCACAGTTTATTTTAAATATTTATATATATATATATATATATTTAAATAAATAAATGAGGGAGAAACGACGAGGAGAAATAAATAAATGACGAAACTTTCCCCACAGTTTATTTAAATATATATATATATATATATATATATATTTTAAATAAATAAATGAGGGAGAAACGACGAGAAGAAATAAATAAATGACGAAACTTTCCCCACAGTTTATTTTAAATATTTATATATATATATATATATATTTAAATAAATAAATGAGGGAGAAACGACGAGGAGAAATAAATAAATGACGAAACTTTCCCCACAGTTTATTTTAAATATTTATATATATATATATATATTTAAATAAATAAATGAGGAGAAACGACGAGGAGAAATAAATAAATGACGAAACTTTCCCCACAGTTTATTTTAAATATTTATATATATATATATTTAAATAAATAAATGAGGGAGAAACGACGAGGAGAAATAAATAAATGACGAAACTTTCCCCACAGTTTATTTTAAATATTTATATATATATATATATTTAAATAAATAAATGAGGGAGAAACGACGAGGAGAAATAAATAAATGACGAAACTTTTCCCCACAGTTTATTTTAAATATTTATATATATATATATTTAAATAAATAAATGAGGGAGAAACGACGAGGAGAAATAAATAAATGAGATTCCAATAATAAATTTAATGAGTAAGACTTGAAGTGAAATAATGGCTCTAAAGAAAATTAAACTTATTTTCTGGAAATTGATAGATAGAATTATCCTACGTATTTCATATTACGAAAAAATTACATAATTATAGAAATATTTTTTTTTGTTAGTATAATACCGTAGATGTATATATAACTCATTTATATAGTATTTTACAGCAATTAATAACTGAGCAGTTTTCTATATTACTTGCTTTTTTACACCATTTAATTGAAATAACTTGTTACCCAATTGGATGATAACATGATAGCATGGATATAAATCAATAAAAAAAAAAGACACCAATGATAACATGAATAACTTCTAATAACTTAATTGCGAAGTCATATCTTGTTAATCCAATCATCAAAAACAGGTATTTGTGTAAATAGGAACATTCCTACATCACGTTACTATACAATAGGAACATTCCTACATCACGTTACTATACAATAGGTACATTCCTACATCACGTTACTATATAATAGGAACATTCCTACATCACGTTACTATATAATAGGAACATTCCTACATCACATTACTATATAATAGGAACATTCCTACATCACATTACTATATAATAGGAACATTCCTACATCACATTACTATATAATAGAAACATTCCTACATCACATTACTATATAATAGGAACATTCCTACATCACATTACTATATAATAGAAACATTCCTACATCACATTACTATATAATAGAAACATTTCTATATTACATTATTATAAAATAGAAACATTTCTACACCACTTGCTTTTTTGCACCAATTAATTGAAATATCTTTTTATCCAATTTCGTCCCAGTTGGATGATAACATGGTAGCATGGATATAAATCAATATAAAAAGACACCAATGATAACATGGATAACTTCTAATAACTTAATTGCGAAATTTTATCTTGTTAATCCAATCGCCAACAACATGTATTTGTGTAAATAGGAACATAATCAAATGTTTCCTTATAAATATTTTCTACATATTGAATACCAAGTATTTAATTCCAAATGACTTTTTTATGAGAATCGCACGAAGAATTTAAATAAATGTGCTTAAATTATTAACTATGCCACAAATCTTTGTGTAAAGAATAAATGGTACGTTATATTTATAAGCCATTGAACTCCATTCCCATCTTGCTAATCACTGTGATAATGTTTTTTTGAATTTTCGTTTTTTGGATAAAAGCACCAGTCTTGAAAAGAGCGATGGATTGATGGACAAAACAATCAACAAGGGTAGTTCAAGAATGGTATTAAAAAACAATATTTGT
The DNA here is from genome assembly GCA_021605075.1 of Caerostris darwini. Taxonomy (NCBI): domain Eukaryota; kingdom Metazoa; phylum Arthropoda; class Arachnida; order Araneae; family Araneidae; genus Caerostris; species Caerostris darwini. Next base: position 277,548 of record BPLQ01012976.1, on the reverse strand, counting down.
TAAAAATTTTACTAAGCTATAAAAAAGTTTTAAATAGATTTCAATCACATAAAAATCGTGAAAGTTTGCTAAATGACTCATAATGACTGATTACAGGAATGGATGATTCCTTGAACAAACATTGATTCCGTTAAAGAATAAAATTAATGAATAAAAATTCATTTTTAAAGAAAAATAATGGAGATTCGATTTAAATAATAAATTTTATAGAAAAACTCCAGTCGTGTAATACGTAACCATTTGACTGTTTATGATATCCAATAGTATAGAATAAATGTGCTGTTTATTTTTGGGATGCATACTAAATTTAAGCAAAATATTTAGCTTTCTACAATAAAGAAAACAAGATATTCAATAACAAAATGCAAAAGATTCTATGATAGTTTTTGTAACATTTTGTAATAGTTAAAATGCTACGAAAATACCATAGAATGTTTTGTCTATAAAAACGTAAAATATAAAGAAAGGTCTGTATTATTCTTTATTTGGAATAATGCACACCTTGCTTTACATTTTTCGTTTTAAAGCCAAAACATTCCATGGTATTTTTTGTAGCATTTGACTATTACAAAATGTTTGTGTTACTTTGAATTATGAAATCTATTTATTTTCTGTGATATCTGCCAAATATTTAGAAAAAGAGCTTCCACCATAATTATGAAAAATCTTCAAAGGGTTCCATGTCATAACCAGACCTCGACGATTAATTGATGGTTTGTAATTATACCTGCATAAGTCATGATATTCGATTTTCATTTTTTATTTGTGATGCAACGTAAATAATAACGAATAATACTGTTTGTAATTCAGCAGAAAATCAAACAGAAGTATAATTCCGATTCTCATAATTTTATTTTTACATCAATGCAGTAAAAATACAGATATAAATAAAACATATACAAAAATAGTACGCGTCATAATTTATTTAAACCACAGTCGGATCTAAGTAAACCAAATGGATAAGAACCCTTATAATTAATTTTTCTTATCTTTGTCTCGTATTCATAAACTATTATGATATATTCAGTCAATACACATCACTCATGAATTATAATGATCTTCTTATAATCTAATATTATTCCAAATAAAGAATAATGTAGACCTTCTTTATATTTTTCGTTTTAAATTTTATGCACTGATATATTCATTTGGCTGCGACATTGAGAAGCTTCTGTCAAAATTCTTTGGTCATAAAATGTATAACATATTAGTTTGACCGATTTCTGGAAAGGCAAAATTGATTTTCATCACCGAATATCACTTTTCGCCATTTCGTTACATCCCAATACCGATGTTCTTGGCACATAATAGACGAAGCTGTCTGAAAATCTAATAGTAGAAGTTTTTATAGCTATTCGCACCTTCAGGCCAATCGCCTGGAGTTTGAAATGTTATTTTCTTCACAATAAACTTTCTGTAGCCATTCACAAATTGTGTCCGGCAACGTGAAATGATGGTTGCTAAAGCATTTTAAAACCAGATATTGCTGCTCTTGGATGTCTTGGTTTTTCATATATTTTGCCTGTTTCTTTGAATTTCTTAAGTATTCTTGAAATAGTAGATTTTATCACCTTATTATTTATTATTTGTTATTTGGTACATAGAGTACTATTCTTCCGTTAAAACTATAATTGGAATACGATTGTTTTCTTAGTGGCTGAAAAATCTTCATGAAAATACCACAACAAGTAATATAAAAAAAATTTTTTTCAAAGTCAATTCCTACTTTTTTTTCAATATATTGCAGAAAGTCCTTTATAAATATTTTTCATTCATTTTTTAAGTTTATCTGGCGCCATCTATTGGTAGATATATGCAACTTAAATCTAAAAAAAAACTAAAATTAATTAATTTAATTTAATTACTGAATTAATATTTGAAAAACTGTATTAACATCAAGCGTCATCCACTACAAGTTCAAAAAAAAAGGATTTGAACTGGAGTGGATGAATAAAAAGTATTTTATTAACGATTAAAAATTTGAACAAGATATATATAGGGAGAGTGTGAGCTAATAGAAGGAATTGAAAAATAGCACCACATTAGAGAAGAAAATGAATGTATTCATCAATATTATCATGAATTGATTTATCTGTTAAGCAAAGAACGTGATTAGTTATTAATTTCGTAAAAACAGAGAACGTGATTAGTTACTAATTTTGTTAAATAGAGAACGTGATTAGTTGTAATTTTGTTAAATAGAGAATGTGATTAGTTACTAATTTTGTTAAATAGAGAACGTGATTAGTTACTAATTTTGTTAAATAGAGAACGTGATTAGTTACTAATTTTGTTAAATAGAGAACGTGATTAGTTACTAATTTCGCTAAACAGAGAACGTGATTAGTTACTAATTTCGCTAAACAGAGAACGTGATTAGTTACTAATTTTGCTAAACAGAGAACGTGATTAGTTACTAATTTTGCTAAACAGAGAACGTGAATAGTTACTAATTTTGCTAAACAGAGAACGTGATTATTTACTAATTTTGCTAAACAGAGAACGTGATTAGTTACTAATTTTGTTAAATAGAGAGCGTGATTAGTTACTAATTTTGTTCAACATAGAATGGGAATAGTTACTAATTTTGTTAATGGCAACTTGATGTAGCTTGTATTACGTAGTTTTGATACATAATTTTAATCACTTATTATAATTAAACATAATTTAAAAGTTTAAATAATTAAAACTTAAAAAGAGGAACAATGAGCACTACAATTCAAAATACCGGGACATATCAGAAAAATCTGGGAAGCTGTAAGTAATTAAAAACCTTTGGACATCACTTTATATATTATATAGAAAATAATTAAAAGATAAAAATACCTATATCAAAGTTCAAAAAGAGAATGGATGTGGGACATATTAAAACACTTAGCTAAAAAATCAAATTATAAAAATAATAACCGCTGTATAATTGTAAATTTCATTATGTATATATTAAAAAAGTAAATAAATGCAAAAATTCTGGAGAGATGCCAATATATCATCGATATGCTTTAATTTCTCACTTTATGACGGACGATGTATAATCAGGTTGAGAACCTGAATTCTAATTATCAATTGAATACCTGAAAATCTTCAAGCTGTCTAATAATTTCATTTGTTCATATCTTATCGCAATTCAGATTGACAAGCAATAATATTCTAGAAATAAAGAAAAATGTGAATTTTCTAAAAATTAATTATTAATTAATTTTAAGGTGATAAATTTTTCTAACATATTGATATTTTTTATAATTATCAATTGAATAACTGAAAATCTTCTAGCTGTCTAATAATTTCAGTTCTTTTTCATCTTACTGCAATTCAGATCAACAAGAAAAATTTTCTAGAAAAAGGAAAGATTTGACTTTTCTAAAAATTTAATGAATTTTAAGGTGATAAATTTTTATAATAGAAATTTTCAGAAGAAGAAGATTTTCAGTTATTCAGTTTATAGTTTTTATAACTATCAATTGAATAACTGAAAATCTTCTAGTTGTCTAACAATTTCAGTTTCTTTACATCTTATCGCAATTCAGATTAACAAACAATAATATTCTACAAAAAATGAAAATTTTGAATTTCTTAAAAATTAATTAATTTATGGCGATAAATTTTTTAAATCGTGATAAATTTTTATGGTGATAAATATAGATAATATTAGATTTCAAATGGTGATATTTTTTTAAAAATTAAATATAGTTTTAACTACTAGTATGTTTGAAATGTTCTTTAAAATAATTTTTCTATAAATTAGTTAAAATATTTCTTAATTAAGTCTAGAATTGTTGCATGGGAGAAAAGAAATTTTTATCACTGAGCATGCAATTTTTTCAGTTATTATTTTAAATATCGAAACCAGCATACTTATTCAGATTGTCCAATTCATTAAGATGAAGTAAAATAATCAAAGAATCTTAAAATAATTTCTTTCCAGGTATAAATCTATACTTTCTATGAGATAAAACCCTTAAGATGGATGAGGACTTTGAATGTTAAGCCATTCTTCAGAAATTAACTCAATTGAAGATAGATGAAAGGAATTCAATTTGTTTCTTTGGTGACAGAATCAGTTAATTACCTTCATATCTTGAATAATTAGCGAATGGAATTTAGGAAATGTAACGCAAATTCAATTAGATAATCTGTTTGAGCGTAAAATTAAGAGCAAAATTTTAATGGAAAGATTTTACTACATTGTTAAGTAAGTGGAATACATAAGCCATTATATGGAATTTTACAATTGTAATAGTAATAAAGAAATGTTTTTTGAAAGACTAGTAAATAATAACAGAAAAACAAGGGTACATGTTGTTTACTGCTAAATAGCGTTACTTCAAATTGCAAGATTTGTTAATTCAATTATATATGCATTCGTATGCTAAATGAAGAAACGTGCCCCAAAAATGCTTTAATGAAAAGAAATTTACATATGCATGTCTATGTAAGAAGTAATAAATATTACTAATTCTAGACAAATTCCAAGGTTCTTGATCTAAATCTTCGATTAAATAGGGAAACACTAATCTGAAGGAATACCTTTTTCCATGCTTGTTAAATTGGAGAAAATCTTGTGGACTAAACTAGTACATCAACAACACAGAAATAATCTAGAGATATTCGAGTCCTATGGGGTGTCACATTAACTTATTGAAAATTAGCCAAGAATGACAACTCATTAAGAACACCATAAATATCTACAGAATGTTATCAAGATATCGCCCAGCTGTTAAGGTTGTACTAGGGTCTACTTTCTGTTGTAAGATATATCACTTCACAGCAGAATGCCATCATACCAATAGAGACTGAATACCTCTTTGAAATAAAGGCCAATTTGGACTGCTAGCCTTGAAACCTAAACACATGGATCAAGTATGTGATTGATTCATGTGTTAAGGTTCACACTAAGATCGGTTCTGTTGAGGTTCACTATACGACCTCACACTTATATGAGTAATGAGGTCCTATAGTGAGTAAATCATGCTTTAAATTCTCTATCGTCGACAGTAGATGCCTGAAATGATAATTTTGTTTTCCATAAGCAGTTCAAAGTAAATCAGTCTTTCTATATCCCACCAAATGTAAAACACAACCTTCTTTAGATGAAATCCTTGCATTTGTGTAGAAATAGCGGCTTTAGAGTAATGTTTGCATAAAGTATCCACTTTTCATATCCAGTCACTATGCGTTTGAAAGAAAAAAAGGCCAATTTCATTTCGTGTGACTAGTGTTCGGCAAACGTTTATTCGTTTCTAATGGTTTTAAGCTCTAACTCAGCAACAAGTCAGTTGTTTATTTTCTTGTCAAGCCATAAAGATATAAAACTGACGTTAAATACAGTGATATCGTTTTGCTCCATTATCAAAGCAATACATATTTGTGTTTTGCTTTTGATCAATAAAATTCATGAAATACAATCAGGATTTAGAAATTATATGGAAAAAAAAACGTTGATTGTAAGATTAGGTGGGTTTTTAATAAAGTAGTGCAAAGTCCAAAAAAGACTTGGAACTTTGAGACAGAACAAAACTTGTGTTACTTTTTTTTCGATTCTGATAAACAAAAATTTCTAAACCATTTATTCTTACATTACAAATTTGTTAAATGAAAATTTGCACCTTTCGATTCCCTGTTACATTTCATTAGAGAATGTAACAACAGGGATTTGAAATTTTTTCTAGAATTTCTAATATTATTAAAAAAATTAATACTATCTAGATTTACTTACAACACTTAAAAAATCTGATTATTGTAATTGTGTTACTTTTATTGCAAAAAACACTGCCAATATAGTTAACCTTCTTACTAATGCCAACCTACTATATTTTAAAAGGGACTCTAGAAATAGGATTGTGCCAAATACTGGAGCGAAAAATAATAATAATCCTTTTTGTATAGTAATAGTAATCTTCTCCATAATCTTTTTTTGCGAATAATTATTACTTATTTTGGGGGATCAATTTGTGTCGCATTAAATCATAATACTTTGATTATAATCCTCTTCCGAGCAGTCGTGTTTCGTATTCAGTTCGGCATAAAAGCCATAATTAAAAATATGTCTGCTTCAAAGAAAGAAATACAGGTATATTAAGAATGACGGGCAGCACTTTTTCTACTTAATAAATATCGTGAGAGTTTCGTGTACAATGGATTCTATTATACTAAGGAATTTATTCTGTGAAGCTGGATTACTTAAAGAAAACTTATGTTATCTGACACTGAACGGTTTTGCACATCTATTTCATATCTCTGTGTTTATTCCATTTTTATGCCATGTACTAAGTAAATTTCTGATTTAACCGATCGCCTGATAGCTAAAAAAAATCAATTAATGACATGTGGCTGAGACTACTTCACTTTTACATATTGCTGTGGCTATTCAACAACTGTCGATTCGTAGCCACTCCTTTATAAAAGTAGTCATGTTATCCGACTCCAACAGTGTACATCAAACCTCTTTGAATAATCAAAATAGTTCCCAAAGAATCTTGGACTGTAGGACTTTGCTTAAGACACTGGCACACAGAATTTCTTTCCAATGGATTTCAGCCCACTGTGGAATTATGGGCAACGAAATAGCTGATATACTGACTAAGAAAGGAGCATTGATATAACAACGCATTAATCAACCAATTTCATTTCATACGACTAATTGACTCTTAAGGAAATTCTTAAACAAGATATGATTCGACGCGCTGTAGATAAGAAATGGAGAATTTTGGGGGTAAAGAGAACTATCCCCAGTTTTCCAAGAAGGACAGCGGTGGCTCTATTTAGACATTTGACTGGCCATGACTGTTTACTTGACCACCTCTATAGAATTGAATTGGTGGATTCCCCAAATTGTGTTTTGTGTGACTCTAGTCGACATATGATTTAATAATCGTAACTCACTTTATCTGTATGAGGGCGTGATCAAAACGTACTGAAGAGCCCGTGAACAAATTGGCTTAGGTGCATGGCTTTGGAAAGCAAATAAAAACTTTACTTTTAGACAACGTAAACATTTTGTGACTCATTCATACTATTTTGATATTTCTCAAGCCTTTTTTTTTCCTCTTCTGTTACAATGCCCATGACTTGAACGATATTTCGCTTTCAAATATTTTTTTTTTAATCTTATCATTTTAATCAAGGTTAGTGACCTTGTTTCCTATTTTATATTGTTTGTTTTCAGAGAATATATATAGTTGAAATTGTTTCAGTGTGCATTATGAATATATTTTTCTCTATGTATTGTGTACTCAATGACACACAAGCATCTCTAGCTTGACAAATTGAAAGGGATTTTGAAAATTAAGGAGAATCATTTAAGATTCGAAATTGTTTATTATGTCATGGGGCAGATATTGTGCGAGTGGAATCTTATTGTTTATCTTATCCTTTTACTATCAACATCATGTGTGTCTTTTTCTTTATGAACTGTGTACTCCCTAATAATAATGTTCTCTAGCTTAGTAAATTGGAAAAAATCTCCTGAAATACTTTAGATGAATCATTTAAGAGTCGAAATTATTTATTATGTCAAGAGGCGAATATTGAACGAGATGAATTTTATTGCTTATCCTATCATTTTACTAATCATCATGTTATCAAGTAAGCAGTTGCTTTGTAGCTCCTTGAAAGATAATTTCATATGTGCGGTTTTTCTGGCTTTTGTAATTATCACACAGTAATTCTTTTCAATATTACAGTACAATTTTCATGCTTGAAAATTACCTTTTCTGTGATTCACACTAATCAAGCAATATTTCAATTCGAATAGCCGATTGATCTATCGGATATGTCAGAAGGACAAGCAACCCAATCTTCATATATCTAGATAATTAAGAAATTCTTGAAATTTAAATATCATCTAGCATGAAGAAAAATAAAAAAAAATTATTGGCTAGTAAAATTTTGAATTTTAGATTAGTTTTGATGCAGACATTACTGGCTAAGTTACTACCAAGTAAGATTATGGTTTAAATAGCAGTAGTTGAAAAGTTGTCAAAAAATTATTTTTATCCATCTTTTTCTTGCTTGAAAACTTGTTAAGAACGATATTTTTAAATAGTAATGCTATAAAAGCAATATATTTTTCATACTTTGAATGTGTAAAACATTATTCACACCTAGAAAATATTTATGTATAAGTTTTTGACTGCGAAATTTTATGCAATTTTTTACAGCAGTCGTCCTTTTTTTACTATTTTCTCCTGAATTCTGTAACTTTGATTTATGCATAGAGTTAAATTTTTATGCTAGGAAATGGCTTTGTTTAACGTTTGGTTGCCAAGGAATTTATTAATAATTTGTTCTTTTAGTGCAAAACTGGCCTACTAATGGATTTAGCATCGTCATATTCCGAAAAGAAAGATCACTATCTAGTAGGAATACGTGTTTGCAATTAAAGAATTTCCTATCTGAATGATTATGATGTCAATAACAAGTCAACAAAATGACAGAAGAAATTAACTTATATTTTTTTAATAAAGTAGTATAAATCTTTTTAAATATTGCTTAAACGTAAACAACATAAGATTAAATTTTATTAGTAATGTATTATAGATATTCTTAAATATTCTTTAAGCATAAATAACACAAGGTTCAATTATTTCCTCTATTAAATTTTAGTTCACAAATATTTGAAGTTACCAAACTTTTCTAGACATAAAATAAATCATAGATGGTTTTACAACAATAATTTTTATTTAAAATGTTTAAAAACCTTTATTCAATTTTACTTGTGTTATTTAATCCTTATCATACTAGTAAGTAGTAATTCACTGAGCCATTTTAAAACAATGTCCCTTTTAATTTTCAAAATAAAATTATACATAACTTTTCTTACTATAATATCTTTTATAATCGTTTTTATTTCATTTATTTACTATTTTTCCACTGTTATTTAGGATTATAGATAACCAATTAATTATTATAAATTATTTAAAAATTATTTCTATTAAGAATTAAGACATAGGTGAATACAATTATTTATTAGACATTAAAATGTTAATACTAAAAAACTATTTTTGTATATTATGTTAAAATATTCATTATTAAACTGAAAAATTCCTACAAATATTTTAATTCCGATGTTATGTAAACTTGCTAAACATCTATGGATATAGTACATACATGTATACCTTAGTAAACATTTTATAATTATTTTATCAACCTATCTATTTCAGCGCGATAATTTCAAATTATTCGTTTTTATTTATTATTTTAAATTTACAAAAATTTAAAATATACCCAAAACCAAGCTTTGTCTTTTATCTGTGTTGTAGAAAATAAATTTCGTAATTTTTCAATTTAATTTGTCTAGCTAAAATTAATTTTATCAATTATTCATAACTATGAGATGAAATGTGATACATTAAAACTGAATTGTATAGAAGGTAATTGATTTGAATATTAAAATATTATTATTATTATTATAGAAATAATACATGAATTTTAATTGCCCTTAAATTTTGAAGCTTTCATCTGTATATATGAAAATTAAACTGTAACATGTATACAAAAATGTTTTCATTTTATTGGTTTCTATTAAAATGTCACCTGGTTTTGAAGTCTTTATAGTTATTCGTCTTTAATAAAAGATAATGACCAAAACAAGATATTCATTAAAACAATAAATTAAATATATATTTTTTTAATTTTGAATAAAAAATTTTCATTTTATATTCTAAAATGGTTATTTCATTATTTTTTATTCAAAAATCTTCCTTTACCTTTAATTTCTCACAATTTTCATATCACAAGCGATTCTTTGCTTTTGAATAATTTATGTTATTTTTTAATGTAATATTATAAAAATTCGAAAAACAATCGAGAACAAAACTTATAGTAAAATTAATTCATATGTTATTAAAGTCTTTAATAAAAATATATATTGAAAATGCATGTCTTAATATATGTTACAAATTTTATATCGCAAAAGAACAGTAGGATTAATATTTTCAGAACTTCATAATTCTGTCCTGAATAAAAGCAAACGATAAAATATATAAATTTATATACTATATAAATTTTTACAAATTTAATGAGAAATTAAAGAAGTTCTTACACTATAAAAATGTTAATATATTGCAAGTATATTATTATTTAAGGAGTATATTATATTAACCCAGTATATATTATTATTTGTGTTTCAGTTTGCCTTAAATGTAAAAACATTTTGAAAACAAAATATCGAGTATTCATGTACAAATATTAAATTAAGCAAATGCTTATTTTCGAAATGAAATTCTTCTTAATAAAGAGAATAAACTGGCCGTTGGTTAATTTACTTTTATTTCATCCATTCATAAAAGATTCTATAAATGAATAAAAATTGTCAACTTAATTTAAGAAATCTATTCACAGAAATTCTTATTTGTTCTTCAAGTTTTGCAAGCTCCTTTTATTTCATAGTTTTATTTTACAATTCTAAAATTTTTCACGATTATGTAAAATATTTATTAGTAAAATGAAATATGCCTAGGAATATTTTAACTCTGATATTATTGAAAGATGGCTTAAAACCTAGTATATAATACGTATATGTATAGCTTAGTATACATTTTATAATTATTTTATCAACTAACCTATTCGTACATAATAATCTCTTAAAATTATCCGCCCTTTTAATTTTTGTTTAATTTTACAAAAATTTAAAATATTCCAAAAGCCAATCACTGTCTTTCATCTGTGATTACAGAAATTAAATTTTGTAATTTTACAATTTAATTTGTCTAGTTAAAATTAATTTTATTAGTTACTCATTACTAGGAGTTGAACTGTCGAAATTAAATTGAATTGTATAGAAAGTAAATTATTTGAATATTAAAATATTATTATTATTATTATTATAGTAAAGTAACTACATAAATTTTAATTGAATTTAAATTTTTACACTTTTATCTCCATATATGAAAATTAAACAGTAACATGGATACAAAAATATTTTCATTTTATTGGTTCCTATTAAAATGTCAACTAATTTTGCTTCTTTATAGTTAATCATATTAATGAAAGATAATGGTCAAAACAAACAATTCTTTAATATAATAAATAAAATATTATTTTAATTTCAGATAATATTCTAAAATATTTATTTCATTATTTTTCATTCAAAAATCTTCCTTTACTTTTCAGTTCTCCCAATTTTAATTAGTAATTTTCACATCACAAAAGATTTTTTGATTTTGAATAATTTTGTTAATAATTATGTTTTTAGCTTGCTAATTATGTTTTTATCTTGCTAATTATATTATTATCCTGTTAATTATGTTGTTATCTTATTATCCACTTAATAATTATGTCAGTTTTTAATGTAATATTACAAGAATTCATTTAATAATTGAGAATAACACATATAGGAAAATTCATTTGCATGCAACTAAAGTCTTTAATAATAATATATATAAGAAATATATGTCAAAAACATATATTACAAATTTTATATCACAAAAAAGAGTAGGATTAATACTTTCAGAACTTGTGAATAGAAGCAAATGATAAAATATATTTCCACATTAGGACATAAATTTTCACAAATTTAATGAAAAGGTTTTGAAATTTGATAAAATGAGTTGTAAAAGGTAATTAAGATTCTTACATAATAAAAAATTTAATATATTGCAAGTATATTATTATTTAAGGAAATTTTTTTTTTTTTGTTTGTCAGTTTGCCTTAAATGTAAAAACATTTTGAAAGCAAAATATCGAATATTCCTATACAAATGTTAAATTAAGCAAATGCTTATTTTCGAAATGAAATTCTTTTTAATAAAGAGAATAAACTGGTAGTTGGTTAATTTACTTTTATTCCATCCATTCATAAAAGCTTCTATAAATGTATAAAAATTGTCAACTTCATTTAAGAAATCTTTTCACAGAAATTCTTATTTGCTCTTCAAGTTTTGCAAGCTCCTTTTATTTGATAGTTTTATTTTACATTTCTAAAATTTTTCACAATTATGTAAAATATTTATTAGTGAAATGAAAAATGCCTAGGAATATTTTAACTCTGATATTATTGAAAGATGGCTTAAAATCTATGTATATAGTACGTATATGTATACCTTAGTATACATTTTATAATTATTTTATCAACTAACCTATTCGTACATAATAATCTCTTAAAATTATTCGCCTTTTTTATTTTTGTTTAATTTTACAAAAATTAAAAATATTGCAATAGCCAAGCACTGTCTTTCATCAGTATTACAGAAATTAAATTTCGTAATTTTACAATTTAATTTGTCTAGCTAAAATTAATTTTATTAGTTATTCATTACTATGTGTTGAAATGTCGAAATTAAATTGAATTGTATAGAAAGTAAATTATTTGAATATTAAAATATTATTATTATTATTATTATAGTTTAGTAACTACATAAATTTTAATTGAATTTAAATTTTTACACTTTTATCTGCATATATGAAAAAAACTGTAACTGTAATATATTAAACTGTAACATGTATACAAAAATATTTTCCTTTTATTGGTTCCTTTTAAAATGTCACCTAATTTTAACAGGAAAGAGCTATAAGAGCTCCGATCAATTAATAGAAATTGTCAAATTCATTTAAAAAATCTTTTTACAGAAATTCTTATTTGCTCTTCAAGTTAAACAAGTTTTTCAAGCACCTTTTATTTGATAACGTTTTATTTTCCATTCCTAAAATTTTTTTCCAATGTTTAAACAAATGTTTATAAAAGTAACGTAGCGAATATTTGGAGATACATATTTCGGAATTGAAGTTGATTTTAAAAATATTATCCATCATCGATGAAATAAGAATTATGAAAGAAAATCGACTATCTTATTAGGTAGGGGATTCTTCTTACACATTAGGTAGGGTGCAAGAAAATGTGGATTAAGTCGAGGCCCGCGAGATTAGTCAGTCTTCAAGAGCACGATGACTGAATAATCTCGCTGGGCCCAGTTAGGTTCTACTTGAGATGTACTATACATTATAAAAAGTTAATAAATTAGTGAATGATAATGGAAGAAATTGGATTGGATTGTCTGGTAGGAGGATTTTTTCCCTCCAAAGAGACGTCACAAATGCAGCATAATTATCCCGTTTGTAAAACATTATTATTAACTAGAGTACAAGGTTGACACCTTATAACAACAGGTGACATCAGCTGTTGCCACATCAAAACAACAGGGGACATCAGATATTGCCACATCAAAACAACAGGGGACATCAGATGTTGCCACATCAAAACAACAGGTGACATCAGGTATTGCCACATCAGACATGACATGATTTTGTTGCCACATCAGAATAACAGGTGACATCAGGTATTGCCACATCAGAACAACAGGTGACATCAGCTTTTGCCACATCAGAACAACAGGTGACATCCGCTGTTGCCACATCAGAATATCAGGTGACATGAGTTGTTACCACATCAGAACATCAAGCAACATCAGGTATTGCCATCTTAAAGATTTTAACAACTAAGTGGAAGTTCGTTGCACCTAAGGAGCGATATTTGCTCACATTAAAAAACTCTAAAGAATATATCCGCAATAAAAATTATTGCAGAAATCATCTGTTGTTTTGAATATTGCTTCATCATCGCTCAACTAAATATGTTGTATTCAATTCTACACCATCAATGCAATATGTTGTATTAAATGCCAAGAATTTTTGTTATGAAATCTATAATTCTTAAATTGATTGTTATAGAAGATAAAAGAAAATATCTATACTCTACTTTTAACAAATTTAATCTTCTAATAGAACTTTTGAGAAAACATAATTTACATGGGGAAAGCTTTCACATAGCTAACACAAATTATCTCGAAGTAGATGAAGAAGCATCAACAATATATCATTTTATAAAAACATGGAAAAATTATGACAGAATTTGAGTTATGTACCTTATCCTTCTAAGAAGACACTAATCTAAACCCAGCAAAATACCTTTGTTGGAAAATCATTGGGTGGCTATTTTAATATGCACAAATATCTAAAAAGACAATATTTAACAAATTTCAATCTACAAATATACATAGATTCAATAACAATGATCATAAAAATATTATTACACCCTTAAATAATAAATGAAAATACTTTTAAATAAATAAATATACCAAAAGTTGAAAATATATATCCCGTTTGAACTATCATAAAATGCAGGAAATTTATTTAGCATTTTATTCATCTGCATAATATTTAAGTCAGGCTCGAAGTCAGTTTTCGAATGGCCAAATATAATCTTCTATTGACGCGTAAAATTAGTAAACTGGATTTTCCCATTAATTTTGTCATATATTTATCGGACGTGATCACGGTTTTAATTTATTGTGATAGAGGAAGAGAGCTTTGATTGTTCTTCCAGCTAAAGAAATCAAAAGACTGAAAAATAAATTAAAATAGCCATTAAGTTGGGCCTTTATTTTCGAAATCAATTATCCGTAAGAGCTTCCCTTTCATAATTCAGAATAATTGCATTTTTAAACGCTAATTTTCCAGCAAAATATACATTCAATCTATTTTGTTTCGATGGAACTTGAATGCATGGTAATCTTATTATAGGTAATCAATAATAAATATCTTGGTGGAGAGTTTTCCGTAATTGTTTTCAAACATCTGTCTTAGACAATACCTGTTAAAATTTTATTAATAGGAAAGGAGAAAAAAAAGTTTGGAATTTTTTTAAATAAAGGTTTTTTCATGACAGTACTGAAAGTTCTGGAGTGTTACTGCGCCCTGATATTGTTGTTGCAATTCGATTAAATTAATTTGTTTACAAATTTAAGAGCAAAATATGAATCAACCTTTAATAATCTTTTAAGTTTCAATTTTTCATCGTAGTATTTATAATCCGAAGTTGTTTTGTTATTTTAATTAATAGCATTTTGTTGTGCAAAATGTTAAATTATTAGTATTTTATTTTTAAATGCAAATTTTCAGTAAACTCAAATGCATGACGATATAAATCTTATTATGTAATATATTCCATGATTTCATTTATTTAGGTTTGGTTGTGACTTTGAAACATTTAGTAAAAAGCGATTTATTTCCCTAAATAAACTACAGAATTAGCTAAACTAAATAAGATACTAAAATGAGAATAAAGCAGAAAGAAATATTTACCAAAATACTGTAAATTTGTATCTTAAAAAGTAATTAAAATTAACAAAAAAGGATTTAAAGAATTACAAAAAAGGATTTTATCATATTATAAAAATATATTCCATGCTTTTATTTATTTAGGCAATTCAAATACCTGTGTGACTTTGAAATATCTACTAAAAAGCTATTTACTTCCCTAAATAAGCTAACTAAAAGAGATTAAAATAATAATAAAGATGAAATCAATATTTACCAAAATACGGTAAATATATAACTTAAAAAGTTATAAAAAAAGTATTTACAGGAATTATATTATAAAAATATATTTCATGATTTTATTTATTTAGACAAGGCAAATGCCTGTGACCTTGAAATATTTACTAAAAAGCGATTTATTTTCCTAAATAAGCTATAAAATAAGCTAATACCGTAAGTGTATAACTTAACAAGCAATTAAAAGTAACAAAAAAGCATTTACAGGAGTCATATTATAAAAATATGTTTCATTATTTTATTTATTTAGGCGAGTAGCTTTGTGCAAGTGCTTTGACCTGTGTAGCTTTGAAATATCTACTAAAAAGCAATTTATTTCGCTACATAAGCTAACTAAATAAGATATTACAATGAGAATAAAGCTGAAAGAAATATTTATCAAAATACAGGAAATATATAACTTAAAAAGTAAGTCCGATGCATTAAATAATAGATAATAAACATCCGAGAAATTTGCTTGTGTATTATGATTATCTAAGAATAGATAAATACTAAATCCATTTAAAGCTGAATAAAATCTATTCTTGGATTCTTTATTTAGTGTTTTTACCGCATTTCTCACTCGGGCACTTTGATTAAAGGCGGAATACCACATTCAAAATGTTTCTATGGATGATAATGGCTAACTACCTAAAGCGTCCCTATTGAATGAACTCCTCCTTGAAAGCAGGGCATTAACAGGATGAAGTGGGTAGGCAAATTCCCTTGTTCGAATCGAATAGCAGGGGAGTTCTACTAGAAGGAAATGCCTTGGGGAAAGCAGTTGGTAGCTGGAATTCCTCTACAAGACCGCTTATTGAATTAAGAACCGCTTTGATGATGGGACGAAATTTATT
This sequence comes from Caerostris darwini, assembly GCA_021605075.1. Classification (NCBI taxonomy): domain Eukaryota; kingdom Metazoa; phylum Arthropoda; class Arachnida; order Araneae; family Araneidae; genus Caerostris; species Caerostris darwini. The sequence continues at coordinate 261,385 of BPLQ01012976.1, read as the reverse complement.
GCCCCCAACTCTCATCACCAACTTAGTTAACACAGTGGAATCGCGTTGTGATACCAATAAAGTGATTAAGGATTGTCGTATAATGCACTAGTGCCAAATATTAAGACACGCATTTGATGATCAGTTTAATTTTTTTAAATAAAATTTTAAGGATATGTTTACTTAGTATTAACCCATTGGCCCTACTTATATGTTAAGTTGGCTTATTTTTGTATTGTGATATAAAAGTTTATAACAGGAATAACTTTCATATTAGAAAATTAACTGTTTAACCTGCGTTGCTGTTGAATTTATTTTTCAACATTATGTCAAAAAGGTTTGATTTGGTTTACAGCTCTATGGTCATTTTGTGCACACTTTAGGCTAATTAGATCGAGACCCACAGTTTAATATGGATTCCGAACCACTAACAAACATCCAATACTACCAAAGGCCACAACAACAGCTAATTGGTCATCAGGCCACATGTCACAAAGGATAATGAATAACAAAAGATTGGATATAGTGTAAAATTAATGTAATTTTATTGACAGATATTTAAAAATACATGATAAATATAAAAATTATAAAATAACCATTTTTCAAATTCATTATAATATTAATTTAACTGAAAACTCGATTATAAACAGCATTTTTTAGTTTCACCTCCAGGTGCAAGAATAAATATATTTTGTTGAACTCAAACTTGAGCAAGCAACATAAAGCTGTCCATAAGAGAATCCTGGCGATCCCAAATCCACTCCCCAGTACTTAATAGACAGTTGACTTATTGATCGAGAACTCAAGTCAATTGGAAATTGCAAATCTCCTAAAGTTGAAAGGTAGATCCATCGGATTGAGTGGTATGCGTGGGATAAAAACTGTTTCACACTCTCCCTTTCCTGTTAAAATCGTCACTTCAATCACATTGCCCAGCATCTTCTTTACAAGCAACCTTGTGCCATTGCAAACTTTTTGTGGTTCAAGGTTCCGTAATAAAATTATTAGATTAGAAAATTGTCAAATCCCCTGATTTGGAACAAAACTACATTCCTGAAATTTAAAGCTGGGAAGAAAGACACCTATCTCACTGACCCTGCATAACTACAATTCTGTTTCCTAATAGAACTTACCAGAGTGTTTATTGAGGAAGAGAGAATATTTGGAGCTAGATTATTTTCTAGAAGAAAGACCCTCCTATTTTACTGAGCATACTTTTAATCAATCAACTATTTCCTCTTTTCAAATTAGCTGGTTAGTGATTCGTTGATTAGCTGTCCCTGCTGGAGTTGGCATGGCGGTGATCGACTACAGAAAATAAACATTTTGTTCATTCATCGAATTAAAATATTTATGAATATAAGCTATCTTAAATTTAAAACTAAATTATCTTAATTTTTTTTATTTTTAACTTTTGTAAAAATCTTATGTACAAATAATTTAATAAGTATTTTTTTGAGATTTCGACTCTTTCGACCTTAGTTTTGGTAAATTTCATTACGGAAAAAAGTGAAAAGTGAAAAGTGCAAAGGAATCAAGAAGACATCTTAATGAAATTGCAAAACATTAATAACGATTAAGAATTGTGGTTTTACAAATTAAAAATAAAAAAAAATGTGAATAAATAATTATAAATAAAAAAAAATTAGAAAGTAAAATATAAATAAGGTTATGTAGCAGAATGTTTAAAAGAAGCAAAAATATTTTTTAAATTATTACAATCGCATAATCTTCAAAAACTGAATAAGTGAAACAATTAACTTTAATTTAATTTAATTTTAACAGTTTACTCTAAATTAAAGAAAACTTCTAATTCAAGTCACCAGATGGCACCCGATGGCAGAAATTGGTTTTTGTTTCTTTAAAAAAGAACTAATTTGAATATTTTCATATGGTTTTAATTAAAGTCAAAGTTAATATTTTTAATTTAATAGAAATAAATTAGAATGCTAAGTATTATAATTTTTAAGTTACATTTTGAATACTGCACATATGTGCAACATTCCTTTATGTATATGAACCGTTTTCTTTAAATGTAGTGTATTTCCATTTTGATAAAATTTAGTAAATGATAAGAAGGAATGCAATCTGCTATGAGCTTTTTATCTATAAACAGTTCCTAAAAAAATCCTTCAAAATTTTCATCAATTTGTTTATATAAATTTACTTAGTTAATGAAATTAAAAATATAATTATTTTAAATCCACTTTCTGCAAAGATATAATATTTAGTTCAAAAATTATACTACATAATTTCTCTACTTCATTTTTATATGCGTAAAAACATTGTTAATGATATAAAAATATTCGTTCGTTCCCTGGAATTTTGTTTGCTGCTGAATCATAGTCAGAGAAGGGCTCCATAGCAAGAGTTGAAAACACTATTATAACAATAGTGTTTTCAACCATAGTTTGTTCACCATATACTATAATGTTGTATAAAATTTTATTTGATGAACAAGCAGAGTTTAAAACATTAGATTTGTCCCCCAGACAAGGAAGAGCACGAAAATTTGAAAAATAATAGTAGCACCTTTATATCATCATGAAAATTCAATGATATGATTGATCTGTTAACTTATATTACTCCAATACATAATGATTATTTTCAAAAACTTTCTCATATTGATAAAAATTAAAAATGGCACAATTACATTAAACTAATAAATTTGACGTAATTAAATAGCCCAATTAAGTAAAGTAATTAAAGTAATTAAACTGGCATTACCGAAGAAATATTGAAATAACGCCTTTTTATTTATTTATTTAATTACTTTGACGTATTTAATGAAAACCTCATAAAAATTGATTCGATTCAATTGAAATTACATATTTAATATTTCAAAAATGTACGATATTCGCCTTTTGTTGACTTTGAAAGTGGTGTAAGTCCAATTGACGTCCTCAAAAGTAAAAATTTGTTTTAACTAATACTTTAAAAATGACATAAACTTAATTATATTACATTATAACTTATTATAATAACATTACTTAATTACATTTAATTATAAACACATTATAACGTATTAATCAATTTAATAATTAAAAAACATAAAATGAGCCAATACCAATATATAACTTATACCAATATTTTTCAAACCATTCAAATATAAATCCTTAAATATATCTATATAATATAAAATGGACTTACACCACTTTCAAAGAAAATAGTTCATACATAGGTATTTGAAATAAGTTAATTTGATTATGTCAATTAAGTTTACGAAAACAATTCAAGGATTCCATTCATTTAAAAACTTAAAATCTGAATGCGCATTATGTATTTGGGTTCCAATGTGGTTGAAATCAATAAAATTTGTTTTTGTTTTTTTATAATTGTTGTATTTTTTTTTTAATTTCATAAATCAGAAACTAATGAAAATTTTTCCGCGTGTTAGCAAAATAGTGTAATACTATGTTATTGGAAATGTGATCATCAAAACTGCAATTATCATCAATAAAATTTTTCATCGAGACACGCTGACTAATAGTAAATTAATAGTCTTGACATTTTTTAGCCAAGTTCAACGACATAAATGATTTTTTCGTAAAAATATTTGTTCCTTCAATATCTCTTTAAAACTCATGAATATGAGTAAACATAAAAATTTTCACAATATTTCCCCTATTTTCGACTGAATTCCAAAGCGTTATCTTTGCAGTAGTGTTTTATTTCTAATGGCATGTTTACATGACAACAGATATAAAAAATAAATACAAAGAATAAGATAAAAACGACATCAGTTAATCCATCAACTTAATCTGGCAATCCAACAATGCTTCCATAAAGAAATAGGAGGCAGTGGAGAACAGGAAGCAAGGTGAAACATATCCATTTATTCCTGGTTATCACACAGGAGACAGAGAGGGTTAAGAAACGATTTAATTCTGTGAAGCTGCTTGCGGAGACAATCGTGACCACAGAAAAGCAATAGCAATACCACCAATTTTTCTTCAGGCTATTCAAGGATATCATGAATATGATCGGACCAGGGCTTGTGAGTGTTTCTACCGGCAACATCCTCAAAGAAGGAGCACTTAAGGGTCTTTTTAATTATCCTCTCTTTTGTTTTGGGACAGTCCACCTGCGTTGCCTTGCAGAACTCTAAGGCACTCACACTGAGAGTCAGACTAAAGGCCGTAATTGTAGATCATTTTACCGTATCAGACATTGCCCGGAGTGCACCACGAGGAGGTAGATCTACGTTTCACTCTTATTTTAGTAGTTATAAATCAATGCTTTAAGTGTAATAGATTTACTGAGAGAGCAACAATGATTAGGCAGAATTTATTTATCAACATCTTTAGAATGCTTTAAAAATAGCAAGTTATTTCAGAAAAGAAAAAACAAAATCCATATTGTAAATTTGGAATATTTGGCATAAAAAAAATTCAAATTTTTCAGATAGATGGTAATATTTTATTCTTAGATACATAGATAATCAAATTGAATAATCTTTATTAAAAGTCTGTATGCTGTAACTTTTCTCATCTATCATCCCAGGAGTAGGATGACAATGTTAATTTAATTATGAAGGTAAATACATATATTACAAACATATATATGAGCGAATTTATATCCAAAAGCTTAAACTGTAACTGAAAACTTTAAAAACATTAAATGTACTTCTCAGCCTGTGAACTTTTCTCCTCACCTCCTTGTATGAGTTGCCCAATGTAAACACAAGTTTTTGTATTTCTCTTCTTAAATATTAGTCGTTATTTGTTAAATAAAATTGCGAAACGTATATCTAGAAATATAATTTCATTGACTAGATACAAACTCGACCTTTGGATTCCTTCTAATTACTTCATTTAACTTGTAAGGCGAGAAAAGTTAAGTAAGAAATTTTCTACTTTAAACGAATTGATTAGTAATGTAAAAATACGTTTGATGCAGTCAAGTTTAGAAAATATTTAATCAAATATTTTTGGCAAATTTTATTAAATTAATTTACAAATAATTCATATTTCAGATTAATATAGAAAAAGTAAATTTACATTTTTGAAATATACAACATTCAGATAATTTATTACTAAATAAATTCAATTTAATACATTTCATTTCGTTTTTGACAAGTTCTTTCTTTAAGTAACTCGTATTTTATTAATAATATCTTCCACGGAGCAAGTTAAATAAGGTTGATAAATTGTTTTGTGAAAAAAAAATGGAATTTTTTAATAAGAATTTAAACAATTATTTTAATAATTAGGAAAAATTAAATAACGATATTGATGAAGTTTTAATAATAATGTATTTTCCATTGTTAAATATAGCGACAGAAAGGTTTGTTTTTATCGTTAATAGTGTTATTACTTTTTCAAATTTAATAAATAATGTATATCATAAATGTACTTCATAATGTATATTTCAATAATGTTATGTATACTTCATAATGTATTCAGTAATGTTATGTATACTTCATAATGTATTCAGTAATGTTATGTATACTTCATAATGTATTCAGTAATGTTATGTATACTTCATAATGTATACAGTAATGTTATGTATACTTCATAATGTATACAGTAATGTTATGTATACTTCATAATGTATACAGTAATGTTATGTATACTTCATAATGTTTACCTCAGTATGTGTAATGAAATGAACCCATTTAAGAAAGCTCTGAAATTTCTGCAGAGTAATATTTCTGGTCTTTATTCGATTTAAAAATGCATCGCTGTAACTTTTACATGTTTATTCATTCGAAATCATCGATTAAAAACTTAAACCTCCCACATAAAATAAAAAAATGAAGCTAAACAAATATTTCCTTCTGCCAAGTATTTTTCTCCGAGATTTATTCCCGAATACACTTAATACTCGTATTTCGATGCAAAGAATTTTTAAAAGTTCTTTACATTTCCTCAAAGGAGGCAAAAAATGCAAACACAGGAAATTTTTGAGCTCCAATTTACTTTAAACTCGAAACGTAATTTAGTTTCGCGAAATAAAAATAAGTGAGGAACAAGTGCATTATCAAAAAATAAATAAGTAAATAAATATATAAATAAATAAAAAGCCTCAAAAAATTCTACTCTGTAGTTCTTTTTCCCTTCCATTTTCATCTCCACACTTTTTATCGATGCGTTTCATCCGAGATATCGTTAACGAGTTCAACGTCTCACCTTACACCAAATAGTGATACCCTGACTCGCTCGAATACGATACGTAACGTTAGCTCGACTCCTATTCACCGTCAAGCAATACAATTTATTTCCGAGCAATAAAATTTCACCCCAACCTTCGCTTGGCCGTTATAAAAGTTAATTTGTTTGGCACGAGACTGGTATCCTTCTCTCTCTCGCCAAGGAAATTTTTTTTGGCCCCATTTTTGTAAGAAAAGCAAAAGCGGCATTCAAAAAAGAGTTCGACGATCGAAATGTAGTAAAAAAAAAGAAGTTTTTCGCTGCATCAGGAATTATAGAACATTCGGAACTCTGGTTTCTTAAAAAAGAAAGGCAAACCATAAAAAGGGGACAGGGGAAAAAAAATTAAAGCGAAGACATTTCTCGAATTATTAGCCGAGTTACCGCAGGAGATATTCGTTCCTGAAGAATAACCCCGCTAATAAAGTTATAGACGAGGAAAAGAGGTCAGAAAGTTGATGCCTGTCGTAAAAGAGTCGTTATCGTCAAATGAAAAGTAACGAAACCAGGTTTTTTTTTTGCTTTTTAAAAGAACTGATATTTCTGGAATAAATACAAGGATAAAATACTTAATGCTTTTTCAATACTTAATTTAGAACGAAATTCAGCAAATAGCAATTATTTTTTCCTTTGTTGAATATCGATAGGACTGGTGTTCAACTTAGGTATACCCAAATAGCTCCACTACCAATAGGCAATATTCCCAAATAGCCAAGGGGTATATAGGTATACCCAAATAGTCTATAGGTATATATAATAACCTATAGGGCCTATCGGTATACCCAAATAACCTCACTGACAAGAGATGAAGAGAGGACAGTGCTTTCCACTTGGCAGGTAGTTAACCCTCACTTGTGTGTTGTATACGAAACCCCTGGAAAATTCTAGCATTTTTGGAAAACTCTAGTTAGATTTATTAGCCAAGTTAAAGCAGGAGATGTTTGTTCCTGAAGAATAACCCCTCTAATAAAGTTATAGACGAGGAAAAGAGGTCAGAAAGTTGATGCCTGTCTTAAAAGAGTCGTTATCGCCAAAGGAAAAGTAACGGAACCAGAATTTCCTTTTTCTTTTTAAAAGAACTGGTATTTCTGGAATAAATACGAGAGTAAAAGACTTAATGCTTTTTCAATACTTAATTCAAAATAAAAGTTAGCAAACAGCGATTATTTTTTCCTTTGTTGAATATCGATAGGACTCGGGTTCAACTTTAGGTATAACAGTACAGCCCTACCGACAAGCAATGAAGAGAGGATATTGTTTTTCGGGAGGACTTGAAAGGTATATAACCCTCATTTGCGTGTTGTATATGAAAAACCGGCAAAATTCCCACCAGGTAGCCTGCCGATAGTTACGAGACACTTTAGACACATTGCCATAATCGCATCCCCTCTTTTCGAAAGCTGTGACTGCCACAAAAGCCACTAGGGGATTATAACTTGAATCCACCTCCCCGCTAATTGCACACGTTATCCACTAAGCCAAGAAGGGGAGTGGGAGAATTAGCAATTTTAAATCATAATATTTGAATCACATGGTTCACAAATTTTTATAATAATTTTTTTAACCATTTGACTTAATTAGTGTCAATGTACGTGTATATATTAAAATTAAAAACAATAATTTTAAGTTATAATACATTGCCCTTTATTTAGTTGGCCATCATCATTTAAAACATGAATGTTTTTATTTTTTTTTTTTTTTATTTTCGAATACCGCTATTATAGTGACAGATAAGCAGCAGATTCAGTGTTACCCAGAAGGCGCCATTAATGCTTGTTTGCAGCACCCACTTTTTTGTCACTGCAGGTTTGAACGATTTCCTCCAAGAATTAATTTTTTTTCTTCAAATATTTCTTATTTGTCGTACTACATTGAAAACAGCCCAATATTTTATGGACAACCTGAAAGTTGCATAAATATTCGTAATATCATAATTCTGCAATCCAAGAAACATGTAATACTTTGTACAAAAGATGACTTGTAACTTTTGTCATTTATTTCATTTATATGAGGCACATTTCAATTAAAAAAAGACCAATGCCTTATAAATTCTGGAAAGACTGGTCAAATAGCATTTGCAGTCATAGAACATATCGATAATCATCGATTTTTTTGTGACAGCGAGTTATAATGTCTAACATAATGCAAAGATCTGAACAATGCAATATACAGTCAGTTATTTGCTTTCTTCACATAAAAGGGCATAAATGTAGCAGAAATTTACCAATAATTTGTCTTTTATGGACCTGCAATAAAAAGTGAAGGACTAGTACGGCTGCCAGTAATGCCTAAATGATTCAGAATTTCTCATCAGAACTATGTAATTATTCCCTCTTATTACCCCGACTCTACTCAATGATTTCCCCATTTTCTTATACTTGCATTTCATTTTATGTATAAGAAAATAACTTCAGGTATAAGAATACCTGCTTCCCAACATATTACTGACGGGAGAATGTTAAATTCATCAGTTCTAGACTAGCCAAACAAATAGGTGACGTGCTTATATGCACAGGATGCAAGAAATATTGTCCAACAGTATCAAAAGTGTTTATATGTGAATGGTGACTATATGGTTAAATAATCAGAGCATGCAAATTTATGGATCTTTTAATAAAATTGTGTTTCTATTATTTGGTTTATTTTTTATAGCAAATCGGTCCTTTTGTTTAGAATACACCTCCTATTATACAAAATATTTTCCAGATACTTCCGATTTTTCCTATACTATTTAATTCAGAAGTTGGCCAAAAAAGTAAAAAAACTTGTTTATCCTTTAAGGGTGTTGTTAAATTAAATTTCATTCAGTATCAAAAAGCACATTGTAAAATACATGTTCAAAGAATTTCAAGCTGAAGACTATAAGATGAATTTAAAATTACATTTCTACATTCTCACGTATTCTGTTTTCCTGAACAATATCGGGAAAAGAGAATGGATAAGGATTCAAGATATCTAAAGCTCCAGGAACTTGGAGCATGCATTGATTTCCAGGAATGTAAATAGAATATTTACATATTCTTATAGGCTTTTACAATAAACTATATAAACGAATAGAGGATATAGTGTATATTTATAGTTGGATTTATATAATGGATTTCACTAAGAGCTTTTTATCTACATCTGTGATATAACCTCAACCAGTAAGCACACAAAGCGAAAAGAGAAACTCTTTTTTTTTTATAAAAAATTTAAGAAATTCTTAAAATCTGTAAATAATTCTATTTATACTTTTCCGAGTAGTTTAGTATTACCAAAAAACAGATTATTACCAATCGGAACAGTTAGGTGTTTCTATTTATTTGGAGACGAAAACAGCATAATCCACTTGGACATATACATTTTAGACTCATTTAACTTTACGACTTACAGGAAACGAATGTTGGCTGAGAGATCTTTTTGTGATTTCGAATCGAAAACAGAGCGAAAAGTCAGGATTTCTACAAAACTTTTATTGCTTCGTAAATAGAGAGAAAACACAAATTTTATTTTATGTGAGAGAGTACAAATATAAGATAAAACTAATAAATAAATAAAACAAAATACTAAAAGTCCTAAAATAAAGGTCAAATTGACCCACGTATAGCTCGGGGTTCAGTGGTAGTATTCACAGCTAGCATTCAAAACAATTTCAAGTGTTCAAGTCCACATTCGCTGGAGGCGTTCAATGGGGGCTTCAGAAACAAAGAGACTCGATGACAATTGCGACGTGTATAAGCTTCTCATACCGACAGTCCAGCTGCCTGGTGAGAAGATTTTCTTGGGTTTTTCTCTCATAAGGCATGCAAATTCGGACAAGACACACAAAGTTCTTTTGGACGGCAATATTCTACCTTCATTACATATCTGTGAGATGTTCTTGATAGTAATAGAATAGAGACCACCTATGTATTATAAAACAAAATTACCTAACGTGTGTTTTAATATTGAAAAAGTTAGTATATCTGTTGATAGTTAATAATTACAAGATGTTTCAATGTATATGTTGATAGCTAATAAATACAGTATGTGTCAAGTTTACAAACTTCTAGGAGGGCTTCCGTAAACTTAGACGATTCGGAATCCCGTATGAATATTATGTCTGGAATGCATTCCAGACGCACGTAGATGGAATTGAGCAGGGAAGTTCCAACTATTCTTGCAGAGACTCCTCATTTCATATACTGACGCAACGGCAAACCAATGTTTCATTACGGAAACGTGGAACTAGCGGATAAGCATCTGGTTTACTGAGGCTGAAGAGTTCATTGTGTGAGCATTACAACTCTTGCACGCGCAACAATAGAGAGTTTTTGCATACCGTACGTTAGTTACCGTAGGACGTTCGTTAGCTTTTTCTCCCTAGCGCGCATGCTCATAGGAAACATAATTTCCTATGAGCATGCGCGCTAGGGAGAAAAAGCTAACGGACGTCCTGCGGTAACTAACGTACGGTATGCAAAAACTCTCTAATATCCGATGAGATTTACTCCCAACCATAGCCTCTTTGAACGCCTGTGCTAGTGGCCATCAGGATAATGTTCTTTCCAGAGAGATCACGAATCTTGAAATAACGGTACTAACTCCGAACATGGAGGAAACTAGTCCTATATTCGGTGCGACTATCAAAGTTTGAGTACATAAGCCATAGAGCATCATGTCGGAATGTCTGTTACAACTGTCAGGGAGATTCTGCGGGAAAATGATACTGCTCATATACTCGAATCGTAAGTAACCCTTAACTGCTGATTATGTTAATCTTGTCAATGAGCAATGTTTAATAAACCGTATATTTACTTTCTATTGTTTTTTGTGTACATTACCTCATCAGAAAAGCCTATCTGACTATATATAATTCCTGTGCACCTTACCGAGTTATCCTGGTGAATCCTACGCTTCCTATAAGCTTTTTAAATCTACCGCTGGGGCAGCCTATATATAATTTAGTCCTTAGTTTCTAAAAAATCTGTCAGTAAGGAGAAAACTATAAGTGAATGGAGATAAATGGCTTACATTTTGCAGACCTGTAAGAATTTCATGGACAACAATAATTTGACATCATATTTAGTATATAGTTATTACAAATTGTTTAATATAAAATCCCACGAAAAAAATGCCATAAATATATACTGAAATGACAAAAGTCATGGGATAGTACTATCCAAATATACAGACAGCAGTATTATCGCGTAAAGAATGTATAATTGGTATTGTATTGTCAGAGCTTTAATTTGTGCTCAAGTGATTCGTGTAAAAGGATTTCTGATGGCCGCACGGCAAGTATTAACAGACTTTAAATGCGGAGTTTTAGTTTCAGTTTGGTGCATGGGACATTAAATTTCGAAAATTATTATAGAATTCAACATGCCTCTATCCATATTGTGTCGAGAATATTTAATTTAATGCATTACCTTCCATCCTGGACAACGCAATAGCCAACCACATCTACTTAGTGATGTGCGTAACGAAGTCAGTGTTAACAAACAAGCATCACTGCATCAAATAACAGCAACAATCAATGTGGTGTATACTAGTATGACAGTATGCAAGTGTCCGTGAGGACAGTGCAGTGGCGTTGATGGGATATAGCGGCAGAAAACTTACTCGAGTTTCTTAAACATTACACTATCGTACAAGTTTATAGGAATACATTGCCTGTTGTATGTATGTATAGCCATGCAATATACATCTATATAATCAAGCAATATACATCTATATAATCAAGCAATATACATCTATATAATCAAGCAATATATATCTATATAATTAGCAATATATATACTGAATAAATGATTACTCTAAAAATTGTAAGCAATTGAAATTAAAATACTTTTTGCAGTATTTAATTCAGGTTAAATAGATATTTACAAACTTAAAAAGTATATGGATAAGTTTAAAAAGGTAGATATTCTTTCTAAAAAAAGAAAGCATCGCATCCTTTTTTTTTTTTTTTTTTTTGCAATTGTATTGGGCTGTCAGCTGAGCCACTGTCTGGCTTCGGTTTTGCTTCACCATGCGAGACAGTCTCCGATGACCTTTTTCTTTGATAGCGTGTGGACGTCCAACACCATGTCGTCTACTGCTGGTTTCACATTCATTCATCCACTTTGCATAAGTACTAACAACTGTAGATCGCGAACAACCCACGAGTCGTGCAGTTTCGGAAATACTTGTTCCGAGCCTTCGAGCCATTACAATCTGCCCTCTATCAAAGTCGCTTAGATCCGCAGCCTTTCCCATCACAAACTGATAAATTAAAATATTAAATAATGAAATTAAAATATTTTGTGCAGTATTTAATTTAGGTTAACTATATATTTACAGACTTAAAAAGTATATGGATAAGTCTAAAAAAGGTAGATATTCTTTCTAAAAAAGAAAACATCGCATCCTTTTTTTTTTCTTTCTTTTTGCAACTAGACGTTTAATAGCTAGGAAATTTATATTCTAGGAACTATTCTAACTAAATTGTTTTTATACGAACATATAAAGCTTAGGCCAAGTCATTTGATGAAATAAAAGTTTTAATTTGCTGCAATATGTCTAGACTTTTGTCAGACAATTGTATCTTTTTCATGGCCAGATTTTCCTGTTTTTTACTTCGTTAAAGAAAAGATAAAATTAATTATAGACATGTTTTATTCAAGCAGTGTAGTTTTGTTAATTGCAACAATTTGTTATAGTTTTAATCAGATAAATATATTGCAATGATAAGACAAGTAACATATTTAAAAGAAAAACAAGTATTTTATGTAATAGATTGGAATTTATTTATTTTTGTCTGAGTATGTGCTTCTATTTTGTCAAAAAAACTTTAATAGACAATTGTAATCTATATAAGAATTTGCAATCTACTCAAAATATAGCTTAATGTCTGTTAACTAAAAATTTTTGAAGTGTTTAATATTAATATTAATGTGAATTAGATGTTTATATTTAATATCTATCCATATTATCAGCTTAAACAATGAGGAAATAAATAATAATAAGAAGAATTTATCAGAATAATTATTCCTTATTCAATTAGCATTTGAAAATAGTTGCCAACAAGAGAAAAATTGAAAGCATATCAACATTTAATTTTGTTTCTTTTAATATTTTTGCCCCAAAAATTGCCACTATGTTACTTTAAATGTTTAATTAATGAAATTAAGTTGTATTTTACTCTTTATGTTTAGTTTGTGTATTTATTTTTTACGAGCGAAAAAGCTATGTATTTTTCAGTGTCTTCTAGACTGGATAGCGAGACTTGATCAAGTAATTACAATCTCAAAATTGCATTGTAAGAAATTTGGGTTTTTAATAAGAATTAATAATGTTATTTGCATGCAACATAATTTTATGCTCAATTAGCATAATGTTGTATGCAAATAACGTTGTTAATTCTTATGTTCAAGTAGCATATAATGTTATGCTCGAGTCCATTTTACTGACGAAATTCAATATATTGGACATACCAAAAAGTTTTTCATTTTCTTAAATTTTTTTTTCTTTTTGAAAAAGGAACTTGATATACTTTTTTGAAGATATTTCAAATTATGCTATACTTTTTAACAAATTAGCAAAAAATTTGTCAAGAAATATGATCTCGGTTGCCGTCTCAAGTGGATATAACGGCATATAAATCAAGTCAGGCTTTAGTAAATTAAACAATAAATTAACTGGAAAATTTTACTACTTTAAAGTTTGCAATCTTTTATTTTATTAAATCATTTTGCAAAAGTATGCACTTAAAATGCATCCTGTTAATAATGTTACATTAATAGTGACATAATTTTCCCAATAGGATTTACGTCCTATATCATTTAATCTTATATATTGGTATTCAAATACTCCTGAAATGACCAGCAATAAACATACCAATAATAAGCGCATACTATCACAGTGGTATTAACTTAGAAATAAAATTGTGATCATGTTAATTATTCATGGAGTTCTTTATATTGGATATACCAAAAAGTTTTTCATTTTTTTAAAAATTATCTTATTTTTTCTTTTTGATATATCTTTAAGATGTGTCAAATTAGACCACATTTTTTAACAAATTAGCGAAAAATTTGTTAAGAAATATGGTCTCTAGGGGATATACTAGCGGCATATAAAAACAAATCACACTTCAGTAAATTAAACAAATTAATAGGAAAATTTTATTACTTTAAAGATACTATTTTAAAATTTACATTCTTTTAATTTATTAAATCACTATTCAAAGTATGCATTTAAAATGCATCATATTAATAATGTTACATTAATAGTGACATAATTTTCCCAATAGGATTTACGTCCTATATCATTTAATCTTATATATTGGTATTCAAATACTCCTGAAATGACCAGCAATAAACATACCAATAATAAGCGCATACTATCACAGTGGTATTAACTTAGAAATAAAACTGCGATCATGGTAACCTATAAACTTGTGTAAAGGGTTAAATCAGGCTAATCTATTTTAATTGGAATTGAAATCTCCATTTACACGCTATTGAATTAGTTTGTAGTGGAACATCTTAGTGCGCAGATGAAAGGCACATTACGTGCTTTACAGGAAGGGTCTTAATTAAAGATTCTGAATTAATGATATTGTTCGAGAAGGTAATTTTATGCGATTCATATAATCTTTTAAAGCAATTTTCCGCTAGAAATGTTAAGCATTTATTTCGTGCATCAGTCCTGATTGTAGGACTATTCTTCATATAATTCGCTTTATTATTCTAAGAGACTATCATTCTCTCTCGTTGTCCGAAATGTATTTCCATAATGGCAGAACATCTAATTTATTAAAGCAAATACGTTGACTACATTTATTTGACTTTTGGAGAGAAAAAAAAAAGGAAAATTCTATTAAATCATAATTTTTCATAATCTACCCTATTTTCCCATTTAATTTTAGATAAATAATTCAGAATATAATCATTTAGTGTCTCAGTGATAATGCTGCCTGACTAGTGGTTCAGTGATAACGCTGCCTGACTAGTGGTTCAGTGATAACGCTGCCTGACTAGTGGTTCAGTGATAACGCTGCCTGACTAGTGGTTCGTGATAACGCTGCCTGACTAGTGGTTCAGTGATAACGCTGCCTGACTAGTGGTTCAGTGATAACGCTGCCTGACTAGTGGTTCAGTGATAACGCTGCCTGACTAGTGGTTCAGTGATAACGCTGCCTGACTAGTGGTTCAGTGATAACGCTGACTAACAGCGCTGCCTGACTAGTGGTTCAGTGATAACGCTGCCTGACTAGTGGTTCAGTGATAACGCTGCCTGACTAGTGGTTCAGTGATAACGCTGCCTGACTAGTGGTTCAGTGATAACGCTGCCTGACTAGTGGTTCAGTGATAATGCTGCCTGACTAGTGGTTCAGTGATAATGCTGCCTGACTAGTGGTTCAGGGATAAGGTGTAGGACGTCTACACTCAAGAGCCAAAACATTATGACCACCTATCAATAACGAGTTGGCCCACCTTTGGCGCGCGACACAGCTTCAACTCGCCTTGGCATGGATGAGACAAGTCCTTGGTGCATGGCCGGAGACAGATTGTACCAGATGTTTAAGCAACGGTCACGCAAATCCGACACATTGCGAGTTGATGGTCTTTGAACTCTGAGCTGCCGTCCCAGGACATCCCAAGTGTGTTCTATCGGATTGAGATCCGGCGAGTTAGGCGGACAGGACATTAACTGGAATTCAGCATCATGTTCCTGGAACCACTCCAACACGATTTTAGCCTTGTGACAAGGGGCGTTGTCCTGTTGGAACATTCCATTTCCAGCTGGAAAAACAGAGGCCATGAAAGGGTGCAACTGGTCCGCAATGATGTTCAGATACCCTGTAGCATTCATGGCCTGCTCTACCACAACCACGGGTCCCAGAGACGCCATCCCGCCCACGGCCATCGGCGTGATGAATGACAAACCGTGATTCATTTGACCAGGCAACTCTCTCCCACTGATCCATCGACCAGTCACGATGTTCCCGGACCCAGCGCAGGCGCAGTTGGCGATGACACTTGGTCAGGAAAGGCACACGAGTGGGACCCAACATAGCCTCATACCCAACAGTGTCCGCTGAACAGTGTGTTCCGATACTATTCTATTTGGCCCTGCATTGTATTGGGCTGTCAGCTGAGCCACTGTCTGGCTCCAGTTTTGCTTCACCATGCGAGACAGTCTCCGACGACCTTTTTCTTTGATAGCATGTGGACGTCCAACAACATATCGTCTACTGCTGGTTTCACCGTCATTCATCCACTTTGCATAAGTGCTAACAACTGTATATCGCGAACAATCCACGAGTCGTGCAGTTTCGGAAATACTTGTTCCGAGCCTTCGAGCCATTACAATCTGCCCTCTATAAAGTCGCTTAGATCCGCAGCCTTTCCCATCACACACAGAAGTAAGTAAAAGAATGATTCTTCAGACTCTCCAGTAGCAGTTAAATACCATTTCCACTTGATCACGTGCCTTCCACGTCATCCAGGCGAGTTCATTGCAAAACGTAGGGGTGGTCATAATGTTTTGGCTCTTGAGTGTAGTTCATAATGTCTTTATTTCTAAAATATGTAACTGTTGAAGAAAAAGTAAAAAGATTTCAACTGACTGCCGTTTTTTAAATGCATATAAAAAGAAACGAAATTGCTGTTAATTAATTCTATTTAATAATAGTGATAAATTATTTCATATGATATGGTAGAGTTTCACGCTAAAATAGATTTTTTCATAACATTTTTAATATATTGTCATTTAGAAAAATATTGTTGCATAGTAATAACTGTTGCATGTTCAAAAATTGGAAGCAAGCACAATGGATGAGACTTGGATATATTTATCTAATTTCAATCTAATCAAAACAATAAAACATGACGTGCACCAGCGAACACCCAAACATGTTACTCAGCTGAAGATTATGTACAAATGAAAATTATTAGGCAGGAAAATGTATGAAAATGTTTGGCAGGGGAAAAATTGGAAGCATGTAGTTACAATGGATGACACTTGGATATATTTATGTGATTTCAAGCTAATCAAAACATATACTATCTAATCACATACTAATATATATTAATCTAATATCTTTGTCTAGTCACGAAGCAAACAAACCATTTTTGTCTTTGTGTCTTATTAGAACACTTGGCTTATGATAAAAATGATATCGATAAAGAAATCGATATCCATTTCAATGAAATATCATATAACATGCTTACGCATTAAAGAGTAAAATAATTCAAGAAAACTAAATATTTCAACAAAAGGTATAGATCTAAATATCCTTAAATATTTATTTCAATTTTACTTCATATATAATAGATTGTCAGTGTTAAAAAATAAGCGCTCTTTTTGTTTGCATTTCAAAAGCCTTGCCAAACATTATCGATTTTCTCTAAAACAAAAATAAAACTTAGTGGCATGTAATAAATTACCTGTAGAAAAAACAGTTTAAAAACTTCTTTTATACATCGTGGGGGGAAAAAATTAATGTTACCAGTCTATAATCATGGAACCACCCCAAAAAGTAATCTTTTTTAAAATGCAATACATTTTATATAAATATTAATGAAGCAAATAATTCAAGAAAACAAAATATTTCAAAAAAAAAATATAGATCTAAATATCTTTAAATATTTATTTTAAGATTATTTCATGTATAATCACATATAAATTAAAATATAACTTGCAAAATAACTTGTTTAGTGTTAAAGATAAATATTGTCTTTGTTCGCATTTCAAAAGCCTTGCCAAACATTATCGATTTTCTCTAAAATAAAAAAATTGTGGCATGTAACAAATTACCTGTAGGAAAAAACAGTTTAAAAACTTCTTTTATACTTCGCGGTGGGAAAAAATTAATGTTACCAGACTATAATCATGGAACCACCCCAAAAAGTAACCTTCTTTAAAACGCCATGCTACATTTTATATAAATATTAACAAAGAAAAAAATTCACGAATACTAACTATTTAAAAAAATATAGATTTAAATGTCTTTAAATATTTATTTTAAGTTTATTTCATGTATAATCACATAAAACCACATGTAAATTACAATAGAATTCGTAAAATAATTTGTAAGTGTTAAAGATAAATATTGTCTTTTTGTTTGCCTTTCAAAAGCCTTGCCAAACATTATCGATTTTTTCTTAAACAAGAATAAAACATCTTGGCATGTAACAAATTACCTGCAAAAAAAAAACAGTTTAAAAACTTTTTTTATACTTCGTGGGGGAAAAAATTAATGTTATCAGACTATAATCATGGAACCACCCCCAAAAGTAATCTTCTTTAAAATGTCATACTACATTTTATATAAATATTAATGAAGAAAATAATTCACGAAAACTAAATATGTCAAAAAAAAGGTATATATCTAAATATCCTTAAATATTTATTTAAATTTTACTTCATGTACAATCACATAAAAACACTTATAAATTACAATAATATTTGCAACATAATTTGTAAGTGTTAAAAAGATAAATATTGTCTTTTTGTTTGCATTTCAAAAAGCCTAGCCAAACATTATCGATTTTCTCTAAAAAAAAAATTTTTTTTAAAAATAGTGGCATGTAACAAATTACCTGTAGAAAAAACAGTTTAAAAACTCCTTTTATACTTCGTGGGGGAAAAAAATTAATGTTATAAGACTATAATCATGGAACCACCCCAAAAGGTAAGCTTTAAAACATGGCTGCATTTTATATAAAAGTTATTGAAGAAAATAATACACTAAAACTAAATATTTAAAAAAAAAAAAAAAGGTATAGATTTAAATATCTTTAAATATTTATTTTAAGTTTATTTCATGTATAATCAAATAAAACCACTTATAAATTACAAAAATATTTGTAAAATAATTTGAGAGTGTTAAAGATAAATATTGCCTTTTTGTTTGCATTTCAAAATCCTCGGCAAACATTATCGTTTTTCTCTATAAAAAAAAAAAAAAATAGTGGCATGTAACAAATTACCTGCAGAAAAAAACAGTTTAAAAACTCCTTTTATACTTCGTGGGGGAAAAAAATTAATGTTACCAGACTATAATCATGGAACCACCCCAAAAAGTAACCTTCTTTAAAATGCCATACTACATTTTATATAGATTCCCCCAAAATTCACAATCTAAGCATAATGGGATTATTTTTCTTGAATAAATGAAACTAAAATGAAAATACATTTTAAAAAAAAAAAAATGTTTTTAAGATTTCTAAAAGGTATTTCAGTGGGGTAATTTTTTTTTAAAGGTTGTCTTAGAGAAAGACTGTGTACGGAACGACCATTTTTTTTTTCCACTACATATTATTGCTATTCTGCTTTTCGAATTGCAACATTCGAAAACCTATCTTTTAAGTTTCTGCAGTCCCAAGAAAAATGATCACGATAATGTTTTAGCCTCATTTTTTATGTGCAGTCTTACTGGGGAGGAAAAATCTTCCCTGAATGATGTATGATCCACAACCCATTCTTATGCCCTCGGGTTTCCAAAAGTACTTTCCGGCAACAAAATCGCATTTCACTTATTTTATTTAACAAAAACGTTTATCCTATATCTCAAGTTTTCCATTACGGAGGGAAGGGGAAAAAACTTATGAAAAAAAAAAAGCAAAATAAAGAAATTGACATCGATTATTGAATTCGAAGTAGAAAACGCATTTATATATAAAAAAAAAATTAAATGGGTAAAGTTCTTTAAAAAATAAACAATTTACCACAGGCAAATATCAGCAGGTAGATTTCTCTTGATGCTAAACGAAAAAGAACCCAAACAACGCAGCATTTGAATAGTAGAATTAATAGTTAGTATTCGCACAAAACAAATTTTTTTTGCAAATCTTTCAAAACTCAGCATTGCTAAAAATTTGCTTATATTATGCTGCGAATTTAACTGTGATCGTTTTTAAAGATCTGCATTATAATTATCCCTTTAAAGGATAATCTCGAGTATATTCGTACTTCATTTTTGTATTTTTTCTGAACATCACGAGATAAATCAAAAATTAATTTTTATTTCTGAACTAAAACAAATATTTTGGTCTACCTTATTAAATATCAAACCTTGGCTTTGGCTATATTATACTATGAAAACCTTAGCTTTAGCTACCTTATTGTATGAAAAACCTTAGCTTTAGCTACCTTATTGTATGAAAAACCTTAGCTTTAGCTACCTTATTGTATGAAAAACCTTAGCTTCGGATACCTTATTATATAACAAACCTCGGCTTGGGCTACCTTATTATATAACAAACCTCAGCTTTGGCTACCTTATTGTATGAAAAACCTCAGCTTTGGCTACCTTATTGTATGAAAAATGTCAGCTTTGGCTACCTTATTGCATGACAAACCCCAGCTTTGGCTACCTTATTGCATGAACAAACCTCAGCTTTGGCTACCTTATTGTATGACAAACCTCAGCTTTGGCTACCTTATTGTATGACAAACCTCAGCTTTGGCTACCTTATTGTATGACAAACCTCAGCTTTGGCTACCTTATTGCATGACAAACCTTGGCCTGGCTACTTTACTATATGAAAATCCTTGGCCTGTCTACTTTACTATATGAAAACCTTGGCCTGGCTACTTTACTATATGACAAACTTTGGTATTGGTTACTTTATTCTATAGGAAACCTTGGCAGGAACTAACTTATTATATAGTACATCGGACGACACGATTCCATCGAGAATTCATGTTTTTTTACACGATTTGCGAGGAACTGTGTATTATTTATTGCTTATTACAGCTTACATTTACTTACCGATTTTTTTTTATAATCAGTAAAAGCGGAGATTTTTATTTTTAGTAGAAAATCAGCCATGCACAGTATGGTGATCTTTAAAATTCTGGTGATAAATCAGAAAATTATATTTCTGATTCTAATTAGAATTCGATTTTAATACGAATGGATAAAATTTTATAATAAAAAATAAATTAAATAAGATAAAAATGTTAAAAGAACTGAAAAAAAAATTATGATTTGAAAAAACACATTCGTTAACGTATTCAAATTAACAGAACCTCCCTTACCGATTCACCACTGCAAAAAATAACTTATTTAATCAAATAAAATATGAATGAAAAAGCGCAAATCATCATTTTAATCATTTTTATTATTTAATATGAAATAAAGCATTAATTCTTGAAAATGCATTTCAGTGCTTTAAATTAAAATTATTTTTTAAAAAAAAGCATAAATAACTATTAAAAACAACAAAACTTTAAATTTTACGCTGTTTTTTTTAAACAAATGTATTTAATGTTAAAAATTGCTCGTCAGATACAATATCAAGTTCAAAGATTTCGCATACAGTTACAATATCGTTAATACTGAATTTTAAAGTTTAACCTTCACCTTTGTATAAAGTTACTTAACTGTGCCCACCAAATCAACAAATTTAAAGTGAGAGATAAGCAACAACAACCTATTCATTCTTTATTTTCTCTTCTTATTAATAAAAAAAATATCTTGATAAATAAAATATCTAAAAAATAAAATCCTTTAAACGATTTTCTTAATATCTTAACCTGTTACCCATATAAAAATTTATGCTTTGTTTACTAAGCTCTCAATGTGTACAAACTCCAATATTCTGGTAAGGAAAAATATTTGTTTTGATATTTCAATGTTTTGTTTTAACCATTCTATGAGAACAAATATCAATATTTTGTTAAGGAAAGAATCATCGCTGGAATAACATTGCTTTTTCTGAAGATAAATATTATTATTCTGTATTTCAGAAGTTTTGTAAAAACGAATACTATTAAATATTTTAAGTGTAAAATATGCATTCTTATTAACCAGAGAAGGAAAACTACCCATCTGTACTTTTACACAGAAATAAGGCTTCATAAAATAATCGAAAAAAAGTTGCATACAATTGCTATTTTTTATAAATGAAGAAACTGGTAAAGAAAATAAATGCGGAGACGCATAATTCAACTGGAAAATCCTTAAATATATTCGTTTCAACAATAAACAAAATTATTAATAACAATAATGTAAGAGAATTTAGAGTTTTAAATTTTTTTTAAAAAACATTGCCTATTATAAAGGAAAACAACTGAATGCTGAGAAGAATGCAGATTCGTGTATGAAATCCATTTAGCAGGAAATAAATTGAAATTTATTATGTTCCTTTATTAATCATTGGATTGTAACAATTTACTATTACAATCAAGTAATTGCAATAGTAAAATGTCCGTTTATTAAGTTGGTAAGAAAGTTAATAATAATGTTCATTATTTCGTTGTTCTTCGGGAGATTTAAATAATTTTGGTTTTAATCGAAAGCTAGTATTTACACGTTTTGAAATTTGATGTTGCAGGTATTTTTTAATCATTAAATGTTGAAAGATTCGAGTATATGATGTATCAAGAAAAGGCACTTTATGTTTTATGAGTTCCAATTTGTGACAAAGCAATGGAATCTCATAAAAATTTGCATTTCCTTCTTTGAACCATCCAAAGTTAAAAGTGCAAACAGTCCAAAGATGGTTGGAAAATTAGATGGAAAGTTCAGAAATCAAATCAAATGACATGAAGCTTCAAGATGAACTTTCAAGAAGAGACCAAAGGAGCTTGATGACGGAATTCTAAGAGTTTTAACGAGTAATGAACCACTATTAACTGCAAAGGAGATCGGGGATAAGTTAAGCGTTAGTCACGTAACAAATTAAAATCGAAAAAGCGAAAAAAATATGACAGATCGAACTTCTAATGCTTTTTCTTCTTTGCTTACTCAATAACAATTCAAATCATTCTTAAAACGCCTGGTATTAGTGACAAAAACTGATTGTGTATGACAATAGAGAGTTTTTGCGTACCATATTTTGGACGTCCGTTAGCTTTTTCTCCCTAGCGCGCATGCTCATAGGAAACATTATTACAGATACGCATGCGCAATATCCTAGGAGCATGCGCGCTAGGGAGAAAAAACTACCGGACGTCCAAAATACGGTATGCAAAAACTCTATATTGTCGTGATTAAAAGAGCCAAGGTAATATCAGATACTCTGCTTCCTACTCTTTCGAATGCCCATTTGTACCGGAAAAAAGACTAGTATGTTTCATTTGGTGGTATTATCGAGGTATCCACTGGGAAATTTTGTAACCAAATCAAACTATCACAGCAGACCTGAATTGTAATCTGGTAACTCGACTGGATATAAAAATACTTGAGCTTCGTCCGCCAGAGTTTAATTCCCTCATTATGTAAAATTATATATGATTGATTAATCATATCTATAGAACATTGTAAAATTTAATACCAAAGATCTAAAACCTGTATGAAATTAACAAATTTTATCAAGCCAAATCATTAAAATTTTAATTACATGAATAATGCATGAATCTACTATACACCATTAAACAGATATATATCCATTAAACAGAGCATATAATTTAAATAATGGGGAAATCATTTTGAAAAATAATAAAACATCGTTATCTTTCATCAAAATGCATTCTATCCATGCATTTAATTACGACTTCTGGCCTTTTGAAGAACAAAAACAATGAAAATAAGTTTGTGAACTTTTAAAGTTGTTCCAAAGCTCAGAAGTAGAAAAGATTTAAAGTTTTCAACACTCAGCTTCTATTGAACCTGCGTGAGGATAAAAAGGCCTCGGGGACATTCAAGTGATTTTTTTTTCACAAAGCGAAATGCTACATCCAGATTATCAAGATATAATCCGTAATTCCATGTTTAGGTGTAATAGCCGAGGGTAGAAATTCCCAGGGAACAAATATTTTTCTTTGAATAAATCAAAGATTCTCCAATAAATAAAAAAGGATTAATCGTGTAATAGAAATAACAGGGGAATGAAATTTTATGCGCATTAAATCGAAAATACTTCGATGATATGTACGACATATTAGCCAAGAATAACTCAATGCATTTAAACTTCATAACTTCACAAAAACACAAAATTTTCTTTAAATATTTTATGATTAATTTTATAATTAGTTTTATGGCCATTATTTTATCATTGGTTTATTATTTCATCAATGGTTTAATATTTCATCGCACATTATTTCGTCAATGGTTTAATATTTCATCCCTACATTATTTCATCCCCATTGTTTCATCAATGATTTAATATTTCATCCCCCATTATTTCATCAATGATTTAATATTTCATCCCCCATTATTTCATCATTTGTTTAATATTTCATCCCCCATTATTTCATCATTTGATTTAATATTTCATCCCCCATTATTTCATCAATGGTTTAATATTTCATCACACATTATTTCAATGATTTAATATTTCATCAATGATTTAATATTTCATCCCCCATTATTTCATCAATGATTTAATATTTCATCCCCCATTATTTCATCATTTGTTTATTATTTCATCCCCCATTATTTCATCATTTGTTTAATATTTCATCCCCCATTATTTCATCAATGGTTTAATATTTCATCACACATTATTTCAATGATTTAATATTTCATCAATGATTTAATATTTCATCCCCCATTATTTCATCATTTGTTTAATATTTCATCCCCCATTATTTCATCAATGGTTTAATATTTCATCACACATTATTTCAATGATTTAATATTTCATCAATGATTTAATATTTCATCCCCCATTATTTCATCAATGATTTAATATTTCATCCCCCATCAATGATTTAATATTTCATCCCCCATTATTTCATCATTTGTTTATTATTTCATCCCCCATTATTTCATCATTTGTTAATTATTTCATCACAAATTATATCCTCATTTGTTTATTATTTCATCACTAGTTCATGTTCGGGGCAATATTTAGTACAATAAATAGAATAAAATTTTCTTTCATTGAATATTGCCCTTAACATGAAGAGCCTTACGGAAAGTATTGATTTACGTAAAAACTTTATTGTCTGCCTTCCTGTCAAATGAGTGTCTTTTTAATTATAAAAAACAACAAATAAATAAATATAAAGTTTATACAACTTCCTTCATCATATAAAATTATAAAAGACCGAGTAATCCTATATACAAAAAATTTAATATTTAATACCCAAAGATAAAGATCACGATCTATTTGGAAGCTGCATTAGAAAAAAAATATACAAAGATATACAAACTTCCTGAAATTAACAAATTTTGTCAAGCAAAATTATTAAAATTTTAATTACATGATTAATACATCAATCTGCACAACGCATTATCCATCAAACAGAGCATATAATTTAAGTGACGAAGAAATCATTTTGAAAATAATAAAACATCGTTATCTTCATCAAAATGCTTTCTATCTAACATTTAATTACGACTTCTGGCCTTTTGAAGAACAAAAACAATGAAAATCATTTGCGAACTTTTAAAGTTGTTCCAAAGCTCAGAAGTAGAAAAGATTTAAAGTTTTCAGCACACAGTTTCTATTGAACCTGCATGAGTATAAAAAGGCCTCGGGGACATCCAAGTAATTTTTTTTTTCACAACGCGAAATGCTGCATCCAGATTATCAAAATATAATCCGTAATTCCATGTTTAGGTGTAATAATCGAGGGTAGAAATTCCCAGAGAACAAATATTTTTACTTGAATAAATCAAAGATTCTCCAATAAATAAAAAAGGATTAATAGTGTGACAGAAATAACTTAGGAATAAAATTTTATTCGCATTAAATCGATATGTACTGCATATTAGCTAAAGGTAACTCAATGCATTTAAGTTTGATAATGTCACAAAAACACAAAAACTTGTTTTTAAATATTTTTTTTGCCGTAAAAATGATTGTATTAAATGAGATTATTTCAAAAAAGGTAATTGTTTCGCATTACGTTAGGAATATTTTAAAAAAAGGCACGTTTTTTTTTTCTTTTGTTAATCGTTACTCAAAACCTTTTTGAAATCAGAATTGTAACACCATTTTTTTCTACGATCTGCGAAAATTGAATCTCAGTTGAACATCATCATCAAATCTGGAAATTCGAAAAAAAAAATTTTAATTATATATTTTTTTATTTTTTATTCAAGTATTATTATTTACTTATGTAGTTGGTATTTAGACTAACAATTAGACTAAGATTTTATATTCTACCGTAGAAGTAGGCATATGCAAATTTAAAGTAGTGTATAAATACAAAAATTTAATGCTTCAGTAAAAACACAAAAAACACACAAAGAAAAAAATGCATAGTGTATTAAAGTTAAAAATCAGTGGGGTTTTTTTATCTCTATATATTTTGAACGTCAATGGATTTCATGTTATATTTAGGTATGCAAAAAAATTTCCATGGACGAGTTATAATGGCTTGATATTTCCTTATCAAAAGACTTTAAAAGGCAACTGCCTCACATTTGCGTTTCGCACGGGATAAAACCTTGGTACTCAAACTAGAGTGTCGCTGCGATATATTTATGCATGCCTTACAGATTGCCTCACACATTTTTGAAAGCAGAGATGACAATTTTAACCCTTCCCTATGCTACGGGTGCTTGTTATCACTTATATAATCATGAAAATAGTTTATTACACTATAACTTGGTTCTTCGTAAGAGATTATTAAAAAGGTTTTCCAACTTGTGGCTCAAAACCACGCCCGCCGCTAGTGAGCATTAGGGCAGAGGTTCAATCTGCTGGCGGCTTTGTTGTAGACAATCTTTTCAAAACGCGAGGAGTCTCGATGGCGTTTGTGATGTACAGCATCTTGCTCGTTAGACGAATTATCTGGTGGAAGTTTTCTAGGTTTTCTCCCATACGATAAGCAAATGCGGTGTAGTTCCCCTTAAAAGCCTCCCGGTAGTTCCCCTTAAAAGCCTGCCATCTTTCTTCAGTGACATGGAGCCAGGTCAGACTTCTACCTACGGGGGCTCCCT
Organism: Caerostris darwini; assembly: GCA_021605075.1. Lineage (NCBI taxonomy): Eukaryota > Metazoa > Arthropoda > Arachnida > Araneae > Araneidae > Caerostris > Caerostris darwini. Next base: position 234,460 of record BPLQ01012976.1, on the reverse strand, counting down.
TACAGCAGAAACTGCCCCCTTCTTCCCTGAAACCACATAGGTTCTTGAACTTAGTCTAAGTGTTGCTATCAACCAAGTGGGATAAGAAACAAACACAAAAAGGTTTAAAATAAAAAAAAATGGCATTCTTTTAATGTTAGGAAATGAAGTTTATAATCATGCATCAAGTAGCTCTATAAAACAAGGGCTTTAAAGGCCGCTGTAGCCTTTAGTTCACCACATATTATTTCAAATTGAATATGTTAAGCGATAAGTCTTTTTTCAAAAAAAATGAAATTCCCACGTATGCAATGTATGTCTCTAAAAACAATTATAAATTGTCGCTGAATTTTTCATTTTTGATAATCTATTAAAATGAACAAACCCTTTTAAACCATTGCGAATAAATTTTTAGTCGGAAATCTATATGTAGAAAGAAAGCAACGGAAGTCCAATGATATACCAAAAATTAGAAACAGCATGTTTCAACATTTATTTAGAGAAAATCATTACTTTGTCATTGAATACATATGAAGGATATGGCTTATTTGTACAGACTATTTTAATGGCCGTTTCTGTCAGTCACAATGAATATATGTACGCTTGTATATGCGTGCAAAGTTCCTGCTGTATACTCTACATTAAAAGCAGCATACTTTATCATTTTTCTAGACAAGATTACATTGCTTTTGATGCATTGCAAGATTACATTTACATTGAATACGAATGAGGTAGCTTGTTTTTACTTATATCAGTTTTAACAAGAAATTATAAAGAGATCCATATTGTTGAAAAGTCTTCCAGACTCTATCGAGAAAATTATCTGTAAACTATAGAAAGAAACCTTATTTCCTATCCAAAATATCTTGTTATTAAATGTTTCTTAATTTTGTTATTTACCTATCTTTCCCTTTGTAATGATCTCTTCTGTAGAAGGCATTTCTTTTAAATAAATCTATCCGTAGAAAGAAAGAAACGGAAGTCCAATGATATACCAAAAATTAGAAACAGCGTGTTGTAACATTTATTTAGAGAAAATCATTACTTCGTTATTGAATACAAATGTAGGATATGGCTTATTTGTACAGAATATTTTAATGGTCGTTTCTGTAAGTCACAATAAATATATGTACGCTTGTATATGCGTGCAAAGTTCCTGCTGTATACTCTACATTAAAAGCAGCATACTTTATCATTTTTCTAGACAAGATTACATTGCTTTTGATGCATTGCAAGATTACATTTACATTGAATACGAATGAGGTAGCTTGTTTTTACTTATATCAGTTTTAACAAGAAATTATAAAGAGATCCATATTGTTGAAAAGTCTTCCAGACTCTATCGAGAAAATTATCTGTAAACTATAGAAAGAAACCTTATTTCCTATCCAAAATATCTTGTTATTAAATGTTTCTTAATTTTGTTATTTACCTATCTTTCCCTTCGTATTGATTTCTTCTGTAGAAGGCATTTCTTTTAAATAAATCTATCCGTAGAAAGAAAGAAACGGAAGTCCAATGATATACCAAAAATTAGAAACAGCGTGTTGTAACATTTATTTAGAGAAAATCATTACTTCGTTATTGAATACAAATGTAGGATATGGCTTATTTGTACAGAATATTTTAATGGTCGTTTCTGTAAGTCACAATAAATATATGTACGCTTGTATATGCGTGCAAAGTTCCTGCTGTATACTCTACATTAAAAGCAGCATACTTTATCATTTTTCTAGACAAGATTACATTGCTTTTGATGCATTGCAAGATTACATTTACATTGAATACGAATGAGGTAGCTTGTTTTTACTTATATCAGTTTTAACAAGAAATTATAAAAAAAATCCATATTGTTGAGAAGCCTTCCAGATTCTATCGAGAAAATTATCTGTAAACTATAGAAAGAAACCTTATTTCCTATCCAAAATATCTTGTTATTAAATGTTTCTTAATTTTGTTATTTACCTATCTTTCCCTTTGTATTGATCTCTTCTGTAGAAGGCATTTCTTTTAAATAAATCTATCCATAGAAAGAAAGAAACGGAAGTCCAATGATATACCAAAAATTAGAAACAGCGTGTTGTAACATTTATTTAGAGAAAATCATTACTTCGTTATTGAATACAAATGTAGGATATGGCTTATTTGTACAGAATATTTTAATGGTCGTTTCTGTAAGTCACAATAAATATATGTACGCTTGTATATGCGTGCAAAGTTCCTGCTGTATACTCTACATTAAAAGCAGCATACTTTATCATTTTTCTAGACAAGATTGCATTGCTTTTGATGCATTGCAAGATTACATTTACATTGAATACGAATCAGGTAGCTTGTTTTTACTTATATCAGTTTTAACAAGAAATTATAAAGATATTCATATTGTTGAAAAGCATTCCAGATTCTATCGAGAAAATTATCGGTAAACTGTAGAAGGAAACCTTATTTCCTATCCAAAATATCTTGCTATTAAATGTTTCTTAATTTTGTTATTTACCTATCTTTCCCTTTGTATTGATTTCTTCTGTAGAAGGCATTTCTTTTCAATAAATCTATCCGTAGAAAGAAAGAAACGGAAATACAATGATATGCTAAAAATTAGAAGCATCATACTTTGTTTAGACAACATTTGTTTAGACAAAATCACATTGCTTTGCCGTAGATTGCATATGAATGTTGTGGCTGATTTTTACGCATGCGAGTTTAAATAAAAAGTTATACAAAAATCCATATTGTTGAAAAGCCTTCCAGATTCTATCGAGAAAATTATCTGTAAACTATAGACAGAAACCTTATTTCCTATCCAAAATATCTTGTTATTAAATGTTTCTTAATTTTGTTATTTACCTATCTTTCCCTTTGTATTGATTTCTTCTGCAGAAGGCATTTCTTTTAAATAAATCTATCCGTAGAAAGAAAGGAACGGAAGTCCAATGATATTGATTGCAAGTACAAACGGAGAGGATACTTTAACTTTGAAATTTTCCGAATCGATAACCTCGTTTGTGCTTGTTGTTTCTCAGAAAAATTAATGTGGATCTAAAAAATAGTGGATTCTATTAGCCTTTGCGCTTCCCTGCATTCAGGCGCTCACATTCCTACCCTCAATAGTGGTTGCTCCCCCCACTAAGAAAAATGAATCCCCTATAAATAAATCTTCCTTCCCGACATTCCTGTTCTTCATTAATCGTTGATTCCTTTCTTTTATTTTGGCCTTTTCCTCAGTTATTAATTAAAACTAAGTTTAGAAACCTGACAGAATCTGGACGATTAACAGTGGCGGGTTTATGTGAGGGAAAGAGAGGGAACGAGTTGAAAAAAAAAAATTGGAAACTCTCTTTCTCTCTCTAAAATATACTTAAAAGATTTCACCAAAATAAAGAAACTAAAAGTGAAAGAACGGAAGGCGCTGAGAAAATCTTCTAATAAAAAGAAAGGCAAGAGAGAGAGGTAAAAAAAAAAAAAAAAAATAGGAAAGGCAGAAAAAGTTTCTTTCTACGTGAAGTGCAGAAATAGGGAAATCATATTATCGAAAAGAAAAGAAAAGTTCCCTTGATGAGTTTTAAAGGGAGAAGAAGAAAGAAGATAGTAAAGAAAATTTCTCCCGGAGCTTTCACGAACGGAAAAGGAAAGGAATAGAACTTCTTTTCCACCGCTCAAATCGACAAAGTTCAATTTTCCGTTGCTTTTTTTTTCCTTTCCTTCACCTTCTCCCCTTATTCTTTTAAGTTTTTATTTTTGTGTGTGTTTTAAAGTGGCAATGAAGTTGCTTTAATGCCTGTCCGTGTCTCCCAACATTCGTCTCTGCTGCATCATAATCATTCTGGGGGATACCAAGAACACTTTAACTGCCCTTTTTCGCTTCCAGCACCAAAGAACGATTCAGGGTTTCGGAAGCTAGTAGCGATGATTAAAATGACTGAAGCCTAGTTTGTATTCGGAATTTTAGATTCACAGACTAATGTTAACTTTTTAAAAACACCAATTTTTTTTTTTAATTTTAAATATTTGAAATGTAGTGCAGCTCTTTTGATAATCATCCAAATGGAATGTATGAGTTTTTTCCTGAATATATCGTATTTCATTGAAAAAATAACATATGTTTAATGAAAAAATTTTTTTGTAATATTAGTCCCATTATTTCAAAGTTTAAAAAGGAAGAAAAAGCAGTTAAATTTTTATTAAAAAATGATGCAAACTTTTGTACTGCACAACATTATAACCAATGTGTGAATTGAATTATGTTTCTGTATTCCGGAAAGGAATAGTAACCAAATGACCTTTTCTACTTTTTATTAATTATTTAATTATGATATTTTAATGCCTGCTCCTTCCAACGATTGTGTCTGCTGAATCATAATCATTCTGGGGGATACCAAGAACACTTTAACTGCCCTTTTTCGCTTCCAGCACCAAAGAACGATTCAGGGTTTCGGAAGCTAGTAGCGATGATTAAAATGACTGAAGCCTAGTTTGTATTCGGAATTTTAGATCCACAGAAAAATGTTAACTTTTTAAAAAATATTTGGTGTTTTTTTTTTATTCCTGAATCTATCCTATTTCAATGAGAAAATATACATATTAGATTTTTAAAAATATTTCTTAAAATTTATTACGTTATTTCAAAGTTTAAAGTGGAATTGAAAAGCAGCAAAAATTTTAAGATAAATAATGCAAAATTTTGTACTGAACAGCATCATTACTAATTTGTAACATAGAATGATGCTTCCGTAATCCATAGATTGGTTTGGTTTGGTTTTTCGCCCTATGGTCATTTTTTGCACACTTTGGGCTAATTAAACTAGGACCGATAGTTTAACATGAATTGGAACCACTGACACATCCATGCACAGCCAAGATTCAAACCTGAAGCATCAAAGGCCAGAGCACTAGCCAGTTGGCCATCAGGTCGCCTGTAATCCATAGAGGAATAATAAACTAATTACGTTTTCTGCTTTTGAATTAAGATGTTTTAATGTCTGCTCCTTCCAACGTTTGTGTCTGTTGCATCATAATCATTCTGGGGGATACCAAGAACACTTTAACTGCCCTTTTTCGCTTTCAGCACCAAAGAACGATTCTGGGTTTCGGAAGCTAGTAGCAATGGTTAAAATGACTGAAGCCTAGTTTGTATTCGGAATTTTAGATGCTCAGACAAATGTTAACTTTTTAAATTCCCAAATATTTTTCTTTAAATTTTAAATACAGTGCAGCTTTTTTGACAATTACCCAATGGAATATAGGGATTTTTTCCAGAATATATCCTATTTCAATGGAAAAATGCATATATATGATGTTTAAAAATATATTTTTTTTATAATTTTTCACGTTATTTCAATATTTAAAATGGAAGGAAAAGCAGTTAAAGTTTTAAGATAAATAATGCAAACTTTTGTATTGAACGACCTCATAACTAATTTGTAGAATGGAATTATGCTTCCATAATCCATAGCTTCGTTTGGGTTTTCGCTCTGCGATCATTTTTTGCACACTTTGGGCTAATTAGACCAGGACCTACATTTTAACGTGGATTGGAACCACTGACAAACATCTATGCCTCAGCCAAGATTCAAACCTGAAGCCTGTAGTATCAAAGACCAGAGCACTAGCCAGTTGACCATCAGGCCACCTGTAATGCTTTTGCATTAAGATATTTTAATGTCTGCTTCTTCCAACGTTTGTGTCTGCTGCATCATAATCATTCTGGGGGATACCGAGAACACTTTACCTGCCCTTTTTCGCTTCCAGCACCAAAGAACGATTCAGGGTTTCGGAAGCTAGTAGCGATGATTAAAAAGACTCAAGCCTAGTTTGTATTCGGAATTTTAGATGCACAGACTAATGTTAACTTTTTAAAAAATATTTGGTGTTTTTTTTTATTCCTGAATCTATCCTATTTCAATGAGAAAATACACATATTAGATTTCTAAAAATATTTCTTAAAATTTATTACGTTATTTCAAAGTTTAAAGTGGAATTGAAAAGCAGCAAAAATCTTAAGATAAATAATGCGAAATTTTGTACTGAACAACATCATTACCAATTTGTAGCATAGAATTATGCTTCCGTAATCCATAGCTTGGTTTGGGTTTTCGCTCTATGGTCATTTTTTGCACACTTTGGGCTAATTAAACCAGGGCCGATGGTTTAACGTGAATTGGAACCACTGACAAACATCCATGCACAGCCAAGATTCAAACCTGAAACATCAAAGACCAGAGCCCTAGCCAGTTGGCCATCAGGCTTCCTGTAATCCATAGAGGAATATTAAACTAATTGCGTTTTTTGCTTTTGAATTAAGATATTTTAATGTCTGCTCCTTCCAACGTTTGTGTCTGCTGCATCATAATCATTCTGGGGCATACCAAGAACACTTTAACTGCCCTTTTTCGCTTCCAGCACCAAAGAACGATTCAGGGTTTCAGAAGCTAGTGGCGATGATTAAAAGGACTGAAACCTAGTTTGTATTCTGAATTTTAGATGCACAGACAAATGTTTTTTCAAAAAAAAAAAAAAAAAAAAATGGGTGTTTAAAATTTTTTTAATATTTGGAATGAAGTATAACTGTTTCGACGAAGAACGATTCAAGGTTTACGAAGTTAGTAGCGATGATTAAAATTACTGAAGCCGAATTTGTATTCTGAATTTTAGATGCAGAGACAAATGTTATTTTTTAAAAAATATTTGGTGTTATTAAAAATTTTAACTATTTTAAAAGAAGTGCAGCTATTTTGACAATTGCCCAAATGGAATGTATGAATTTTTTCTGATTGTATCCTATTTCAATGACGAAATAAACGTTTGATGTTTAAATATGTTTCTTAATAATTTCAAAGTTTAAAATGAAAGGAAAAGCAGTAAATGTTTTAAGATAAATAATGCAAACCTTTTACTGAACGACAACATAACTGAATTTGTAAAATAGAATTATGCTTTCGTATTCCGTCGGGGAACAATAAACAAATTTAGTTTTATACTATTGAATTTAGATATTTTAACGTCTATTCCTTTCCAACGTTTGTGTCTGCTGCATTATGATCACTCTGGAGGATACCAAGAACACTTTAACTGCACTTTTTCGCTTCCAGCACTAAAGAACGATTCAGGGTTTCGGAAGCTAGTAGCGATGATTAAAATGACTGAAGCCTAGTTGATATTCGGAATTTTAAATGCACACACAAATGTTAACTTTTAAAAACACCAAATATTTTTATTTAATTTTAAATATTTGAAATGTCGTGCAGCTCTTTTGACAATTACCCAAATGGAATGTATGGGTTTTTTCCAGAATGTTTCCTATTTAAATGAAGAAATACACGTAATTGATACTTAAAAATATTAATTAATATTTTTCACATTATTTCAAAGTTTAAAATGGAACGGAAAGCAGTTAAAGTTTTTATATAAATAATGCAAAATTGTGTATTGAGCAACATCATAACCAATGTGTAGAATAGAATTATGCTTCCGTATTCCGTAGAGGAATAATAACCAATTTATATTTTAAACTTTTTATTAATTATTTAATGAAGGTACATTAATGTCTGTTCCTTTCAACATTTGTGTCTGGTGCCTTATGATCATTCTGGAGGATACCAAGAACACTTTAACTGCCCTTTTTCGCTTCCAGCACCAAAGAACGATTCAGGGTTTCGGAAGCTAGTAGCGATGATTAAAATGACTGAAGCCTAATTTGCATTCGGAATTTTAGATGCTCAGACAAATGTTATTTTTTTAAAAAACAATATTTGGTGTTTTTAAAAATTTTAAATATTTGAAATGAAGTGCAGCTGTTTTGACAATAGCCCAACAGGAATGTTTCCCCCTGAATATCCTTTATTTTTCCATGTTGTATCCTATTTCAATGAAGAAATACACATTTTTGATGTTTAAAAATATATTTGATATTTCTTAAAAATATTTTTTAAAAACCCATACATTACAGTTGGGTAATTGTCAAGACAGCTGCACTTCATTTCAGATATTTAAAATTTGCAAAACCATAAGACCCAAAACGATGCCACCGTCTATGCTTCTTTCAGACTGCGTAATGGATTAAATTTGGCAAAACTTAATTGATATCTACTTTTAATTGAAATTATTATATTTGAAATAATTTATTTATTTGAGATTATTATTTGAAATAAGTATGAAAGTAAAATTAAAGGAAAGAATATGCTATTTTTCTTCGAGCCATTATATACTTTCAAGTTATTATCTTAAATAAGTATGGAAATGAATGCAAAATTAAAGTAAAGAATATTCTAGTTCTCTTCAACCTTTATGTACCGAATCTAAGCCGATCCGTGTATAAGCCGAGAATGTATTTTTACTTCAAAGAGAAAAACCCGTATATAAGCCGAAATGAAAAATCATGTAACTTTCATTATTTAAGCTATTGTATAATTATATTTGTTTGCCACTTTTCTGTTATTCGGATGCAAATTTCGCCGACATCTGATTTTTTGTTTTAAAGATGACGCAGTAAAATAGCAATATAAATAATTTCGAATGCAAAACAACTCATTTTAATAAAACGAGTAACTCATTTCCTATAAAATTATTTTTCTTCATAAATAAAAACGTTCTTTATTAAGCGATATTTCGCGATTGATCACTTGTTCTCGTCTAACAGAAAAATATCTACGTTTTTGATTAATCGCTATGTACGAATTTAAAACATATCGATTAACGGGAAACTAGTTAACTGGTTTCTTATTTGAAAAGTGTGAGTTTATTTAAACACTTCAAAATTATTTTTATATCAAATAAATATATGTTGAAATAAAGCAATGCTTTTCTTTCTTTCCTGGTTTCTTTCCCAAAATTTAAAATAATTTTTCAGAAAGATGAAGAATAAAGGAATTGGTTTGGTATTTGATTAGAAACTATAAAAGAAAATTTTTTTTCTAAAATATAAAACCCTTTTGATAATATTTATTTCAACTATGAAACACATGAAAAACATTTATAACAACTAAAGATATATTTGATTAATAAAATATTATCTTGCTATGATTACATATGCCATATTAAAAGACAGAAAATAGAATATTTTCGAAGACTAAGCTAGGACTTGGAGAAGATTCATGCATGAAAAGTTTTAAATTGCAGAGAAAATCAAAACACGTTTAAAATCTGATCACATATTTTTATGCAATATATTTTGTATAATTAACATTAACAGATTAATCGGGATATTTCAGCAACTAAGAAAAGTGCAAGTTACAAATTTAAAAAAAAAAATCCAGCATTTATGCGTATCTAACACTACTGAGTAATGCGAGTCCAACAAGTATTAATCATGTCCCAAAGAAATAATTTTTGTTTGAGGTTGATTCATTTATAATCCTTTTCATAACTCGTTTTCTTTTGAAAAAAGCATTAATCTTTTTAAAAAGTATTCAAAAATAAATACATAATTAAAAAAAAATGTTTTATAAACAAAACAAAAATTCTATCAGGAAAAAATACATACACTTCTGTAAAATAATGTAATTATGTTATTTCTTACTTTAAAATACAATTATAAATAAACTTACCCCATCTTCAAATGATACGTGAACCCACTAATCTTGCTGAGCACTTTGGGGAACATCACTTTGATGTGCCATAGTTCCTTTCTAGGGTAAGGGATGGATAGATGAAAATGATAAAAACTCTAGCCAATCAGTTTTATTGTCGGTGTACGGCATGCTGTTATAATCTCTAACGAGTCTAAAGTTTTTAGCCCACTTGGCCAGAAGAAATCGAACCATCATCTTTCATTAGTCAGTTCATCCACAAACTGGATAACAAACACTACACAGTGAAATTATTTAAAATTAAATACAAAATACAACTAGACTCGCGAGCCGTTTGGAACGTACGCAGCAAGGTTGCAAGAAGGGATAAGGTTCGAATTTAATGGCTGTGTCCATTGCAGTAACTGATTTAGAAAACGCTGTAGCAATTGTGACAGCTGTGTAAGGCATCTCACATCGATTGTCTGTGACCGACGGCTGATGGAATCTGATGGCCAATTGGCTGGCGCTCTGATACTTCGTACCACAGGCTTCAGGTTCGAATTCTGGAGGTGGCATGATGTTTGTTACTGGTTCGGAATCGACAGTCTAATTAGCCTAAAGTGTGCGAAAAATGACCGTAGAGCGACAAACCAAACCTCATGAGAATTTCCTGGGTTTTCTCACATACTGCACATAAATACATGCAATTAGGCATACATGTCTTTCCAGAAGGCAATATGATTCCTAATCGCATATCGGTGGGTTGTACGTAGCATACGTATTTGGAACACGTTGTCCACCACTGTCCAATAAAGAATAAATAAAGCAAAGTATATAGCTATGTTTTTAACAGTCTATAAAAATTAAACCAAAATATTTATTTCTATAATAAAATTAAAAATGCCTCTCACACACACAAAAACATTCCCATCAATTTCGATTCTAAACGATTGCTCATCTTTCAGTTCGAAAGTCAAACAGAAAAGCCTTTATAATCGGCGAAAAAAGCGGTTTTTCCTTTGAACTGTGAGAATCCGAAGATTTTTTTTTTTTTTTTTTTTTTTATAGTTTTTTTTTTGACCGAGCCAAACTTCTTTACGCTCAATGATTATCCGATTTTCGACAGCTTAGTTGCGATGGATCGATTCGTCCGTTGTTTTGTCTTTTCTTGAAAAACAGCGGGAAGTCACGTGGAAGAGATTATTTGAGCCGGATTAAATGCTGTCGATGTGTAACTACTTGTAAGATTTCTTTGATCCCAGAGGATAAAGAGGGCTGTTTGGAGTCCAACCTCAAGCCTGGAATTTTATTTTGACTCGAGTAGACTGCTGATGTAACAGCGAGACAACCGCCAGATAAAATAAGACGAGGAAAAATTAAAGCTCCATTATTTGTTTTGGAATTATTTAGAAAAATAGAAACACTTTATTGGTGATAGTTGTTGTGTGATAGAGTTTTATATCTGGGAATATTATAACGGATTTAAAGATGGATCTATGCAGTATTAGTTCTGTAATACGTCTTAGGATTACGGATTTAAAGATGGATCTATGCAATATTAGTCCTGTAATACGCTTTAAGATTACGGATTTTAAGATGTATCTATGCTATATTAGTTCTGTAATACGTCTTAGGATTACGGATTTAAAGATGGATCTATGCAATATTAGTCCTGTAATACGCTTTAAGATTACGGATTTTAAGATGTATCAATGCTATATTAGTTCTGTAATACGTTTTAGGATTGCGTATTTAAAGATAAATGTATGCAATATTAGTTATGCAATACGTTTTTAAGGAGTAATGGGCTTGGGAGGAGGTTTAGGTAGTGAAGAGAGGTTTTTAAGAGTAATTGTTCTTTGTTTACGGGTCGTATGAGGGAAACACGGAAGATTCCCACTAGACACTCTTTAACACTTATCGGCCTGATGGCCAATTGTCTAGCTCTCTGGCTTTTAGTGCCACAGGCTTCAGGATCGAAGTCTGGTGGGGACATGGATGTTCGTTAATGGTCCGGAATCCTCGTTAAATTGTAGGTCCTGGTCTAATTAGCCTAATGTGTGCAAAAAATGACCGTAGAACACCAAAACAAACCAAACCGATCTATGCAATAGTAGTCCTAGACACTTTAAGATTAGTGGTGTTTAAAAGAGCGGTCGACCGATTGGCCTAACGCTCTGTCCTTTGGTGCTTCAGGTGTGAATCCTGGAGATGGCCAGGATGTTTTTAGTGGTAGAATAGACTGCTGATGTAACAGCGAGACAACCGCTAGATAAAATAAGACGAGGAAAAATTAAAGCTCCATTATTTGTTTTGGAATTATTCAGAAAAATAGAAACCCTTTATTGGTGATAGTTTTAAGTGTGATAGAGTTTCATTTCTGAAAATATTATTACGGATTTAAAGATGGATCAAATATTAGTCCTGTAATACGCTTTAAGATTACGGATTTTAAGATGTATCTATGCAATATTAGTCCTTAATACGCTTTAAGAAAAGATGGATCTATGCAATATTAGTTTATGTAATACGCTTTAAGATTACGGATTTTAAGATGTATCTATGCAATATTAGTTCTGTAATACGTTTTAGGATTGCGTATTTAAAGATAAATGTATGCAATATTAGTTATGCAATACGTTTTTAAGGAGTAATGGGCTTGGGAGGAGGTTTAGGTAGTGAAGAGAGGTTTTTAAGAGTAATTGTTCTTTGTTTACGGGTCGTATGAGGGAAACACGGAAGATTCCCACTAGACACTCTTTAACACTTATCGGCCTGATGGCCAATTGTTCTGTCTCTGTTTTAGTGCCACAGGCTTCAGGATCGAAGTCTGGTGGTGACATGGATGTTCGTTAATGGTCCGAAATCCTCGTTAAATTGTAGGTCCTGGTCTAATTAGCCTAATGTGTGCAAAAAATGATCGTAGAACTCCAAAACAAACCAAACCGATCTATGCAATAGTAGTATAGACACTATTTACCACTTAGTGGTGTTTACCAAAGAGCGGTCGACCGATTGGCTAACGCTCTGTCCTTTGGTGCTTCAGGTGTGAATCCTGGAGATGGCCAGGATGTTTTAAGTGGTAGAATAGACTGCTAATGTAACAGCGAGACAACCGCTAGATAAAATAAGACGAGGAAAAATTAAAGCTCCATTATTTGTTTTGGAATTATTTAGAAAAATAGAAACCCTTTATTGGTGATAGTTGTTGTGTGATAGAGTTTCATTTCTGAAAATATTATTACGGATTTAAAGATGCAATATTAGATCTGTAATACGTTTTAGGATTACGGATTTAAAGATGGATCTATGGAATATTAGTTTATGATGATGGATTTCAAGATGGATCTATGCAATATTTGTTCTGTAACACGTTTTAGGATTACGGATTTAAAGATGGATCTATGCAATATTGTTCTGTAATACGTTTTAGGATTATGGATTTAAAAATGGATCTGTACAATATTAGTTCTGTAATACGTTTTAGAATTACGGATTTAAAGATGGATCTATGCAATATTGGTTCTGTAATATGTTTGACTAATTTAAAGATATCTATGTAATATTAGTTCTGTAATACATTTTAGGATTACGGATTTAAAAACGGATCTATACAATATTAGTTTTGTAATACGTTTTAGGATTACGGATTTAAAGATGGATCTATGCAATATTAGTTCTGTAATACGTTTTAGGATTACAGATTTAAATATGGATTTATGCATTCTATAATACGTTTTAGGATGACGGATTTAAAGTGGATCTATGCAATGTTATTTCTGTAATACGTTTCAGGATTATGGATTTAAAGATGGATCTGTATGTCTAATATTAGTTCTGTAATATGTTTTAGGATTACGCATTTAAAGAAGGATTTATGCGATATTAGTTCTGTAATACGTTTTAGTTTTATATCACTTGGTAATTTTCATTGAAGTTAACACGTAAATAATAGTTATTAACAATATTTTTGTTGTTATTGCTGTACACCGAAGAGCCTCATGTTCTATTTATTATACATCCAGCAGTCCATCGATGACTGATGTATGAAAAACATTGTCTTCAGGGAGGTCTATAGGAATAATTGCTCTTTATTTATGTGTCGTATGAGAGAAACACTATTTACCACTCAGCGGCCTGATGATCAATTGGCTAGTGCTCTGGTCTTTGGTACCACAGGCTTGGTGGCATGGATTTGTTAGTGGTTCGAAATCCTCGTTAAACGAGGCCTGAATGGCCGAGTGTCTAGCGCTCTGGCGCTCGGTACCACAAGTTTCGGGTTCGAGACCCGGCGTTGTCGTGGATGTTTGTAGTGGTTCGGAATCCACATTAAGCCGTATGTCCCGGTCTCATAGGACCGTAGAGCTTCCCAGATCCCAATCAGACTTCTCATCCATATCATTCCCAAACTGTAATGGGGCAACTCAGCTCTAGGCAAAGTGATGTGGTGTATTGTAATAGTAGTAATCCTCGTTAAATTGTAGGTCCCGATCTAATTCGCCTAAAATGGGCAAAAACTGACTAGTGCAACAAATCAAAATTTACCACTCAACCAGAAGTGAGACCTTTTTATTATTTAACTCTCGATAAAACTGAATATGAAAAAAATTATTTTCTAACTAAAAATATACAAATAATGCTTTTACAACAGTCCCATAACTTTTATAGTCGATCACATAACAAATATTTTATTCATGTACATAATCAGCTCTAGGCAAAGTGATGTGGTGTGGTGTAGTAGTAGTAGTAATCCTCCTTAAACTGTAGGTCCCCATCTAATTAGCCTAAAATGGGCAATAAATGACAGTAGTGCAACAAACCAAACTTTACCACTCAACCAGGAGTGAGGCCTTTTTATTATTTAACTCTCGATAAAACTGAATATGAAAAAAATTATTTTCTAACTAAAAATATACAAATAATGCTTTTACAATAGTCCCATAACTTTTATAGTCGATCACATAACAAATATTTAATTCATGTACATAATCATCGATTCTACTTATGTAGAATAGCAATGCTTAAAGAATTATTCATAATTTAAATCAAATTTACTTAAAATTAATTACTTACTTTAATTACTTAGTAATTTACTTACTTTAAAAATTTACTTTTCTCAAGATTTAACACAACTTATAAAACTAAAGTTTATTTAATTTTTGTGTCATGATATATATTTGGAGTGTTAAATGTGCATTGTTTTATAACAAAAGTGAATTGGGGTCGTAAGATGCACTTAAAAAAACTGTGATTCAGGTGAAACTGAGGTTTCACGAATATTTTAAGATTTCATTAACTCTGCACTGAACATATTTCGTTGGATGGCTATCAATATTAACCTGGAATTTCTTACGCTAAAAGTACAAGAGGAATAATTCTAACACTTTCTAAATTTGGTGCATGGCTAGATTTGCTAGAAGAATAAGGGAAAAAAAGAAATTGATGATAAAATAACGCTCAAATATTCTACTTGCAGGCAAGGAGTTTTTCATTTTCATATAAAATAAATTGGATGAAATTATGTTTCTACAAGAACATTAATTGTTAGAAGATTCACATTATTTTAAGATTGTGCGTGAAGATGCTGTAGAAATGATAATGCTTAATTAATTGAAAAATAAAAGTAAAGTATTATAATTATTTTTTGAAAAAATATATTTTAATAAGATAGCTTTAGAGTTGGATTTAGCATTTTATATAATAAGTAGTCCTCTTTCTATACTAAATTTTGAATTATTTTGATCAGTTTCAAAAACCAATAACTATGATATTCGGAACCGTAAAATAACAAAGGGCGTTGTGAAAAATGAGCTATTCTTTTAGTTGGATTATGCTGCTTTTGGAAAATTTTTAAAAATATTTATGTCAAAAGTCATTCAATCGTTTGCTTGGGCAGGAATTAGTCTTGACAGGAAATCCATCAAAACCTTTGATACACTATGCCTTGCAGACTCGAGGTTTTCATGAAACCAAAGAGACAATTGATTGAGGCTGTAATTGTTTTTAGACATCAGATTATAAAACAAAGTTAATTTTATGCAGAATTATTTTAAAATTCTACAGTCAGAAGAAAAATATCACCACTAAATATAAATTATAACAGTTAGCTATAGTAAAGAAGAAAAGACATTTTGGAAATTTTTTTAATACTTTTAAAATACCTAAGTAATGTGATGTAACGAATTGTGTTAAGTATTTTTAAGTACTAACTGTACACTTCATTTTTAAATATATCACTTTTTTAGTATCTTGAAACTTAAACATCTTTGTACCATAGATATTTAAATTAAGTTCTTTATATGGAATTAGATATTTGTTGTTTCTTATCTCACTTAGTAGACAGCAACATCTATACCAAGTGCAAGAACATATGTGTTCTCATGGGTGGAGGGAAAGGAGGGGCAGCGTCTGTTGTGATGGAGCACCCGTGGGTAGAAGTACGGCTTGGCTCCTTGACGTTGACTTTTTACGGGGTGGAATCGTCAGCCCTACGTCCTATAGTCATATTAGGCGGGGACCTACAGCTTAAAGTGGATTCCGAACCATTGCAAACGTCCGTGGTACAGCTCGGACTCGAATCCGAAACCTGTGGAACTAAGCGCCAATTAGATATTTAATTAACTTCAAATGATATATAAGCAGCTTCATTCAGTGAAATATGGAATTTCTATAGATATGCAAAACTTTCTTGTAAAGATTCCACCCTTATTGGAAACATTGTGTCCTTCAAAAGAGAACTACAACTGAACAGAAATAAGTATGGAACTCAAGAATAATGTTCTCATTTAAACAATGGCTCATTTATATATAGGATTTAAATAATATCAAACACTTCATGTAAGACCTCTAATGATAATCATACATTTTCTGAAAACTGCTTATAGTTTATCCCATACAATGTGTTCCTTTTATTATGTATTCTATAGAAAGTTCAATAAAGAAATTTTTATTCCGAACTGAATACTCATATCAAAGCAATAATATGTATTGGAACTCAATTACCTCCCCATTAGAGCCATAGAGATCCACTCTAACATTCATCTTGTCAAGTATACCTGGTCATAAGCAATACCAGGAATCCTTGCTTAATATACTGCCAAGTACTTGTCAAACTATGTTTGCAATAGGTAACCTGATAAATGTTTAATGGAGTGGTACTTTGGTAAGAAATAGGGAAAGGATTGTAACAAAAGGTTGAATGGCTGGTAATACCACATTATTTGTTGATAACACAAACAAAATAATTGTGTTAAATATTAATTACGTACGATTTTTGGCTCCAGATATTTGAAAGCTTTGATGGCGTGTACTAACGGGGTGTCACTGCTTTACAAATAAGACTCTTTGTTCATTACGATTATTTGTTCCTTTGGTGTGTTTAAACGTATCGCTGGACAGTCTCGGTGCCATAGGTTTCAGGTTCTATTCCCGGTAGTGCCATAGATGTTTGTAGTGGTTCGGAATCATAAAAAAAAAATATTTGCGAATTTTAGCTTTAAGCAGTAGATATAAAGCTCATATGATTGTAGAACGTCACGGAGACCAGATTTCTCACCCACATCATTCCTAAATTGTATAGGGGCAACTCAGCTCTAGGCGATGTGGTGTGGTGTAGTAGTAGTCCTTGTGCTTGGTGTGAGTTTTCGGATATTTTCTTATACAACATGCATAATGATCATAATTCTCCTGAAAAGTCCTTCCAAAAGGCATTATTCCTTGTTATCTTTGGAAAGTTTTGAGAACCATATACTTAGTAGAATCTATGGCTCCCGTCATAAATAAAAAAAAAACTTAAATTAGAAAAAAAGTTAATTACAAACTGAAATTAAAGATTTTTATAATTATTCTTAATAATTTTGTTGAAGAAATGTCTATGAGTTAATTTCAGAAATCATAGTGTTATAATTAAAAATACTTTTTTTGCGTGGTTTCACAAATTTATTTTTTCTACATCTGTATTAAACAGCTAAAAGAAAAGCAGTTGATATTAATTTATTCAAAATATAATCTTTTTTCACTTTTTTAATTATATTGGTAGAGGTATGACTATATTTATAGCCATCAGGAACTAACATATTTTAAATTTTAAAAAGTGTTGTTTAAACAGCGAGTGAAATATTTAAGCAGATAAATATTTTTTTTCGTAATTTAAGAAATATTTCTACTGTGTAAAGTAAAATATTTAAAATATTTTTTATTACATAATGTTTCAAATTTTATGACTGCTTTTTAAATTTAAAATTTCATTTGCTTTCTAAAATTAAAAAAAAAATTATTATTTTAAATAAAATGTTATTTTTAATTTAAACTGCTCTAAGACATTTACAAAATGGTGAATTATTTTAATAATCTTAATATTTAATGTGAAATAAGTTTTAAAAAATATAATTAAAATAAGTCATCATTTTTTTCTCGTGGATATCATATTTCAGCAAAATACTTTTAACAATTATTTAATTACCTATAAATACAAAAATTTACATACTTTCTCATTATTTGCAAAGAATAAGAATTACAATAAAATAAAAAAAAATGTAATCTTAATTATTTTTTATAGATTGTCATAAGTTTCAGACATTATTTGTCATTTCAAAAATTATTTTATAGAATGTAGTTAAAGATAAAAAGGAAAAAATATCTGCAATATCATTTGCCAACATTCTTTTACATTTTAATTATTTTATTTTATTATTATTAAAAAACATTTTGCAAATTTTAACTGAATCCTTTTTATCTTTTTAGCCAGTATTTTTTTACGCTGTGAAATTGATATAAAAATATATATGAAAAGTTAATTTATACACACTGCGCTTTTTATATTCACAATTTTGTCCAGAATCCAATACCGTTAATGAGTAGTTGTTTTTTATTTAAAATAAATTTGATAAAATGGAAATTATTTCAAAATATTTTTTATGTTTTATATGCTTATAATTAAATTAATTTGATGTGAAGCCTTTTTATATTTATTCATTAACATTAATTAATAATTATTTTTTATTCTTCAATATTTTTCTAAGCTTTTTATATATAATATTAAGTTTCTTCATATAGTTCAAATTAAATTATTAATTATACTTTACTTTGAAGTAAGTTACGATAAATTTTTCGTAAAAATTTCTTTCTTATGATTTTTTATAAGTTGTTATAATTAAAGTCATTTTACATTATTAAAGAAAACTAGAAATCTATGCTTAGTTCTTGAAATTCATCTTAAATTTCAAATTATCTACTTGGACTTTTTTCAGTTTCAATTTAATATATTCTTATTTTCATACCTCTCTAAAGACATTTCAATTCATGCAAAGAAAGAACTTCCAGTATTAAATCTCTAATGTAATCGATTAGCTACACTTTTGTTAATAAAAAAGGTTTAAAAATTACTTACTGTAATTCTAATTATATAAATGCCTTATTGGTGTTCGTGGAATTTTAGGAAATGCCTTTTTTTTTTTTTCTATGGGGTCTGATGGCCGAGTAACTAGCGCTCTGGAGCTCGGTGCCCTAGGTTTTGGGATCCAGTCTCTTCGATGCTTTGGATGTCTGTAGTGGTTCGGAATCGACTGTAAACTGAGGTCCCGGTCTAATATGATTGTGGGGCGTAGAACTGACAACACTATCCCGTAAAAAGAAAACATCTCCTATCTCAAAATCTGCCAGTAGGCAAACGATCAGATGCAGTGCGCCTCGGAAGTAAATAAAATCCTTTATATAAAAAAAAAATTGTTTAAGTTAATTTTTTTATTGTAGAGGGCTTCAGATGACTGTAGACAACTGAAAATATATAATATCCATTAGCACTTATTGCAAAGTTTAAAATTTTGAACTTGATTTCGAAGTAATTCAAAAGTCGCATGAACTAGGGAGACACTTTGGCACGAACTTGAATATAAATAATGAACCCTAATTTTGTATGTATGTATAATTAGAGTTATGTATGAAGTTATAGCGCGCTCGCTGAAAGCTCGTAATAGACAACCTATCTTTTCAAGACATCAAACTAAATATACATGAAGTCCATAATGGAAACACAGGAAATATATTTCATAAGTAATAATGTCAAAAGATTAAGTTGAATTTCGGAACATAGGAACTAAATACTTTCGTGGGAAAATAACAATGGGAAATGAAATTAAATGACATTTGGCCCATTATGGGGCTGTTGGATTAATGAAGAAGAATATTCTCTGTGAATCCTAGAGCACATATCAAAGCTAAGGTCTTGTTTACATGATGGCCAAGCGGTACTTTGGACAGTTTATGATGGCTGTATTCGAGTGTATTACTGTGCCCAAAAAGTAAAAGCAATTTTCAATTTAAACTTCCCGGGCATATGGAATTTCAATTTTTTTCCTTTTTTAAGTTATTGACACTGTCCTTGATATCTGTATGAAATTTGACGTCAAAATATTCATTAGTGTTTGAGTTACGCTTGGATTTGTGAGATGCTAAAAGTGATTTCGGCGATTTTTGAAATGTCTGAATTAATTGAGCAACGAACTTGCATTCAATTTTGTTTGCGGAATGAATATTCGAGTCCGAAAACGTATAGAATGTTGCAGAAGGCATTCGGTGAGCCAACTATATCAAAACCTTTACAAATGATAGCGTCTGGCTCCATCGTACTGGATTACAAGGGATGTCTTCGAATTGGATTGGCCAGCATATTCCTCAGACATGAACCCAATCAAACATGTGTGAGACATTCAAGTGCAATTTTGGTCACTTATCACGTTCGGAAACAATTCAGCAGTAGGGAAGATCTCTTCTGCAGAGTCGGCACAAAACATCTCAGTACTTTCTTGATAACTTCATTGATTATTTGCTTTTAATTAAAATCATAATTTTCCTAAAATTTTTAGAAGATTAGTATTGTATAATGGTATAATTGGAACTGGCTGGGTTCAGAATTATAAAAACGTGCTGAAAAAGCGGTTTGGAATTATAAAAACTAATTTATTGATGCTTAGAAAATAAAGAAAGTCATATTAATAATGGGCGCCATTAATTTACCCTCTCCTTGAATATTTCTATCATATACTCCTTCCTCATAAGAGATAAGTTTTCTTACAGTTTAAGAAAAGCATATCCAGTCTTCATGTATTTATTAAGCTGCAATATAAGTTTTCTTACCATTAAATAAAAACATATCCAGACTTTCACCAAGTGGGTGAAAAAGCTTTTAGCACCTGAGGAAATCTTGGGATTTTATTGTAATTGGCATCTTTTGTATTCTTCTATCAAATATTTCCTGTAATTTAATGCAAATAACTCATATAAACCATGAATAAAGCTATAATAAAGCAATTCTTATATATTTGTTTTAACGATATGCTAAAAAAACCTGAAATTATGTGGTTTCAATTATGGTAACAATAGAGTATCAATATAACTGTGGTTTACTTGGAACATACAAAGTGTAGTATTTAACAATGACTCAGAATTTCTATTTATATAATTTTTCAAAAGTAATAAATATTTAGCATTGTTTTCAGAAACAATGCTAAATATACATACTCTTATTTGTACTTCATTATGTCTATTCATCTTTATGTAGATGGGTATTTTCTCCTATATAAACCAATTAAAAATGAAAGCAAGCACAAATTAAGATGTAAGAAAATGCTTTAGGAAATAGAATATTCTATTATAATGCAGAACCTCTATTGTATAATTAATTGGACATGGAAAGTAGGCATATTCATTGTAGTTTAGTAATTATATTCATACGTTAAATACATTATTTCAATTAATTTTAGCTATGTATACTAAAACCAGAATTTATTTTTATCTTGATTATGTTTTATTCATTTTAGTAAAGTATCTCAACAAACTAATTGTATTTGAGATAAACTGAACATATTATAGATAAAAAAGACATTTTTTAAAAAGGATACCTATCAGATAATACATTTAGCATATTAGTGACTCAGTAAACATTAAAAATGAACATAACACAAGTAAACAGTAATTTTGTCATTAATTTCTATTTCTTTACCTTTTCATTCTATATCTTCTTTTTCATCATTTAGGGTTAGGGCAAATTAACAGAAATAATATATTTAAAATGCAGTATAGCTCCTAACAAAGTTGGTTATAACCTTAAATGTTATTGAAATATTACATAATATTCTCAAAAATAATGACATATTATATAATATTCTATAGTATATTCTAATATAAAATTAAAAAAAGGTTGAAAAGATTAGACCACGTGAGTAAAGTAGTAATTTTTTCATTAGTTTACTGTTTTTTAAGAAGTTAATTATGAAGTAGATTTATATTTAAATTTAAAGGTGATGAGTCGTATTGATGGAAAAACGAATCAAAATAGTGTGTTATATTAATCTTCCATGAATAAATTTTGTGTGTTTTACACCGTTTCCTTATTTTCTACATATTTCAAAAATATTTATGTGTGGTTTAATATATAAACTGCATACAATTTGCTTGATATTTTTTGTGTTTTCATTTTTGCTTTAAGAAATAAATTTAATGATTATATAAATTTAGACATAGACCGATCCGCTCTATATATTAGACCAGAACCTAGGGTTTAAAGTGGATTTTGAACCACTACAAACTCCGTAGAGACTCAAACCCGAAACATGTGGCACCTAGTGACAGAGCTCTAGTTACTATATGTTTACCTAGACTAAAAAATGTTTCCCGTATGCATTTTGATTCCTGCATTAAATAATAATTTCTGTTTCATAAATTAATTTGTAACCTCAACAAAGTAAAAAGAACTATTAAAAGTTATTTTACTTATTAGAAATAAGATTCATATTTGAATCAATAAAAAAATTAATTTATATGATGATGAATTGCGTAACATACTGCACTATATGCAATACTATTGCGTAACATACTGCACTATATGCAATACTATTGTGTAACAAACTATACTATATGCAATACTACTGCTATCTAATGTTATTTTAAGTAAAAAATTTTTTTAGTTTAAATAACTGTACTATTTTCATGTCATAACATTTTGAACTTCACGCTGTTTTTTGTACTATTTTTCTATTTCACATTACACAGATATTTTTAAAAAAACTTAACGACCGTGTCATACCAGGGTTACCTTTAAAAATAAATTAATAAATTAAAAAAATTAATTTATGAATTGCGTAACATACTGCACTATATACAATACTATTGTGTAACATACTCCCTATATGCAATACTATTGCGTAACAAACTATACCATATGCAATACTACTGCTATCTAATTTTATTTTAAGTAAAAAAATTTTTTAGTTTAAATAACTGTACTATTTTCATGTCATAACATTTTGAACTTCAGGTTGTTTTTTGTACTATTTTTCTATTTCACATTACACAGATATTTTTAAAAAAACTTAACGACCGTGTCATACCAGGGTTACCTTTAAAAATAAATTAATAAATTAAAAAAAATAATTTATGAATTGTGTAACATACTGCACTATATACAATGCTATTGTGTAACATACTCCCTATATGCAATACTATTGCGTAACAAACTATACCATATGCAATACTACTACGATCTAATGTTATTTTAAGTAAAAAAAATTTTTTAATTTAAATAACTTTACTATTTTCATTTCATAACATTTTGAACTTCACGCTGTTTTCTGTACTGTTTTTCTATTTCACATTACACAGATATTTTTAAAAAAACTTAACGACCGTGTCATACCAGGGTTACCTTTAAAAATAAATTACCCTTAAAAATAAATTAATAAATTAAAAAAATTAATTTATGAATTGCGTAACATACTGCACTATATACAATACTATTGTGTAACATACTCCCTATATGCAATACTATTGCGTAACAAACTATACCATATGCAATACTACTACGATCTAATGTTATTTTAAGTAAAAAATTTTTTTAGTTTAAATTACTATACTATTTTCATTTCATAACATTCTGAACTTCACGCTGTTTTTTGTACTTTTTTTCTATTTCGCATTACACATATATTTTTTTTTAAAAAAACTTAACGACCGTGTCATACCAGGGTTACCTTTAAAAATAAATTAATAAATTAAAAAAATTAATTTATGAATTGCGTAACATACTGCACTATATACAATACTATTGTGTAACATACTCCCTATATGCAATACTATTGCGTAACAAATATAGTAGCGTTGCGTATACCATATGCAATACTACTACGATCTAATGTTATTTTAAGTAAAAAAAATTTTTTTAATTTAAATAACTTTACTATTTTCATTTCATAACATTTTGAACTTCACGCTGTTTTTTTGTACTATTTTTCTATTTCGCATTACACAGATATTTTTTTTTTTAAAAAACTTAACGACCGTGTCATACCAGGGTTACCTTTAAAAATAAATAAATGGAAAAGAAAGAAAAACTGTCCAAATGTCCAAATCTTTTATATGTGTTACTTGATCAAAAACTTCCGAAACCGACCAGAAAAAAAAATCGAATATTTTATTCTTTTTTCTACTTCTTTGTACTTCCCTCCCCCTTGCCTTTGTATTATTTGGGTATTACGGTTGGAAGCATTCTTTTCGTATGTCGATCTTGTTTTTTTCCTTTACGTTTGGAAATCTGTTCTGTTCTATAGGAAAGACCGCTAAAAGATAAAGAGGGAAGAGGTTAGAATACAGGAAAGAATAAAAGAAAACTAGATTTAGAGGAAGGAAGGAAGAAAGAAACCTGGGACGGGGTTTTGGGGGGAGGATTTATGTGTAGATTTTCGAATGTTTTTGAAGTCTTCCGACGGGGTCTTTTCTATTGGCTTAAAGTACCACCCTGAGCTTACCGAATGCAAATAAAAGCAGCTTAAATTGAATATATTTCTCTGTAAAATTAATGAGGTGTACTTCATAACTTGAAGTAGTCTTTGAACTATTGGAGGAATGCATCCCTGTAGTATAGATTTATACAGAGTGGTTATCATTTTACAGGTTCATGGAGCATTAAATTATAGTTTCTATCTTAAATCGAAACAATTGAAATATTTTCTATTTTTTTTTTATGTAGGTAAAGAATTTAAGTAATTTTTAATGTTTTAATATTTAAGATTTTTTTTAATGTCTAAGATATTGCTTTATCATTGATTCTGAATATAAGAAAGCAATTTGATTGGTAAATTTCAAAAAGAATTTTAAGCAATATGATAGATTAACTGCTGGTACAGGGGGATTATAATTAAAGTTCATTTTTGAAAAGGCCGCGAAAAAAGAATTACTGATATATTTCACCTGAATATAAATGAAGCAATTGGATTTGGATTGATAAAAGAAAACAAATAGTTCAAAAATATATCTTAAATCGAGACAATTGACGTATTTTCTATTTTTTTTTATGTAGGCAAAAAAATTTAAGTAACTTTTAATCTTTTAATATTAAGGGTTTTTTTAATGTCGAAGATATTCTTTTATCATTGATGCTACATATTTTAAGGAAGCGGTTTGATTGGTAAATTTCAAAAAGAATTTTAAGCAATATGATAGATTAACTGCTTGTTACAGGGGGATTATAATTGAAGTCCATTTTTGAAAAGGCCGCGAATAAAGAATTACTGGTATATTTCACCTGAATATAAATGAAGCAATTGGATTTTGATTGATAAAAGAAAAAAAAAATAGTTCAAAAATTAACCGATAGGAGGCGCTGTACTCGCCCTAAGACGCTGTGGGAAAGACGAGAACGTAAGAAAATCACAAAAAAATCGAACAGAGATGAAACCATCAAGAAAAGGACGTGATAAATTGCCTGCTCCGACTTCCTCAAGAAATGTCAACATGCTGTCCACTGTTTTACCTATGAGCTGAAAGCGTACAACAGCATGTTCCACAACAAATCGAAGTTAATCAGGGGTGATGTTGTGAATGTGTTGAGTAATGCCAGTGTACACAACATTTTGTTAGATAACTGCAAGACTCAAGGGTTCAGGTCAGGTGATCATGGAGACCAAGCTGTTGCAAAATGGAAACTGATAGCTTTGTCATTGCCAAAATAAAGACTCAGCAGTTGCTTTGCAGGTGTTGCATTATGAGGACGAGCATCACTTTGCATGAAAATTATGTTAGCCACACATCCGCTCTTTTGCATTGCTGGAAGGAGGTGGTTGCGTAAAACAGATTTATACAGGTGTCATTGACAGTACACGTTGCAGGATTCAAAGTACAGCACCACCTATCGGCCAATTTTTAAACTATTTTTCTTTTCTATTTTGCTAGAAAAAATCGCATTGCTTGCAAAATCGCAATCGCTTAGGTCAAATATTAGGTCATTCTGACCAATGGTTATTTTTTTACAGCCTTTACAAAAACGAACTTTAATTACAATCACTTTGTATTTTAAATAAATTATATTTAAATAGTCATAATACTCTACAAATCGTATGCAAAAAATTTATTTTAAGCAATTAAATTTGAAACTACCAGAAAAAAATGTCTCATTATCAATCAATAAAACTTTACGGAATTCTGTTTGCTTTGCGAATAAATCATCAATATCATTACCTGTTAAATAAAGTAAACTTTCTGACCACCATTGATGAATGTAACATTATTCATGTTAAAATATACAATAGCATCCCTGTTTTCTTACATTACCTCACGGTAAGAAAGTTTTATTTAATATAAAGCTAATTAATAAATCACGTTTATTAGCTATAAATACGAATAATTCAAACAAATTTGATCCGAAAAATTATTATACGAATAAGTTATCTACATCCTTACCTGTCAAACAAAGTAGATTTTCTGACCATCATAAATGCATGTAAAACAATTCATGTTAAAACATACAATAGCATCCCTGTTTCTTGCAAAATCTCACGATAAGAAAGTTTTATTTATGTGTAAAACTAGTTTATAAATCACGTTTTTTAACTTTAAAAACGAATAATCCAAATAAATTTATCCAACATTAAATATTAGATAAAATTGGCATCTGAATATATCTTAGAGAAAAAATTTTAGCGGTATTTTTCTTCAAAAGAATTCTGTGTTACGGATGAAAATTATTGTACGAAACCTTTTATTTTATAAAGTATTTTTATATTTGAATCATACAACAGAAAATATGAATCTAATAAATACAAGGTGAAATATCTTTATACGAAGAAAACATTAAAAATACTTGCACGCTCAAAATATTATTTATAAGGATGAATAAAAATCTAGTATCTCACATTTTCTCTGTAAGTTTGTGTATTTCTAGAAGGCAAAAGGCGTAAAAGTTTTATGTTTGAATTGTGATTTATATTAGATTATCATATAGCATAATAAAGTTAAACTTGATTTTCTGAAGATAATTCTATTAACTTTATAAGTTTATTCTCCTATTCTATTCATCAAATTTATTCACTTACTACTATTCGTAGTTCGAAATACATTGCCGTAAGACTTTGTTTCTATGCTTACAAAGCATTTCATGAATATTTCTCCATAATTTATTTTAAGAATAACCCGAACTTACAAAAACACATTTCTCCATTTTTGAATTCATTTTTGAATATGTATCTAAACATTTTATCAAATATAAAACCCTTAAATGGATAAATAAACCTATAAACTGTCTTTTTGAAAATAAATACAAAAAAATTATAAATATCTTTAAATATCCGATTGAAATAATAACACATAGAGTTAAAATATCTGAAGTTACAAGGAAATATACCTAATTTGGAAAAAAAAAAAACTAATTAAGAAATGGAATAATGTTAAAAAGACATTTTTCACCAAATGCTTAAAACGGTATCAAAATTGGTTTTATGATATGAATAGATGGCTCAACTTTTCAATGGATTTACATTTTTTTTTTTTAATTAATTGCCTTAAAAAGTTTATAATTTTTGAATGTGCTAATTTTTTTATTTATTATTATTATTATTATTGGTTTTGAAGAAATTAGATTGACACCAATTAGTAAGTGGGAAATGTTTTTTATGATTAACATTGCACCATGTTTTATAATAATATAACATTGCACTATATTATAATTTGAATTTTCTTTGAATGCATTCGCAAAAAAAAATTATAGTAATTTTTAAAAAATTCTACATTTAAAACATAATTTATACACATTTCTATTTATCCAGTAGTAATAATCTTTATTTGCAAAATCATTTTAGAGTAAAAAAAAAAATAATTAACACAGAATATTATTCAGATGGTGGCCAAAAAAAAGTTTGTATTTCATTTCAATTTTGAATTCTATGAAATATTTTCAATATCAGAATTCTTGTAATATTTTTGTATTATGTATTAGTTTGTTGGATATATTCGGAAAATCTCAAATATTTAAAATAATTAACGTGCAATTTGATATGTTGTTGATCATTATACTATCATGTAATAAATGGTTGTAAAAATTATACGAGATATTATAACTCAGAAAAACTTTTTAAATAATTATCAGAAAAACCATTACATTATAAAATATGCAAAAGCTTAATTGATGCAAACATTTTGGCCAGTACTATCTAGTCAATATGAAACATAAAATAATTCAGTTACACAAATTAAACTAGAAAATATTAAATAAAGCATTTTACCTTTTTTTAATCTTAATATACTGCTACTACTGCTGAAATTATACTTTTCCTATTTAATTTGAAAATATTATCTGCAAATATTATTACGAGGTCAAACATCATAGCTGCAAAACTAAAGTTTCTTTCCATTAGTGGATATGTTTTATATGCTAGTATAAGTTGGATGAAAGCTTTTACAAGTCTTATATATGAGACATATTTTATGACCACAAAGTTTTCCCTCACTAGATTTTGAACTTATATAAACGTTAGGAAGCCTTCACTAAATCGGCTCACTTTATGGCTGAAACGATTTTATAAAACGGATATTAGTATGTAAACCCAGATTTTACGACAAACCATTTTCGTTCTATGTGTCATCAAATCTTATGCGATTCTCAAGTATCGATATGCCGTTATATAGGGGGTTTAAGTTGCTATGGCTAGTACTTAACGGGCACAGGTAATGTCTTGCCTTTTCTCATTATCCGATGGTTATAACAACTGAAATTTTTTCACTACGGTACTGCACATTTTTATGTAAGGTAGGAATTTTATCCTGTTTTTAATGAAAGATTGCGTTTTTACCTACATTTGTTAGCGTGTATAGTATAAATTTATTACTATGTTTAGTTTAGATTTGATTGTGCTTTATAATAATGATGAACTATAGAACCTATTCTGTCAGAAAAATGATTTCTAATATTTTTTTCAAGACTTTTTATTAGTTGACTATTATTATTAAAGTTTTCGTTCTGTAATTTAAAACGAAATTAATTATAAACAATTTATTTTAACGAATTTTTCATTATGAATTCTCACAAGTTTCTTTTCTTAGAAATTCGTTAGTAAAGTATAATATTCCTTTAGGTTCGGCTCATTTTCTAAAATTTACTTTAGGTTCTGCTCATTTTTCCTTAAAATTATGGATCTTCATCGAATTTACATCAATCACCTTGGGTAACAATTTTTTTAATCATGTGCTTATTAATCTGATGATAATATTAAACATCTGATTATTTTAATGTAATAACGAAATACATAATTTTTTTGCCAGTAAACAATTTCTAATATTTTTCCTTTGTTCTAATATCATTCCTTTGTAGATTATTATTATTATTATTATTATGTTAACGTTTTCATTCTGTAATTTAAAAAGAAACTAATTATAAATAATTTGTATCCTATAACATATTTTAACATGGATCCTTGCAAGTTTCTTTTTCTAGTAATTCGTTAGTAAAGTATAATCTTCCTGTAGGTTCAGCACATTTTTCCATAAAAACTATAGATCTTCACCGAATGCTAATCGATCTCCTTGCCTAATACTTTTTGTTTAATCATGTGCTTATTAATGTGATGCTAATATTAAACATATGATTATCGTAATACAATAACGAATTATAGACCCAAATCTTCTTCTTCCAATCTGTTAGCTTCAGAGGTTCATTCCATGACTTTAGTCAGAGTGAATACCGCTTGGAGGTCGCCACCAATTCATGCATGGTACGCCGCTAAATATCATGGTATGTCCTTGCAGTGCTCCTGTCCTAGACCTGCTCAAACGGCTTTAGCTAGACTAAGGACTGGCCACACTAAGAGTTTGACCTTCAATGGAGACGAGAAGACATATACCCTTTGTCATTGTTCTGCCATCGCGTCTCCCTCTCATCTCATCGATTGTATTGGTGCCTCTGTGAGGCAATTGTTGAATGAGGGAAGGACAGTTTACGATCTATTGATGCAGCATGATCTACTGGACTTGGTTTAGGATTCTAAATCAAGGGGATAAGCAACAACAGCAACGAATTATAGAATCTATTCTATCAGAAAAACAATTTCTAATGTTTTCTTCAAGATTTTTCCTTTCTTTATTATTATTACTATTATTGTAAAGTTTTTATTTTGTAATTTAAAAAGAAATTAATTTTACACAATTTGTATTCCGTAACGAATTTTTCATTATGGATCCTTACAAGTTTTATTTTCTAGTAATTCGTTAGTAAAATATAATCTCCTTTTAGGTTCTACTCTTTTTCCATTAAAACTATGTATCGTCATCGAATGCTCATAATTATCCTTGGCTAATAGTTTTTGTTTAATCTTGTGCTCATTAATCTGATGCTATTATAACATCTGATCATCTTAATATAATAAAGAAATATAGAATCTATTTTGTCAGAAAAATAATTTCTAATATTTGTTTTCAAGATTTTCCTTTGTTGATTATTATTGTTATGCTAAAGTTTTCACTCTGTAATTTAAAAAGAAATTAATTATAAACAATTTGTATCCAGTTACTTATTTTAACGAATTTTTCATTATGGATCCTTACAAACTTCATTTTCTAATAATTCTTTAGTAAAGTATAATCTCCCTTTAGTTCTACTCATTTTTTCATAAAAATTATGGATCTTCATAGTAAGCTCATCGATATCCTTGGTTAATAGTTTTTATTCAATCATATGCTCATTAATCTGATGTTAATATTAAACATCGGATGATATTAAATATCCTAGTAACTTGTTTCAATAAAGAAATGCGTAAATTCAATAAGTCAAATCCTAAACAAAGATAAATTTTTTCTTCAGTAAAAAAAAATATTCTAATATCTAAAGTGTTTAGAGAAACAAAATTTAAATTTATGTTAAGTACATTCAAGAAACAATTTAAGTATATTTGTAATTTAAGTATATTTATTTAAATAGACACATCAATTACTGTAATTCAGGAATTTATAAATGATGATTTAACAATTAAGGAATCAATTCATTTATGTTTTATAAATAAAATTACTTATGCAACATTATAAAAATAAACATTTTTTTAATTTATCTTCAAAAATAAACGTGCACTTTGCGCCTTCTTCCATATGAATATATATAATTTTCATTATTTCTGGTTTGAATTCTGTATAGATTGAAAGCATATATGTTCTGTTTCTTTAAACACATAGAAACGCAATGTGTTTTTCCAAAATCCAAAAAAATAAAAATTGGATAGAAACAAATCTGATTTTCGAAGAAAAAAAAGAGATGTAAACAAATATTTTCAATGAAAAAACCACTTGAAAGATTCCTTTTGATTTTTTGGACGAATTTATGTTTTCAGTTGCTTGTTGAAAGAATAAAAATATGTGCTGCAAAAATAAGATCAGTTTTTTGTATCAAACTGTAAATATTCTACATGGCCAGTCAACATATTTTTGAAGCTTTGTATGAGAAAATGGCAGAAAAGGAATAATAATACAAGAAAAAAATATGTATTTACATGTATCTTCATATTTCAAGAAATAAACCATATAATTTTAATTTTGAAATATTTTTTTTTCAGTTTTCTGTAACTTCTGTGATAAGAATAATTTGATATAGCTTTTTCAAGTCGCAATATAAGTGCTGATTGTGCTGATTAAGTCGCACTATAAGTGCTATAATTGCTGATTAAGTCGCTCTATAAGTGCTGATTAAGTCGCACAATAAGTGCTGATATAACGATTGTTAGCTCAACGGTCTGAATAAATTTCATAAAGAAAGCATATTATGATCATGATTAGTTTACGAATAATGATCCTCTTTCGAGTAGAAATTCCTTTTAAAAATTCCTATGTTGGGTATAAAAAAGAAAATTTATTCATTTTCGAAGTATTGTTCTTTTCTTAAATATATAAAAATATTAGGTATCCAAGTTCCAATTTACTAATAAAAGAAAATAGAATGCATGGTAGTTATAGTTACGGCATCCCTGTTCAAAGCAATTTAGAGGAAACGCTATTGGTCATAAGAATACCAAATCTGCGTGGTATGCGTTCAAAAGCAAGGGTAAATGAATAATGACAAAAATATATGTATAAATAGTTTCAAAAATCACCGATAGGAGAAAAAGCAGCTCTGCAAACACTTTTTAACATAAACATAATTCAATACAAAATATTAACGGCAATATTGGTAATAATTTAACAGCATTAGCAATATTTAATATGATTAAGAATAGTTGAACATTATAAAACGAATATCTGTAATGGCTTTAAACATGAGATAAATATGCTATGCAATTAATTAATGTATTTATAAAATGTCTCACGGGGAACTCAGAAGGAAATAAAATTGTAGAAAAACTAATCATTGATAGTGTTTAATGTGTCAATCATCATGAAGAAATAATAACTGATATATTGTAGCTGAGTCTTCGACACCTGCTCATAATTGAATTGTTGAGATGTTGCATACGTGTAGGAAGTTCCAGTTCTTCTAATCTACATGGTAAAATAGAACAACTTCTCTATAAACCATGCTTTCAGGTAACCTCACACTGAAACGTCATGAGAGTTCAGGTGTATTAAATGGGAAGATGGAATGTGAAATTGTGAAGGTAGGAATTATCGACATTTTTCTGTAACAGGCTGTCGCATAAATGCTGAGTAAGACGTTGAGGCGTACTTCTTGTGAGAAATGACGCATACCCGTCGTTGAAACTACGTTTTAAGAACTTTTGCAATCTTTCTTTATAATAACACTGTGATTTAAATTAACAGATTTATTGCCATGTGGATATATTTCTACCAAAAAAGAGAAATCAGAAATGTTACTGTACTCTCTATCCAAAGTGTGACTTTTATTATTTTACTCTTATTATTTCCACTTTTCATTATTTATACTTATATTTTTTCCACATTTTTCCAATTCTTTTCTTAATACAATAGATATACAATCAATAACGCCTATCAGTCAGTAAATTAAATCAGTTTTTTCACTTATTCTTAATCTAAACTCTGAGTTTTGTAGAATGTAAGGTGATATTTTTAAACTGGAAAGGAATCTTCATTGTCCAGATGTGGTAGTTTTCGACGTTTATTAAAACACCTGAATGTATAAAAGCTTTCTTTCGTAACTCAACTTTTACACTAAGTGATCAAAAAGTAGGTATTTTGAAACTGGCGAGAATTTTTTATTGTCTAGATGTGGTAGTTTTCGACGTTTATTAAAACATCTAAATGTATAAAACGTTTTCAGTCGCAACTCCTCTTTTACACTTAGTGATCAAATAAGTAGGTATTATGTTTTGTACATTTATATTTTTTCCACTTTTCTTAATACAATAGATATACAATCAATAAAGTAATACCTCAATGAAGATTTTAAAAAACTACTCTTCGTTTGATATATTTTATTATTTATTTAGTCTTTATAAAATAAATAATTTCATTGTCCATATGTGGTAGTTTTCGATGTTTATTAAAACACCTGAATGTATAAAAACTTTTCAGTCCTAACTCATCTTTTACATTTAGTGATCAAATAAGTAAGTATTACGTTTTTTACATTTATATTTTTTTCACTTTTCTTCCAATTCTTTTCTTAATACAATAGATATGCAATCAATAAAACCTATCAGTCAAAAAGTTAAATCAGTTTCTTAATTTAAAGAAATTCTTCAATGAAGATTTTAAAAAAATCTACTCTTCTTTTAATGCATCTTTCTCGAAATTCAACAAAGGGAAATACATTTTGTGACTGCAGTTCCCTTTATTAATGCCATACTTCTGAAACTGAAACAATTTATCTAATGCTAAAATTACATCAATCGAACTTTTAAAATGATTGAGTGGACCCATTGAAAACTTAAAAATCCCCCCCACAAACACACCATACACACACACACACACACAAACATACGAAACACACACATACACAAACATACAACACACACACAAACATACGATACACACACAAACAAACATACGACACACACACACACACACACACACACAAAACATATGACACACACACACACATACACAAACAAACATATGACACACACACATACACAAACAAACATATGACACACACACACACCACAAACAAAACATGACACACACACACACATACACAAACAAACACACACACACACATACACATACATAAACACACACACACACATACACACATACATACATACATACATACATACACATACACACACACAAACACAGACACATATATATATATCTTTAAGTTCTTGATGGCGAATAATATTTAATCCCTTCATTACAAAATCCAACAACAAAACACCAGGATTCTCCTTTCTTCAGCAATTCTTTCGGAATAATTTTCCTCAGCACACACTGCGCATTTATTGTTCCTAATATTGCAATTGTGGAATTTTTTGAGATCTTAAAAAGAAACAGAAAGATCCCGGCAAAAGGGAAAGCAGTTCCTGCACTTCGCAGATAAGAAAGCTGATGGCAATGACTCTATCCATTAGCATCAACCTTTGCAACGCCAATTACCACTGACTGGCCAGAATTAAATGAGTTCTTTTGCGCATTCCAGAATTCTATTTAATTCTCCTCCCGTCTGCCTTCAATAAAAGATTAGTTGCCCATCTTACTGACTCAGCAATTCCACTTTTCAATTTCGTCACTTTCCTTTTTCTTTTCTCCACTCTTTATTTTTTTTCTTCACTCTCTTGGAGAAACCTGCTTATACACTTTTTCCAGTAAAAAAGTACGCACGAGATGCTTTCGATTCGACTGAAAACGTAATTTGTGTCCTGTGTTTGATGATGATTAGAGGTTTAAACAAATCACGTGAAATAAACACACAATTTCTTTCTATAGTTGTTGTCTAGAG
Organism: Caerostris darwini; assembly: GCA_021605075.1. Lineage (NCBI taxonomy): Eukaryota > Metazoa > Arthropoda > Arachnida > Araneae > Araneidae > Caerostris > Caerostris darwini. The sequence continues at coordinate 199,822 of BPLQ01012976.1, read as the reverse complement.
AAAAGATAAAGTTTGCTTGACAGTAATTAGAATGCACGTTAAATTAAAGGAACATAATTGAGGCTTTTCACTATTATATTTTAAGTGGTAAAGATGTCAAATTTAATTGTGTTTGTTCGCATTCTTATAGATAATGCAACTCATTAGTTAATGCAATTCATAGCAGTCCATTTCGTGTTTCGTTATTCATTGTGTATAACGTGAATTACTTACTACAAACATGCCTAGCAAAATTGTTTTTTTTTAAAAAAAGCTTGCTTAAACAAATTTTCCGACTCTTTTGTTTTCCAGCATATACTCATCAAAGGATTTTCAAAATAAATATTTACAGGTTTAATTATGCAAAAGCTTTGTTTAGATGAGAATTCGCTGAAAATAACGTAAACACTTTATAAATTATATTGTTATTGCCTTTTATTCATACGTTCATAACAATTTAATAGAAAAATTATGTATTGGTACTTGTTATTTTTAATTATCTTAAAAAAATTTCATTAAAAGAAGAAAAGCTTATGTAACTGTGGTGAATTAATATTCATTATGTTTAATTTGAATTCTTCGCTGTATGAACATGCATGTGTAGTCAATACGCGCATGGAGCATAAATCTTCCCGGAGAGTTAGTGTATGAACATGGTATTTTCAATCATTAAAGGAGATATTTCTAATATCATTGTAGCATTTTTTTCTCACGAGAAGAGTTTTGGTATTTCCTTCCCAGAAGAGAGAAATGTATGTTATTTGAAAAATATGATAAATCCATCTCTTAAATTTGACAGCAGACGAGCTTTATTATGGGTAATTATATTACATGCAATTAGTGTTTTGTACTAATGAGAACAACCTATCACTCAAATCTGATAGCAGATATTCGGTATCATGTAAAATGAGACTCAAAAAATTAACAAATGTCTGTGTAACCTTCACAGGTCGAAACAATTACAAAGTGAATATCAACCATTTAATATACCATGAGATGTTCCATCGTGACTGGTGATAGACAATGGGCTGAGAAGTATCTACTCCAAAGAGAAGTGATGGAACCTGACTCCACCTCTTCACGGATTGTCTTAAAAGGAGATTTTTGGAGAAGAAGAGACAGAGTTCTGCGACGAATTAACCAGAAGTGTTGTTTTTCTTTTTTTTTCTGAAGTGAGTGAACAGGCCGGAGTTTTCCCGCCTGTTTACTAAGTGAGCTCATTGTGGTTTAGTAAATCACATCGTGAGATAATTAAGGTCTGCCGCAGACCAATGCAATAGATTCGTTGCAGACTCGAGTGCTCTGAAGGTCTCTGTCCTTGGAGTGAACTGCACTTGTGAATCAATTCATCTTTAATTTTCATTTTTTGGTAAATAGATTTCGGTATATATGTATATAATGCTTGTAAATAAAAATTAAAGTGTTCCTATTAATCTGAAAGTGGCCCTCTTCTTGAAGTTGTTATACTAGTAGGCCTAATACAGGACAAGACGTTACAATCATATTGATATATTAATTAAAAATTTTATATGAAAATGTTTGTATAGATTTTAAAGGTATCTGAACATAAATTATTTATTTCTGAATATGCAGTAATACTTTAATAAGGTAAAATTGCTGACCTCATTTATTGTTGTATGATTTAAAAGCTGGAATTTCAATAAATTAATTAAAACATAGATTTATTTTGAAGAAATGTATTTGTAACAAATCTTCTCATTAAAAAACTTGGACTCAAACACGTGCTGCATGTTAAAGATTCATAAATTCGTGACAAATATACAAAGTAAATCTTGCACAAATAAATCCTGTATCTCCATTAAAGAGAATATTTATTGTTACTATTTTGAAGTACTTAGAGTTAATGCAAGATTTTATTAATTCAAACATGAAGATATTTTCTACTCATTTTTAGGGCGAAAAGCAATTTATATAGCCTTCTGTTTTTAAAAAGCATATTATTCAGCTTAACAAACAGCTATTGTAAGGAATCTTTAGGATTGCTAGAAGCTGAATTACTTTTTAATGTGAAAACTTTTCAAAGTATGTTTTAATATGGTATCCAAATCTCATCAGAAATGATAGATTTGTTACTTTTGACTGAGCATATTTACTATTTTTCAACGTTATCTCATTTTCCTTTTCTAAGTATCGAAGTTTTCAATGCATTAGATGCAAAGCATCAAAGTCCATTCTTATATGTCACGTAGTTATAGCTACTTCGTTCTCAGGGCACGTCTTTTATGATCCATCATTTTAATATATCACGTAGCTCGGGTTATTTGTACCATAATGTTGGTTTATTTCCCTATAATATACAGCTTAAATTGCTCCTATGCATGTATTGCTGTTAAAGGAAATAAAATTCCCACTTTTATATAAATGTCCATTCTTAGTACTATTCCAGATAAAAAACTGTTTTCAGACTAGGAAACTAGAAATTCTAGAACCATTTTTCCCTTGAGATCTTATTACCCTGTTGATTTTTTTACATAATTATAAAATTAATAAATAATATTCTTGGATAATGCATATAATTAAATGCTAAATGCTATTTATTTAAAAACATTAAGCCTTTAATATGCTGTAAAATGTTTAATGCTTTTAAATAAATAGATAATAACTAAATTTGCTATTTCAATTTTTAAAATTGAAACTGATCATAAATAGAAAAGAATATTTGATTTAATTATTAGAACAGATATTTTAGATTTTTCTAACATATATTAAAATTAATAAATATTATTCTTAAATAACCATATTAATATTATTTTTAGATAATGCATATAATAAAATGCTTAATGCTATTTATTTAAAAGCATTTAATATGTTGAAAAAGGCTTAATGCTTTTAAATAAATAGATTGTAACTAAACTTGCAATTTCAATTTTTAAAACTGGAATTGATCATAAATAGAAAAGAACATTTGATTTAATTATTAGAACAGATATTTTAGATTCTTCTAACAAATATTAAAATTAATAAATATTTTTCTTAGATAATGCATCTTAATATTATTCTTAGATAACACGTATTAATATTATTCTTAGCTAATGCATATAATTAAATGCTTAATGCTATTTATTTAAAAGCATTAAGCATTTAATATGCTGTAAAATGCTTAATGCTTTTAAGTAAATAGACAGCAACTAAACTTACAATTTCAATTTTTAAAACTGGGACTAATCATAAATAGAAAAGAATATTTGATTTAATTATTAGAACAGTTTTTTTTAATTTTTCTAACATACATTAAAATTAATAAATATTATTCTTAGAAAATGCATATTAATATTATTGTTAGATAATACATACAATTATATGCTTAATGCTATTTATTTAAAAACAGTAACTATTTAATATGCTATAAAATGCTTAATGCTTTTAAATAAATAAATAGTAATTAAATTTGCAATTTCAATTTTTAAAACCTAATTTTTTAAAACCTCACCTAATTTTTCCTAATTTTAAATGCATTTTTATATATTATTTAAATTGTAAATTGAAATTTGGACTACATAATATTTCACTAATATAATTAAATTCTAAATATGTTTATAAATAGGTAATGAATTAAATTAAATATATGTTAATTAATTAAATATGTTTCGACACTTCCAATCATTTAAAAGGCGCTTTAAATTGCACCGCTTTATTATTATATGGTTTAAGTCCAATTTTAGGAGAAAATTAATTAACGTTAAGCTAGAAATAGGATTTTATTCCATATTTATTATATAGACATAGAAATTTGCAACTACAATGGTGAACTGAATGGAGCATAAAGGCTTATGGATTGCACATCTTGTTTTGGTGATTACTGCAGAATAGAATTCTACATTTTTCTTAGTGCCATTCTGGGCTGTAGTTTTTTTTTTCTTTTCAAAACTGAAAATCTAATTTAATACGTTTTCCAAGATAATATCACTGTATAATAAATAACTCAGTTTTAATGAACATTTCTTCCTTGTTTAATCAAAATAAAAAATGAATTTCGTATGAATGTTAAAGCAAATAAAATTCCCACTTTTATATAAATGTCCATTATTGCTAGTATTCCAGAAAAAAACTGTTTTTAAACTAGGAAACCAGAAACTCTAGAACCCCATTTTTTCTTAAGATCTGATTACCCTGTTGATTTTTCTAACATATATTAAAATTAATAAATATTATCCTTAGATTATTATGCAGTAAAAAGCTTAATGCTTTTAAATAAATAAATAGTAACTAAACATGCAATTTCAATTTTTTGAAACAGAAACTGAAAAAAATATTTGATTCTAACTGTTAGGTTAATTTTAAATGCATTTTTATATGTTATTTGAATTGTAAATTGAAATTTGTACTGCATAATATTTCATTAATAGAATTAAATTCTAAATATGTTTATGAATATGTAATAAATTATATATGTTTAATTAAATTAAATATATTTTAATTAATTAAAAATATGTTTCGTTACTTCCAATCATTCAAAAAAGCACTTTAAATTGAGCCATTTTATTTTTAAATAATTTAAGTCCAATATTAGGAAAAATTATTTAAAGTTAATTTAGGAATGGAAAGTTAAATTAGAAATGCTTTCATATTTGATCTTTATTTCATATTTAATATAATTAATAATAATAGGAATCTGCAACTACAATGGTGAATTGAATGGGGCATAAAGGCTTATGAATTGCACAACATGCTTTGGTGATTACTGCAGAATAGAATTCTTCATTTTTCTTACTGTCATTCGGGGTTGTCTTTTTTTGTTTAATTCCAAAACTGAAAATATATTTAGTGCATTTCCCAAGAACACTTTATAATAAATAACTCATTTTTAATGAACAGATTTTTCTTGTTCAATAAAATTAAAAAAATAATTTCGTATAACTGATTACAATGGAACTAGCGTACCACAAAATTTCTTTTTCTTGGATCTCAGGAGTCTTTTTACAAAAACAAAATATTGACGATTTTTTGGTCAGATTTTTCTACATTTTTTCATAATAAAATTTTATTTCAGAAGGCACGCTTTATCTGCTCCTTTTATTGGTCGAGAACGGAATGTCTGCATCTGTTTTTCCACAACATTGCAAAATAAGTCCTTGATAAATCTAACAGTTTGAGAAGAATAGAATATTATATGAGAATATTCTCTTTATTCTGAAGTTTTTGAATCTCGCGTCATTTATATTTCACAAAGCTTCACAATTTGAAGTAAATTTCGTTATTATTTTTAACAATCTTTTTTTTTTTATATAAACGATAAATATTTCTAAAAGATATTAATTTTCTTAATATCTTTTGGATGAAAAAATTTCCCTCTAGACTTAAATTTTTTGGGGACATAGTTTTCCTTTCATATTTGAAATAAAGTGTGTTGAAATGAATTTTACTAAAAATATAAAATTTTATATTCTCTAAATATACAAGACACGATTTCATTCAATTTTATGTTTCTCTTAAAAGAATTTTTAACTGGAAATATAAACGCCATGCATTTCATTAAAGTACAGCCCAAACTGGAAATCAGATTATAACAAATCTGCATATAAGAAGAGAAAAAAATTGTGTCCATATCTTGAATTAAAACATGCCTTCTAAGAAACTCATCTGTATGATTATGTTTGATTTATGGAACTTTCAAAGAATTTGTATCGATATAAGTCAATACTGGAGTGGCACTGTTTCTTAATTAAAAATATTGAATGCCGTATTTGGAAAACTAAATATTTTTGGTGTTGTTGCAACTTTATCCGAAGTGGAATCCTCGAGACTTTTGAATCCCTTTTATCGCTTGATTACAATCCTCTTACAACGAATTGCTACAGTAGAAAGACACCATGGGTCGATTCCAGCGACAAGGAACTCAAAGCGGCAATACGCTGGAATAGATTCTAGATTTAAAACTAGAATACATTTGAATAAATTCATAACTAAGTCAAAATAATCAGCTTATTCTAGATTTTCGAATGCTTCAAGAATACTACACCAATACAAGGCTCCGCGGTGGGGGGAGAGGGTTATTTATTATTTACCTTTTCCTGATTCAGAAACATATTTATGCGGAAGAAAAATTCATTGGAATTCATCAGCGGTGTGATCCATTAGCGAAGCATGGCTCCATAAAAGAGTAAAACTCCAGATAAATTTAATTACGGTGCAGGGTTTGCATTGATTGCTCGGGGGAGAGAGCGAAAGCACAATCTCGACATTCACCATCTTACGGGGTGAATTTCAATCTCTGACGGCTTTTACTCTATTTTCACTGTATTTCATTTTGAAGGCTTCTTCTGGGGGTGTGGGAAGTAGTAATGGAAAAACTAGATTCAAATGCGAGATGATCTCGTGAAATATTCCTCTTTCTTGGAAGATGCAAATGAAACGTTCTCTGAATCCAATCCATTAAGAAACATAACTCTCCAGCTAACGTGGGCCATTGTCACTATCCGCTGGGGAGAGGGGAAGAATTTTTCAGAGAAGAAAAGAGATGAGTCATATTCCACTTCTGAAACAGAAAGAAAGTTTTAGTAGAAGTTGACTACTGTAATTCTTTGTGGATCTTGAATGTACTTTCAATATGCCTGGAGAGGGAAGGTATAGGTTCTGGTACATAAATTGACGTTATGACTTTTAATATTATTTAAATAGCTTCATAATACACATAAAAGTCTTTGCTGACGAGACCTTTTTTTCGGTGAAGCCAATCATCTTCATTTCATTAAATCAAACGAAGAAAAATTGTAAAAATTGATGTCATAAAAGTAATTGATTTTATCCCTTTTTTTTAACTACACACTTTTGCGAGAACAATAAACTGAAGAAATTCTAAACAAATTATCCCATCATTTCGAAACTTCGAATGAAGATTCCTTTATACAAAATAAGAAAGGGATTAAATTTGCACAGCCAGTGAGTGTTAACTTCAGTCACATCAAACAGCTTCAGTACACAATTAGCAGAGTAACTATATTCCACACTAGCAACAAAAATAAAGATTCAGTAGAAGTTGACTATTAAATCATAATTCTTTGAGGATCTTAAATGCACTTTCAATATACCTGGAGAGGGAAGATATTGGCTCTGATACATTAATTGAAGTTATAACTTTTAACACTATTTAAATATCTTTATAAATACATAGAAGGTTTTGTGATTAGACTTCTTTTGGTGAAGCCAATCATCTTCATTTCATTTAAACAAAACAAGAAATATTATAAAAACGGTGCCCTAAAAGTAATTGATTTTATCCATTATTTTAACTACACACTTTTGCAAGAACAAAAAAATGAAGCAATTCTAAAAAAATTATCCCAACATTTTGGAATTAAGACTGAAGATTCCTTTATAAAAATAAATAAAGGGATTACATTTTCACAGTCAATGAGTGTTAAGTTCAGTCACAACGAACAGCTTTACTACACAACTAGCAAAGTATAAACAAGTAATATATAAAAAAAATTAAAGTCAATTCCTTCTTTTTTTTTTCACTATATTGCAGAAAGTCCTTTTTAAATAATTTTCATTCATTTTTTAAAAGTTTATCTGGTGCCATTTATTGGTAGATATATGCAGCTTAAATCTAAAAAAAAAACTAAAATTAATTAATTAAATTTAATGAATGAATTAATAGTTGAAAAAACTGTATTAACATCAAGTGTCATCCACTAGAAGTTCAAAAAAATGTATTTGAACTTGAGTGGATGAATAAAAAGTATTTTATTAACGATTTAAAATTTGAACAAGATATATATAGGGAGAGTGTGAGCTAATAGAAGGAATTGAACAAGTAACAATTGCGAGCATTTTCTTATTTTTTTTTTCTTGTCAGTGGTGATGTTCCTGAATACTCAAACACTAAAGCTGTTATGAATTTTTCGAAGGCAATACAGCCATATAAAGACAACCCTATCCCGTAAAGGAAAAACATCTCCTGTCTCGAAAGACAGGAGATGTTAGGCAGACGGTCTTGGCCCACCATGGGGCTGTTGCGCCACTGATAATGTTATATATATATATATTATAATAAGTATTTATATTATAAATATTTATTATTATAAGCATTTTATTCGCAATTTTATAATCTACAGCTTGCTTTTCAAAAGAATCACGTTTAAGGTCTACTTTAATTATTTCGTACTTCTTCATGACCAGTAGAAAATATAATATTTGCAATATTTGAGCAAATTTTTCTGAAATGTCCTTGTTTGCAATTTTTCTCTAGTAGAACTTTTAAAAGAAATAAAAGATATGATTCATATTCTCTTTCTGCCATAAAAATAAAACTGTTGCAGAAGAAGTTTACCTTCATTTCATAGTTCTTTGGAAGTCTCTATTGCGGCTGTTTTTTCCAGAAACTTTTTTCAAAGCCCGAGACATATCCGATTTTTATCTCTATTTTCTTTCAGGGTCTTTTCAGACCATTGATAGGAAATATTTCCAACAGATTACTACCTAAGGTTGGAGAAAGAATGGTTTTCTGAAGTCTATGTGGGAAGCCTTATAACAATTACATGGTTAAGCTATTGTCAGACAAGATTTATTTCTACGATTTCGTTATTGAAGATTAAATAAAAGGATACTTTGATATATTGGTTTGCAATAGTACTAAACACAATAAATCATAAAAACTTTATATAACGTATGAAATACTATTAATATAATGGTAAGTTTTCTCCTTATTATTAACTAGTATTAAATTTAAGAACATTATAGGTTGTAGATATTGTTAATGATACGTATGGTATATAATGGTTAATAGTTAATGATACGTATGGTATATAATGGTTAATGGTTAATGATACGTATGGTATATAATGGTAAGTTTTATCCTTATTATTAACTAGTATTAAATTTAAGAACATTATAGGTTGTAGATATTGTTAATGATAAGTATATTAATCTTTATAAATTTGTTTTAGGGAATTATCCACAAGCTTTACGTTTTGGTTTTTCAAATATGACTTTGTAAAAATGTGTTGATTGATTGTAAAAATTGATTTTGATTAAATTTTTATATTTATTTGTTGATTGCGACGTAAATGTAGTAAAAGGATTCCCAAATTTTCAAATAGTTCTTAAATTCTGCTTTTAACAGTGCATTAAAAAAAAAAATATTTTTTATACTTTCGTAAAAAAAATACTATTCTTCAAGATAGAATAAAATCAGATTAGGTATAAATTGTAAAAATTTTTTTCATAAAACCTCTTTAAAAACTTTTTATCTTAGATTAGAAAAAAAAATTCAAAAGTATTTAGTTAACGTTTTTTCTCAAGTTTTATCCCTTTAACATAATTTTTTTTATCTTGACAAACTTATCCACAGCAAAAAGAAATTGCAAAATGTATCCATAATTATAATATTATTTCACTTCTTCATGGTGTCATCACTAATGTTTACTTTTATTGTTGAAACACAAATTACCCGTAGTTTTTAAAACGGTAATATAGAATAAAGTAGACGGACTGATTTTATAAGAAAAAGATTAAATTAGTTATTTTAATTGATAGTTTTAAAATTAACTATGTAATTTTCTTCTTTCACAAAGGTAGCATAAAAATAAATGTCTACAGAAATAATTTATTTTAAATAATTCGATAATGTAATTAACAATCAATTAATTTATTAATTTATATTATTAACAATTAATTTATTTATTAATTTATATTATTAACAATTAATTTATTTATTAATTTATATTATTAACAATGAATTAATTTATTAACAACCAATCGTTTTATTAAAAGTGCAACACGTACATTATTTTAGTTGTTGGGATATAACTTAGCATTCATTAACGTCATATTCTACTTTATGAAATCCTAGCATATTACTTATTATTTCATAATCTTATGATTATGTAATAACAATATCATTTCCCTCATGAATGTTCTACTACATGAAATTGCATAACTATAACAATATTAATTTGTGATAGTTCAAGTTCTTTGTTTCTGGTACAGCTTACGTATCCTAACTACCTTTAAATGTGCTTTCTAATTCGATATTCCAAGATTAGATTGGGATTGGGATAGAACGTTAGCAGCATAAAAGATGTTTGGTCTAGTTAGTTTGGCGATATAACCTAGGCACCCACTTATATTTATGTATGGTAGTTCTTCAACTTCAACTACCTCTTCACTATTGCTTGGATACACTGCAATTTTGAAAGAACGACACCCTGGGCAACAAATAGGAGTTATATTGTTACGTAGGGATTATATTTTTCATACAAATTTTATATTTACGAATTCTCGAAATATAATATATATAAATATACTATAAATATATAAATATATTTATTCTCGAAATAAATATATTTCGTGAACATGTAATTTATCATTCATCTCCTCAAATTGAACGCCAAGTTGCTAGCGCTCTGGACTTTGGTATCAAGTTCATGTTAGAATTCTAGCGGTGGCATGGCTGTTTGTTAGTGGTTCGGAATCACTTTAAACTCCAGATCTCGGTCTTTTTAATCCTCGTGTGCACAAAATGACCATAGAGCGACAAACCAAACCCAAACCCTCAAATTGACCATCATCTCGCAAATAATCTACGAGTTTTTCCAAATAACTTTAAGCAAAATTTCTCACTTATAAGTTTTATTACGTCAGTAATATGTTGTTCAATTCTTCCAAATATTACGATATCATCAACTTATAAAAGTAACACTGTTATTTTGATATACATATACACAATTCACCCAGTCCAATGGTTGAAATTTTAGATGTTTTAAAACGTAATGAATCTCTTAAAGCCATGCTCGATCATTATGATGTAGAAAATTTAGAGTGCTTCTAAATAAGCATGTATGATTTGGTCTAACAGGATCGATAAAACCTTGGGATGTTTCATAATTTTTTCTCTAATGCAGCTGGAAAACACTTAAACAGTTGACTTTTATGCCTTCAGGCTAGCGCTGCACTGACGTTACTCACTTAGCACTACCCAGGAGGTGCGTGTAGTTTGAAGATAAACTACGGATGCGGATTAACAATACCCCCGCAAAGCTCTATGATCATGTTAGACGGGACCTACGGTTTAAAGTGGATTCCGAAATACTACAAACATCCATGGCACCGCCGGGATTCAAACTCGAAACCTGTGGTACCGAGTGCCAGAGCGCTACTACTCGGTCATTAGGCCTCCTATTTCATGAAAATAACTTCTTCAATTTGTGCATACAAATAAGTACACTTGATGTCGATTTGACAAAGTTTTCATTTCATTAAACATACTAAGCATGAGAAAAACATTTTTATTATAGGAAGAATTACAAAGATGTTAAATACATCTTCATTTTGTCCCCTTTTCTGCTGATTGATACCTTGTGGCACAATCCTTGCTTTATACTTAACTATTTTGTCGTTTTCGTCCCTCTTAGTCGTAAAGACCCGTTTATTACCTAATATTTTTACATTTTCAGCTTTGGGGACAAATTCCTATACATTTCTACTAGACCTCGTATCGATTTTTCCTTGCATAGCACTCAGCCAATTCTTAGCGTCTGGAGATTTTATTGCAGATTTGTAATGTGCACAGGATTTTATGTCATATAGTCTTGCTTCCATACTAATAAAATCCTTTTCCCTTGGAATTTCTGAACTCCCTGTTTCACTTTCAGTTCCCTTTTTAACTATGCCGAAATACGTATTTTTCTCACTGAAATTGAAAAGAGTTGGATTGTATTTGATCTTTTGAATTTTATAGTACAATTTTACATCTTTATTTTATCTTAATTTCGAGTCTGTTCCTTCAATTTGATAAATTATGTCAATTCTGGATTTGTTATTGTAAGCCCTGCCTCCTCTATTCATATGCGGCCTGATGACCAACTGGCTAGTGCTCTAGCCGTTGGTCCCTAGGGCTTCAGGTTTGAATCCTGGCAATGGCATGGATGTTTGTGGGTGGTTTGGAATCCACGTTAAACTGTAGGTTCCGGTCTATTTAGCCTAATATGTGCACAAGATGATCGCAGAGCGACAAACCAAACCTAACCTCTATCCATATAACTTCACTAATTGGGATCACTAATCCTGAGAATTTATTTCAATTATAGGATCTGGCTCTATCTCTTTCATTATATCGATTTTTACCACCGTTTTTTACTTTCTTGATTTGAAATTTCATAATCTACTTCCATTTTCAAGTTTGGATGGTAATAATCCAAGTTTTCCTTTTTTATGCTTATAGGATCCAGCACTGCTCTGCTGCATACTCCGTTTTCATCAAAAATTAAATTCATTAATCTATTACTTTCGATTCACAAATATGACATCCACGTGTTTCTAGGGCATATCCAATCATTATTCCTCTTTTAGAACGTATATGAAGTTACTTCGAGTTTGCCTTGGGATACTTACAAACGCTGCAATACTAGTGATTTTCTTCCACCAAATAACAGGAAGGGATGTTTATTTTTACTGCACACAATGTTCCACACGTAAGTAAAATTAATATGATTCGTTTGCCCAGAAAACTTTTCTAAAGTATAGTGTTAATAGAAAACTCTTAAGTATAGTCTTAATTACATCCATTACTTTATTATTAAACCTTTCTCTAACGCCATTTTGTTCTCGTGAATAGATGGTCAGCATGGATTCCTTGAACTTCTACTAATTTGTTAAATTCTGCAGGGCAGATTTCAAGACCATTATGTGTTCTAACATTCATAATTTTAAGGTAAGTAAATTTTTCATCTCTCTTCTGATGTTTCATAAAACAAAGAAAACTTCTGTTTTTCGTTTTGGATGTAAGGGTGCAACTATCCGTGTAATCATTTGTAATCGATAGGAAATAATATTGGCCCTGAATTGAGTTTGAGAATAAAGTACATCCAAGTGTTATAGTTGAAGGGGTTTAGTAGGCCCTATTTTATTAATAGGTTTTATGTCTTTTAAACGTGCTCAATTTGTATGGCTCTCTTGATACAAATCTGTTTTTGAAATGCATCAATTCTTTTACTCATCCTTAACACTTGCTTGTGTTAAAGGATGTACTGGGTATTTGCATGGCATTATTTTTTTATCCTATACCTCTAAATCATCCTGATACAAGCCGATAAACCAGTATTTTTTCATTTAGAGTTTTATCAGGTTATCTCTGGTAACAATAATATAATCCATTTTCTTTATAATCTATATACTTTCTACCTTCCTTGCAGAAAGAATACAGTACTTTTACCAATGTTGCCAATAAAGTAAGTTGGTCCTTTATCGAAAATAGGTTCCGCCATCAAATTACGTCTTAAATTTGGCAAATATATATTACTTAAATTTGCAAATTCTGCCCTTCTGTTAGTTTTAAAAAGCATTCTAACAGTACCATTACCTTTTATAATACATGTTATAACAGTTACTGCTACAAACATTTTAGTATGATTAACAGGTTTATAATCTCTAAAAGTTCTCCATTACCACAAAAGTGTGAACTAGCTATGGTTTCAAACACCTAGCAGTTTTTGTTACTGATTTATGTATTAAAACAATCTAATAATATAAAATTATTTTCCCGTTTTTTTTTAATTTGAATTTCCTGAATCTTATTATTTTTAAATTTCTAACTACAATTCATAATTACATGAGCAGGTTTTCCACAAGAATTTTAAGTTTAAAGCATTTTTATAAGCATTAACCTTTTCAGTTAAAAAGTCATCTAATTTGCTTTCCAAAGCAATAATTCATGATTATTACATTTTCTTTGCAATTGTTTCAATCCTTGCTTTCCTTGATGATAAGTCCATTAACAACTTTGTCAAAAAGAAAGTTTTCATCTTCCCATCGATAAATATTTTGAACTACACCTGAAAATTCTTTGGGCAGATAACGTTAAATTTTAATATACTAGTACCTTTCAGCAGTTGGAGCTCTGGCGTCCTTAATCTAGTTCACAAACTGACGTAGTGTAGCTGCAATATAGTCCGTTACTGTCTCATTCACTTATTATACAACAGAAATATTCGTCGATCAAAGCTACAACTTTTGCAATGTAATCTTCCCGAAAATGTTGTTTTTAAACTTGCTACAGGTAATCAGTGTTCACTATTAGAAGTTTATATGATTTCTCGGTATTTAAATAAATGACACTGTAGCCACGGTTCTTCCTCAGTTTATAATCCTTCACTTCCTTCAGAGTAGCTCCTTCATCTAATGCAGGCTCGGTACCTTGAAGGATGTCCCAACAATCTTTTTTTCTAATAATACTGCTTTAACGTCTTCTATCCAACAGTTGACTTCACTTGTGACTTGTGCTCGCTCATTCTGTTTTATCCAAATGCTAGTAAGATATGACATAGTGATGACGATCAAAAGATGTATAACCAATTTAATATAAAACCCCAAATTAATGAATCTATGATAGTCTTTGAAATTTGATAGATCTACTGTTGACTCTTAAATATGATTTGAAAGAAATTAATTATTACACTGTATTTCTGATGACCAAAAGAAAATAAACTAATAAGTAGAATAAATATAAAGAAAAACAAATGATAATATTGATTGACTATATCACAACATTGTAATATTGGAAAAGGAACAAAAAATTTGAATAACAAACAATATAACAAAGAGAAAAAACTAAATAGAAAGTTGGGATCCCGGTGTTTACGAGATTCTTCGTAGAAAATTAAGTAAAGTTTTGTAATATGCGATCCTCAGACATATTGAATATCCAAGAAAAAAATAGAACCTTTCATCCGAAAGCAATTTGTAGTTTATTACTTGGTATTGTTAAAATTTTGTAATATGCGATCCTCAGACATATAGAATATACAAGAAAATGATAGAACCTTGTATCTAAAAGCAATTTGCAGCTTATTTCTTGCCTCTTCATATTTCGTACTTTGGAGCTATATATGTTCTATGATGTTTTGCAATAAGGAGATGGAGTGAGACTGAATTTATGAAGTTTAGCGCTTGATGGGTATTTTTTGTGCTAAATCTAAAAAGTAATATAAAAAAAAAATTTTATAGTCAATTCCTACTTTTTCACATTATATTGCAGAAAGCCCTTTATAAATAATTTTCATTCATTTTTTTCAAGTTTATCTGGCGCCATCTATTGGTAGATATATGCAACTTAAATCTAAAAAAAACTAAAATTAATTAATTAAATTTAATTAATGGATTAATATTTGAAAAAACTGTATTAATATCAAGTGTCATCCACTACAAGTTCAAAAAAATGTATTTGAACTCGAGTGGATGAATAAAAAGTATTTTTATTAATGATAGAAAATTTGAACAAGATATATATAGGGAGAGTGTGAGCTAATAGAAGGAATTGAAAAAGTAGTACATCTTCTTTTCAATTTGCAGGGAAAAGTCTATAAGAAGGTTTAAGACAATTTAAATTTCTGCTTTACCATTGATCTATTGTATTTTATATTGTCTTCCTCTTTTGTTGCAAATTAAGGTCTTTTGTAGATATCCAATAAAAAAATTATGGTGTTTGCTGCTGATTTTATTAGAAAGTCTGCTTATTCATCTTTTGTAATGCTGACATGTCCTGGAGTTCAGATGAAGTTGATTGTTAAAATGCTATTTAAGATGTTATCTAGTTAGTTAAGGACGCGATGGGATTCTCTAAATCTAGAAGAACAGAAACATTGTATGTTAGGAGGATATAGTTTTGAGCTTAAGGAACATATGGAAAAATGGTTAAAATCAAGGGTACCTGTAAAAATGCTATTGTAATTAGAAATTTGTCTTAAAGAATACTCTTGGGAAACGATATTGATGACTGCTATTGAACGTTTTAATTATATTTTAGATATATCTGAGGCTAAAACAACATTGTCTTTTCAGTGTTTATCTGTATATTGTTCAAAAAAGACATAATGATGTAACTGATTGTTTTGAAATGAAACTTCCTCAATGTGAAATGTGATCTTTGAGTTTTGATTAAAATGTGGTAAATTGTAGATTAAATTCAAACAAATGATATTTAAGTTGTCAAAAAGGTTCGGAAAAAGTGTGAAGGGAAATATGATGTTTTCAGGTAAAAAATAAATGAAGGATAAAATAGGAATCAAAAGAAATTTGTTTATAAAAAAAGCAACTTTTTCAACATAAACTGTCTCTGAAACAGTGAAAGTTGACCATCGTGTAAAATAGGGACTGGATTTTTAAGGACGTGTAGCTAAGCGTAAAGCTAAGTGGTACATAATCTTTTTGATTTTGAGATCATTATTGATGGAGGAAATACAAAATAGGAGACTCATATTCAAGTAAGTTTCGAATAGTATAATTTGCCATTTAAATGAGATAGATGCCAGAACCGACAATCCAAGGAATTATCTGCAATAGCTTTGATTGCATTTAACTTTTTATGGATCTAGGAATTGTTTGTTTTAAAGTGAGGTTTTGAGAGAAAATAATGCCAAAAAGTCTGGTATGAAGTGTCCGTGGAATATTGATGTTGTGAATCTGTAAATGTTGAGTTGATTTTTTTTAATTTTCAAGTTGAAGTTGGAATTTCCATGTTTCGCCTCATTGAATAATTTTTTGAACAATTTGAAGGTTGAATAGAACTATTTCGAGACTTTTAACACAGTTAAATAAAGAAAGAGTACCAGCAGGCACGATATCAAAATATCACACATGTAGATCGTGAAAATAAAAGCATTTAGTAGAAACAAAGCCTTATTAAAAGATGAAAGTGTAAAATATTTTCTTCCAAACAATTTTCCCACATTACGTAAACATTGCTGTAATTGATGGAAATAAAAATATCCTTTATACTTGTAAAATTTTATATGATAAACCATTTCTCCAAACAGAATCGTAGGCAGAAAAAATATCTAATTTAAGGAAAGGGAAATAATTTTTGGTGTTTTTAACTTCGGCGATCTTGTGGTGAAGAAGTGACAACGAATTCATAAAATCCATAAAATGAATGAAGCCAGAATGATAATAATGTAATTTATTGGAACTGAAAAATGAATGAATCTCCTAAGTCATTCAAAAATCTTGCTTAAGACAGAAGTTAAGGCAATCATTCGGTAATAGGCAATGCAAGCACTATCTTTGTTGTGGCTTTAGAATTAGGATGAAACTCCTCTTTGGATTAGTGGCGTTGAGCCAAATATTATTAAAAATGTAAAGAAGTTGATGAATATATTGATCAGGAAGAATTTTAATTAATTTAGCTAGGGCATCGCCACTGCCTGGGAAAGGATTAGGAGCAGCGTTTATAATATCTTCTAATTTATTTAAAGTAAACATTTATTACAGCTGTGATAAGAATCGCCTGAATTATCAAATAAAATAAATTGTTAGTTCTGAGGGTTTATTGAAAGACGTTGCCAAATTATTTAGATGTTGAACAGAATCTGTGATAAGTAAATTAGTGTTAATACGGATGATTTTGTTGCTGACAAGATGATTATTTCTGTTGAGAATGGTTCTTATAATTTTATAAATTTTACCATTACAGCCAGTAGAAGCACAACATGAATCCTAATATTTTTTAAGTTATGGAATTAAACGGCGTAGTTTGGCAGAATTTCTTTTTGTATGCTATCCAGAAGTCGTTGGAAAACTGAGTGCTCGCTTGATACAAAGGTTGACTTTTCTCTTGTAAACGTTTATTGTACTGCGCACAAAGGAATCATTGACTGATGATAAATACTATATTTTTTTGTATTATTATGCAAAATGTTGGACAGAAAAGAATGTAATTTCGAATATAATCTAATGTGTGTGAGACATAATGTCGTTCCTGAAAAGAAAGAAGATAATATGTCCACAAATTTCATTATGCATTTAATTATCCACATAAGATAAAATACACTTTATTATCAACAGCTTTCTCTATCTATATATACATGCACATAAGAAACATTGTTACAATTAAGTAAAAAAAATGCAATAAAAGGCTACATACGTCATGTACCACTCATAACGCTTGTCAGCTTGAATCCAACTTGATCTCGATATTGTCTAAGCTTGTCGCCTTGAATCCGACTGCCAGCAACACATTGTGTAAGAGGCATTTTGTTACTACTATCTCTCTCGCTGTTACATACATTGTTAGCTAGTTATTGTTAAGTAACAAAATACAATAAAAGTCTGCACACGTCATGTACTACTCATGACGCTTGTCGGCTCGAATCCAACTTGATCTCGATATTGTCTAAACTTGTGGCTTTGAATCTAACCGCCAGTACCACTAAAATAATTACTTAAGTTAGATCATGAATATTTTGACTGAATATTAGACTGAATTTTGTTTCAAGTCATAAGTTTCCCTTTATTTCAATATAAAGATTATAACTATTTCACATCTGTTGTTTGTTGTTGTATCTGTTGCTATCGAGCTGACAAGCGTTATGAATGGTGCATGGCGTATGCAACTTTTTATTGCATTTTTTCTTACCTGTAAGAATGTCTGTCTTATTTGCGTGTATATAAATATGTATAGAAAGAAAGCTGTTGATAATAAAGTGTATTTTATCTTATGTGGATGCGAAATAGTGGAACATTTCGAAAATGTGTTAAAAAGAATTTAACTAAAATATATTATACAGTCATTATATATTTTAGTTATTTCTTTTTTAACACAATAATTTTAATTAATTAAGCAACTAATTGGTCAAAAAATACTTAAAAGACCCAGAATACAAGGATTCAATGCACTGCATAATACGAAACGCCACGAACATAACAGGGTTATAAAATTAAAAGAACTGCATCTTATTTCTCAAAAACTGCTGTACTGCTTAAACTTGAGCCATTTAGTTATTAAGCATATGAACTTGATTAATCAGATTCTGTTTAAATGGAGGCAATGAAGAGCATGGAACATCGCCTTAAGGTGATGAATAAAATTACGACTGAAAATAAAGCGAATTTTTTATCATTAATTCGAGAAGAAAGTATAAGAAAGAGAATCGTGGACCAGAAATAAATGTTTATCTTAAATTTAATTGAGTTCATTAAGAAATCAGGATGTTAGACGTCGTTTAAGTTTTAGTTTTATTAAAATGTTCAGTGAACTTATCTGAATGATATACTTTAATTAAAAGACACGATGCAAATTTGATTATTTTTAAGAATTTGTCAGGATTATTCCTTTTTTGCAAGTAAATTATAATTAATTTATTCTTTCTAAGTTTGGCTATGTCAGCTTATTTTCTAGATTTATCGTACTGAAACTTTGGGGATATATTTTCTTTTTTTTTCCTGCATGGTCAAACACAGGATCACTACATTCTTCTTAAGCAGTTTAATGTTCAAGAATAATTTAAATAAGCATATTTAAACAGTTTCATACATATTCAGATTTTGTAGTCTTCTAATAAGCTGTTTGGCAAACTTTTTATCAACTTCTTTAAAATTATTTAGCCTTTATATATTGAAAATTATTAGATATTAAACTAAATTCAAGTGTTTAAAAACGGCATAGCTAGTATTAATAGTCCATGAATCAGATTGAAAATTATTTCATGCTTAAAAATTTTCATTGGGCTTTTAATAATTAGTATGTGTCATATAGTTTAAGTATTAATAATATGTATATTTTTAACATATTGAAGGTTATTGGGATTGTTACTTCTTTTTTTTTTTATTTGAAGAAAAGTGCACTTGAGGGCATAGAATTCTTGTGAAAGCATACTGAGAACATTCACGAACTGAACGAATTTGTCAAAAATGGTTTAAACAATTCAAAGACATTGATTTTTAAATGGAAACCAAGAACAACTGGTCACCAGAAAAAAATTTATGAGTTACTAAAACATGGTGAAAGTGATACGTTTGAGCAAACCATTGCCAATATAACAGCCTAAATCAAATAACTCTCACTTATTTGCTAACTAGTACTAAAATATTTAATATGAATTATTATTTTTTATTTCTTATCTTTATAAAGCACAAGTTCAAATCAAAAATTAAACTTGTTTTTATGAATTGATGATTGTTGTAGACACTGTTTCAAAAAACGAAGAGCCTCGATGCCGTTTGTGATATTCGACATATTGCTCTTTAATTCGACTACCTGATGAAAGTTTTCCGAGTTTTCTCTTATACGATTCACAAATGTGGAGTAGTTTCCCCTAAAATTCTCCCTTGAGGGTACTGTCCTCCTTCTTCAACGACGCGGAGCCAAGTCAGACTTCCACCTACAGGTGCTCCATCCCAACAGAAGCTGCCCCTTTCCCTCCATCCATTAGTAGATTATTCATGGGGTGCCCGTCCCGCACTGCAAGACACTGAGGATTAGGCCGAACAATAAATAATTTATTTTAAAATATTCATTATTAAAACATTGCAATTCATGGTATACTAACTCATTACTATGTTATTCTATTGGGAGATGATATTAGTATAGAAACTCTTGCTGATATTCGTTATCATTGCGTCTTGAGAATATATTCTTGACAGACAATTATTCACGGACATTATCATGTAAGCCATTATGCAACATCGAATATTATTATTAACATTATTAATTATTATGCAACATCAAATATTCATATGAGATGTTGCAAACTAAATGTTTCTATTCCTATTATACAGCATTTTTTTATGATACTACAATATATTTCATTTTGCTGGTTTTAAAATGTTGTGCAGATCGATTTCTGTATACTGACAGCAAAAAAAAAAAAAAAAAAAAAAAAAAAAAATTGAGAACCCATGTGATTCAAAAATATTGAGTTTACTCTTGTAGGAAAATAAGATTTTTCAATTTTTTAGGCAAACTTTATCAAGCCGCATAAAAAAAGATTTTCAATTTTTTTTTTTTTCTTGAAAGATACATTGTGGCTTAGATTTTTATACAATTGAATTTACATACGTTTGAGTTTTGAATCTCATATCTTAGCAAAAAAAATATTAACTTTACTGTTTTCAGTAATGCGATCAGACTGGTAGATGATTTTTGTATTGAATTGTTTTCGAACAGCACGCATCTATGAAATGTTTAAAACAATACTAGATTTCTTGCTATTATTAAATCTGAAATACAATATGGATTTCCATGAAAATATTACCAAAGAATAATTTAAAATGTGTATTATCCTTTTCGGGTTGCCAAATATGAAAACGCATTTAATAAGTATTTATTTATTTTTTTCTTATCCCACTTGGTAGACAGCAACATCTAGACCAAGTCCAAGAACCCATGTGGTCTCATGGAAGGAGGGAAAGAAGAACAGCTTCTGATGTGATCTAGCGCCCATATGTAGAAGTCTGATTTGGCTTCGTGAAGCTGAAGAAGGATGGTAGTAGCTTCCTGGAGGACTTTAAGGGGGAACTGCCCCGCATTTATGTATAGTATGGGAGAAAAACCGAAACACTCCCATGAGGTAGTCCGAATAAAGAGGTAAGTTGCGGAACATCACAGGCTCCATCTAGTCTCCTCGTTTTTTGAAACAGTGTTTACAAAAAAGCCACCAGCGAATTTAACCTCCATCCTAATACTCACCAGAAGCGCGCATTGCCACTGAGCCACGAGTCGGGATAAATATTTATTTCTAATTAATTACTAACATAAACATACGAGAATACTTTTATATCCATGTATTATATAATAAAAATCTATTCAATACCTATTTATAAGCAAAATTCCTAACATAAGCATAATTTCTAATAATTCATAAGCATAATTCCTAACAAATCATAAGTAATTTTAACTTCAATAAAATCGCCATTTTAAATATTGTTTCCCGCACGTTGAAAGAAATAATAATTACAAACTAATATACCAAATGGCGTTAAAATACTCCAATTATAATAAAAAAGTAAAAATAAATTCTTACTACATAAGATCATTTTTTTAAATTAATTTTCCATTTTTATAATGCTTTACACATATTAACGCATCATTCCTAAGGTAAGAATATATTACAGAGATGACAAAACTAAGGCTAATATCATTTTTTATAAATTTTTCAGTAATCCCTTTTTTAATAATTTGCACAATAATACTTCGTATATTGTTAATTAATTTTTATTTGAATTATTTCGTAATACATGTAACCGATACGTTTGTATTTTTTTTAATTTATGCACATTTGAATACCTCGTTAAAACAATTATTCATCAAAAAATAATCGTAAATCATTCAAAATCATTTTTAGAATTAATAGGCATTCTTATGATTTAAGAGCGATAAAAGCGAAACAGAAAGACGATAGTTTGTTAAGTAAAATAAAATAATTTTTTAAAGAATCTTCTTTCCTAATTTCGATATATCAAACCTATTTTTAATATTTTACCTTACCTTAAATTTTGCCCAAATCTTGCGACCAATAAGCAGTGTTATTCAAATAAATACATATCAAACTGCATTATAACGTTCTTCTTTTTATAAAATTTTTTTCTTTCTAATGCAGCTGGCCAACACTTAGACAGCTTGGTCATGGATGCCTTAAGGCAAGCGCTGCACAGATGTTACTCACTTTGCATTACCCAGGGGGGCGCGTGTAACTTGAAGATAAGCCACGGACGCGGAGTAATAATGCCCCCGCAACGCTCTACGATCCTATTAGGGCCGGGACCTACGGCTTAAAGTGGATTCCGAACCACTACAAACATCCATGGTACCGCCAGGATTCGAACCCGTAACATGTGGTACCGAGCGCCAGAACTCTAGTCACTCGCCCATTCAGGCCCTCTTTTTATAAAATAATATACAATATTTTATTCATTTTATCTTATGCCAAATACCTTATAAAAATGAAAATTTGTATTTATGCATTGTAGGTAAGTGTAATAATTTATAAAAGAAAAACAGTTTTTGTACTTAATATTTTTTTTGTTTATTATTAATATTTTATTATTATTTTCATTCTTAAATCTCACCTTAAATAGCATCAGACAATTGCAATCAATACACAGTTTTATTCAAATAAATATTATATGCTGCATTTAACTTTGTTTTAGTAAATAATATGATGCATTATTTTACTTCATGCATGAGATATTTAGTATTTTACAAAATAAATCGTATTTTAGTTCAATACCGCAGGCAATTTAAATTAAGTACTGATAAAGAAAAAAGATTTATCTTACTTCATTTTGATGTTATAACCTTATATCAAAATTAAGTACAAAAAGATTAAATTATAGTATAAAATCAATGAAGTATCAAATGTATAAATTATAGCCTTACTTTATTTTGATATTATAACCTTATATCAAAATTAAGTACAAAAGGATTACATTATAGTATAAAAATCAATGAAGTATCAAATGTATAAATTATAGTTTACTTTATTTTGATATTATAACCTTATATCAAAATTAAGTACAAAAAGATTAAATTATAGTATAAAATCAATGAAGTATCAAATGTATAAATTATAGCCTTTTTTATTTTGATATTATAACCTTATATCAAAATTAAGTACAAAAGGATTACATTATAGTATAAAATCAATGAAGTATCAAATGTATAAATTATAGCCTTACTTCATTTTGATATTATAACCTTATATCAAAATTAAGTACAAAAAGATTAAATTATAGTATAAAAATCAATGAAGTATCAAATGTATAAATTATAGCCTTACTTTATTTTGATATTATAACCTTATATCAAAATTAAGTACAAAAAGATTACATTATAGTATAAAATCAATGAAGTATCAAATGTATAAATTATAGCCTTACTTCATTTTGATATTATAACCTTATATCAAAATTAAGTACAAAAGATTAAATTATAGTATAAAATCAATGAAGTATCAAATGTATAAATTATAGCCTTACTTCATTTTGATATTATAACCTTATATCAAAATTAAATACAAAAAGATTACATTATAGTATAAAATCAATGAAGTATCAAATGTATAAATTATAGCCTTACTTTATTTTGATATTATAACCTTATATCAAAATTAAGTACAAAAAGATTAAATTATAGTATAAAATCAATGAAGTATCAAATGTATAAATTATAGCCTTACTTCATTTTGATATTATAACCTTATATCAAAATTAAGTACAAAAAGATTAAATTATAGTATAAAATCAATGAAGTATCAAATGTATAAATTATAGCCTTACTTCATTTTGATATTATAACCTTATATCAAAATTAAGTGCAAAAAGATTAAATTATAGTATAAAATCAATGAAGTATCAAATGTATAAATTATAGCCTTACTTCATTTTGATATTATAACATTATACCTTATATTAAACACCTACTCTTACGATCAATAATTTTATTCAAATAAATCGAATACTGCGCACTCTGACTTTTTGTTGCTAGTGAAATTAAATGATGAAACAATTTATTCTACACTTATGATATTCAGTACCTTAGGAAAAGATTAAATAATTCTTTACTGGAGCTTCATATTATTTCTGTGAAGAAAAGTGCTTTTCTTTATAATGTAATATATGTTTTAACCTTATACTCATCTTTAGATACTTTTAAATAAAAGTTGCATTTTTTTTTTTTTTATATAGAGTTTTACAGAAATTAAAATATATTTTATTATAATATTCTTCCTTTAATTAAATAAAACAACTTAATATTTTATTCATAGCTCAGTGGCAAAGCTTGCCGCTGGTGAGCATTAGGGCTGAGGTTCAATTAACAATGTAGACACTGTTTCAAAAAACTAGGAGAATCGATGGCGTTAAGCATCTTGCCTCGTCAGTCGGACTACCTGGAGGGAGTTTTCCCAGGTTTTCTTCCATTCGAAACGCAAATGTGTAGTGGTTCCCCTTATAGGTCCTCCCAGAAGGCACTGCTCTCTTTCTTCAGCGTCACGGAGCCAAGTCAGACTTCTACCTACGGGTGCTCCATTACAGCAGATGCTTCCCCGGCCCCTTCCCAACTTCCATGAGACCACACGGACTCTTGAACTTGGTCTAGATGTTGCTGTCTACCAAGTGGGATATGAAACAAACACAAAAAAAGGTTTAAAATAAAAAGTGAGCCAAGTGAGATAAAAAAATATTTTATTCCATTTCTTTTAGGGGAAGGGGGGGGGGAGGAGAAAGGAGGATACTTCTTTATTGCGGTAAATAAAAATTGCATTTTCTTACCCGATATTTTAACCTTATTTATTATCTTGCACCTCGCTAGCAATCTTACATCAAATGTCATCAAATTGTTTATCAATATGTAGTTTTAATCAAATGACTAAAATACTCTTCTTTTTAACATTCTTTTAATGTAATATGCAATATATATTATTTTAATCACTACAATACTCTGTAAACAGAAAAAAAATAATTCATTGAAAAAAGAAAGAAAAACGGTTCTAGACACAACAACCGCAACTACCAGCTTATCTATCTCATATACCATCAGATTGTCACAGTAAATACACAGTTTAAATCAAATAAATAACGTATTTTTCATTTTGAATTTTTTTAAATTCAATAATATAAAGCTATACTTACAAAATCAATCGAAAAGAAAAGAATACCATGTCACGAAAGGGAAAAGACAATTCTATATTGGATGTGGGTAAAATAAAAGTTTGTCGAAGAAAATATTTTCCTGATTTTACTTTGATACTATACTTTAGCCTTTTTTTAATCTTACAATCTTTGCCAATAGATTGTTCCAATCAATAAGCAATTTTATTCAAAAAAATAAATAAATAAAGCATACTGCATTATAACGTTCTTCTCTTAAAGAAATAATGTAATGTAATACGTTATTCTATTCATATAATAGTCAATAGCTAACAAAAAAAAGATGGCTCAATATAGAAGCTATTTGAAATAAAGTCATCGTATCAAAATATAACATCACTTACCATCACATTATCGTATCCCATTGATTACCAGCTTATCACAAATACCATCAATTTGTTACAGCAGTTTTATTAAAATAAATAAAACGCTCCTTATTTTAACGTTCTTTTTTAATACAATAATGTAATAAAATATTTAGTTCATTAATCTGCGCATTACACTGCAAAATAAATAGAAAATAATCCCTTATAAGAATCAAGAATAATCTATATTGGTTTTTAGTAAAGTTAAATAGTTTCTTAACCTCACTGTGATACTTTAGCCTTTTTTAAATATTACACTTCACGTCAACTACCAAGAGATTATTCCAATCAATAAGCGGTTTCACATAAAAAAAATAGAACATATCATGTTATAACGTTATTATTTTAACGAGATAATATAATTTAATATGTTATTCCATTCATACTAAATACATTATAAAATTATTTAAAAATAAAGTTATCGTATCAAAGAAGCGTTTTTAAATTGTTAGTCTCTTTTTTCGAAGAGAAATGAAGACATTAACGATGGTTTCCCATTTTTAATTCCCAATTCTGTAAATTTTTCATGTTGAGTCTTTTTGCTTCCCCCCACACCCCAGTGGTGTCATTTAAATATAGAAAAGAGATACTTTCCCGGTCAGACCAGATACCTCCAAAAATTAAATTCACTTTTCAGTGAAGGCAGCCCCATTACAACGCCAGGACGGACCCTTTTGATGTTCAAAATGGAATTAAAGGAACTAAAACAAGATACAGAAAGAGGTTTGAGGAGAGGAATGAAAACGTTATATCTTTTTCAAAGGTAATTTTAATCTCAGAAGTAGCGGCACAGGCATATCAACCATTCTTTAACCAAAGCAAGGAAAATAAAAAATAAAAATGAAAGATCCTTTGCTTTAATTAGAGTTTTGTAATTTCCGAATTCTTTGACCATTGAGAAAATGACTTTTTTTTTGTGTTGCTTCTCATCTGTTACGCGTTAACGTAAGACACTTGCTTTATTTTTTGGCAAAAGGTACAAAAATATTTTTGGTGAACATTTAACTGACAAGTGGTGTCTCTGAACCTTAATTAGATGTTATTAAATATCTCTGCCTTTCGAGTTCTTTTTTTCCAGACGTGGAAAAGTTCTTTTGATGCAACGTTTAAATTATTTCACTTGTATGTCTGCTAGAATTTTTGAAAATTTCACGCATTAAATACAAACTGCGGCATCTATTGAATGAATTAACACTTTTATTTTATGTTAATTCTAGTAAAAACATGAAGAAATTAGATTTAATTCGAAAGATTTATTTTAACAGAAAAAAAACTGTTTATTTCTTCAGAATTATTCAACTTTAAGTATAAAAGCTCGTGATTTTGTTTGAAAAAAAATTTAACTGAAAAACATATCTATATTTTATAAAAGACTAAGAGTTTTGAACACATTTGATAATTTTAAATCAAAACATTGTTGCAATAGATCAAAATTGTATTTCTGTTATCATAATATTTTGTATTAATCTAAAATAAAAATCTTAAAGAAATTATTGTATATTTTCCATATTCAGTCAATATCCTTTATTTTTCCACATTATAACGTTATCCTTTTAATGAGATAATGTAATTTCATATGTTATTCCATTCATACAATGCTCAATACCTTATAAAAATTATTTAAAAATAAAGTTATGGTTTCAAAGAAAAGTTTTTAAATTGTTCTTTTTTTAAGGTAAATGAGCTCATTAACGATGGTCTTACATTTTTAATTCCCGATTCTATACATATTTCTTTTATTTTTCCATGTTTTGAAGTGGTTCTTTTAACGAGATAATGTAATTTAATATTTTATTCTCTTGATACAATACCAATACCTTACAAAAAATTATTTAAAATTAAAGTTATCGTATTAAAGAAAACGTTTTATATTGTCCTTTTTTTCCCGAAGAGAATTGAGCGCATTAACGATTGTTTCACATTTTTAATTCCTAATTCTGTACATTTTTCATGTTTAGTCTATTTCCTTTCCCCCGACCCAGTGGTTTCATTTAAATATAGAAAAGAGATAGTTTCCCGGTTAGACCAGATACTTCCAAAAATTAAATTCACTTTTCAGCGAAGGCAGCCCCTTTACAACGACAGGACGGGACCCTCTTAATGTTCAAAATGAAATTAAAGGAACTAAAACAAGGTAAAGAATGAGGTTTGAGGAGTGGAATGAAAACGTTATATCTTTTTCAAAGGTAATTTTAATCTCAGAAGTAACGGCGCAGGCATATCATCCATTCTCTATCCAAAGCAAGGAAAAGAGAAAAAAAATGGAACGAGAATTTGCTTGAATTAGAGTTTTGTAATTTCCGAATTCTTTGGCCATTGAGAAGATAACTTTTTTTTCGTTGTTGCTTCTTAACTATAACGCGCTAACTTAAGACACTTGTTTTATTTTTTTGGCAAAAGGTGCAAAAATATTTTTGGTGAACATTTAACTGACAAGTGGTGTCTCTGAACTTTAATTAGATGTTGTTAAATATGTCAGCCTTTCGTGTTCTTTTTTTTGTGTGTGTGTGCGTGTGTGATGTGGAAAAATTATTTTCATGTTACGTTTGAATTATTTCACTTTGATGTATGCTTGGACTTTTGAAAGTTTCGTGCATGAAATGCAAATTGCGGTATCTGTTGAGTGAAGTAACAATTTTATTTTATGTTAAGGATAGTAAAAACTTTAAGAAACGGGATTTAATTTTAAAGATTTATTCTACATTAAGGAAAAAATCTCGCGATTATATTTTAAAATATTTTAACCGAAGTAAATATATTTTAAAACGTAATGAGAGTGTTTTCATGTGGAGTCTATTTGCTTTATTTTTCAATATTGTTCGATTATTTGTCGAATTGTTGTATATTCGATTTATTTCGTCGAATTATTCTACATTAAGTATAAAGCTCGTGATTATGTTTTAAAGTATTTTAACCGAAATAAATATCTGTATTTTAAAAAATACTAAGAGATTTAACGAAATTCGATATTTTTAAATCAATAACATTATTGCAATAGTCAAAATTGGTATTTGTGTTATAATATTTCGTATTAATCTAAAATAAAAATCTTTAAAAAATTATTGTACATTTTTCATGTTTAGTCTATTTCCTTTATTTTTCCAAATCATAACGTTATTCTTTTAACGAAATAATGTAATTTAGTATGTTATTCTAAACATACAATACTCAATACCTTATAAAAATTATTAAAAAATAAAATAAATTAAAGTTATCGTATCAAATAAACGTTTTTTAATAATTCTTCTTTTTTTTCGAAGATAATTGAGTACATTAATGATAGTTTCGCATTTTTAATTCCCAATTCTGTACATTTTTGATATTGAGTCTATTTCCTCCATTTTTCCATATTAATGTAATTTAACAAGATAATGTAATTTAATATGTTATTTCATTCATAGAATACTCAATACCTTATATACATTATTTGAAAATAAAGTACAATGGAGTTATCAAATCAAAGAAAGGTTTTTAAATTGTTTTTCATTTTTTTTCGAAGAAAAATGAGAACATTAACGATGGTTTCACATTTTTAATTCCCAATTCTGTACATTTTTTATGTTGAGTCTATTCCCTTCCTTTCATTTAAATATAGAAAAAAGATTTTCCTATTCAGACAAGATACTTCCAAAAATTAAATTAACTTTTCAGCGATGGCAGCCCCATTACAACGCCAGGACGGGACCCTTTTAATGTTCAAAATGGAATTAAAGGAACCAAAACAAGATAAATAATGAGGTTTGAGGAGAGGAATGAAAACGTTATTTCAAAGGTAATTTTAATCTCAGAAGTAGCGGCACAGGCATATCATCCATTCTTTAACCAAAGCAAGGAAAAGAAAAGAGAATTTGCTTTACTTAAGAGTTTTGTAATTTCCGAATTCTTTGGCTATTGAGAAGATCACTTTTTTTGTGTTGTTTCTCAACTCTAACTCGTTAACTTAAGACACTTGTTTTATTTTTTTTGGCAAAAGGTACAAAAATATTTTTGGTGAACATTTTAACTGACAAGTGGTGTCTCTGAACCTGAATTAGATGTTATTAAATATCTCAGCCGTTGGAGTTCTTTTTTTTCCACACGTGTTGATGAAACGTTTAAATTATTTCACTTTGAAGTATTCAAGGTTTTTTGAAAATGCCGCGCATAAATGCAAATTGCGGTGTCTATTGAATGAAATAAGGTTTTTATTTTATGTAAATATCTCAGCCTTTCGAGTTCTTTTTTTCCTGACATGGAAAAATTCTTTTGATGCAACGTTTAAATTATTTCACTTTGATGTATGCTAAAATTTCATGCGTTAAATGCGAATTGCGGTATCTATTGAATGAAATAACGTTTTTATT
The DNA here is from genome assembly GCA_021605075.1 of Caerostris darwini. Lineage (NCBI taxonomy): Eukaryota > Metazoa > Arthropoda > Arachnida > Araneae > Araneidae > Caerostris > Caerostris darwini. Next base: position 169,755 of record BPLQ01012976.1, on the reverse strand, counting down.
TTATATTAAGGATAGTAAAAACTTTAAGAAATTTGATTTAATTCTAAAGATTTATTTCAATAGAAAAAAAATGTTTATTTCGTCAGATTTATTCTACATTTAAAAATAAATCGTAATTATGTTTTAAGATATTTTAAGAGTAATAAATAGTAAGTAATTTTATGATATTTTTAAAAATATTAATAGGTTTAAAGTCATTTTATATTTTTTTATTACGTTATTTCATTCAGGCAATACACAATACCTTATAAAATTATTGAAATAAGTTAAAATAAAGCTATCTTATCAAAGAAAAGTGTTTAAATTATTTTTCTGTATTTTTTCGAGGAGAAATGAGCACATTAACCATGGTTTCACATTTTAAATTTACAATTCTGTATATTTTTCATGTTGAGTCTATTTCCTTTATTTTTCCATATTATGACGTTATTCTTTTAGCAAGATTATGTAATTTAATATGTTCTTCATTTCATACAATACTCAATACCTTATAAAAATTATTTAAAAATAAAGTTACCAATCAAAGTATAATTTTTAAATTGTTCTTTTTTTTTTCGAAGAGAAATGAGCACATTAACAATGGTTTCACATTTTTAATTCCCAATTCTGTACACTTTTCATGTTGAGTCTATTTCCTTTTTCCGCTACCCCTACTCTGGTGGTTTCATTTAAATATATAAAAGAGATAGTTTCCCGGTCAGACAAGATACTTCCAAAAATTAAATTAACTTTTCAGCGAAGGCAGCCCCATTACAACGCCAGGACGGGACCCTTTTAATGTTTAAAATGGAATTAAAGGAACTAAAACAAGATAAAGAATGAGGTTTGAGGAGAGGAATGAAAACGTTATATCTTTTTCAAAGGTAATTTTAATCTCCGAAGTAGCGGCACAGGCATATCATCCATTCTTTAACCAAAGCAAGGAAAAAAGAAGAAAAAATGGAAAGAGAATTTGCTTTAATTAGAGTTTTGTAATTTCCGAATTCTTTGGCCATTGAGAAGATAACTTTTTTGTTGTATTTGCTTCTGAACTATGACTCATTAACTTAAGACACTTGTTTTATTTTTTTGTCAAAAACATACAAAAATATTTTTGGTGAACATTTAACTGACAAGTGGTGTCTCTGAACCTTAATTAGATGTTATTAAATATCTGAGCCTTTTGAATTCTTTTTTTTTCCTGACGTGAAAAAATTCCTTTGATGCAAAGTTTAAATTATTTCACTTTGGTGTACGCTAGGATTTTGAAAATTTCATGCATTAAATGAAAATTGCGGTATTTATTGAATGAAATAACGTTTTTATTTTATCTTAGCGATAGTAAAAACTTTAAGAAACGGGATTTAATTCGAAAGATTAATTTTAAAATGATAAACGGTTTATTTCGTCAGATTTATTCTGCATTTAGAAAAAGATCGACATTTAGTTATATTTTAAAATATTTTAACCCGAAATAAATAGCTGTATTTAAAAAAAAAAAGATTTTTAAAAACATTTGATATTTTTTATTCAAAAATATTGTTGCAATAGATCAAAATAGTATTTCTGTTATCATAATATTTCGTATTAATTTGAAATATTAATCTTAAAAAAATATTGTACATTTTTCATGTTGAACCTATTTCCTTTATTATTGTATGTTATAATATTATTCTTTTAACGAGATAATGTAATTTAATATATTATTCTCTTTACAAAATACGCAATACCTTGTAAAAATTATTTAAAAAATAAAATAAAATAAAGTTATCGTATCAAAGAATAATTTTTAAATTGCTCTTCATTTTTTTCTATGAGAAGTGAGCACATTAACGATGGTTTCACATTTTTAATTCCCAATTCTTCCACATTATAACTTTATTCTTTTCACGAGATAATGTAGTTTAATATGTTATTCCATTAATACAATACTCTATGCCTTATAAAAATTATTTGAAAATAAATTAAAGTAATGTCATCGTATCAAAGAAAAATTTTTAAATTGTTCTTATTTTTTTCGTAGAGTAGTGAGCACATTAACGATGGTTTTTACATTTTTCATGTTGAGTCTATTTTGCTTTATTTTTCCATATTATAACGCTATTCATTTAACGAGATAATGTAATTTAATATGTTATTCTATTCGTACAATACTCAATAAACAAAGTTACTCGAAATTTTCGAGTAACATTGTTTATTGATTCATTTTTCTTTACATTTTTCCTGTTTTCTGTACATTTTTCCTGTTGAGTCTATTTCCTTTTCCCCCTACCCCTACCCTGGTGGTTTCATTTAAATATAGAAAAGAGATAGTTTCCGGTCAGACCAGATACTTCCAAAAATTAAATTCACTTTTCAGTGAAGGCAGCCCCAATACAAAGCCAGGACGGGACTCTTTTAATGTTCAAAAAGGAATTAAAGGAACCAAAACAAGATAAAGAATGTGGTTTGAGGAGAAGAAGAAAAACGTTATATCTTTTTCAAAGAATCTCAGAAGTAGCGGCACAGGCATATCATCCATTCTTTAACCAAAGCAAGGAAAAGAATTAAAGAGAATTTGCTTTAATTAGAGTTTTGTAATTTCCGAATTCTTTGGCCATTGAGAAGATAATTTTTTTTTGTTGCTTCTCAACTATAACGCGTTAACGTAAGACACTTGTTTTATTTTTTTGGCAAAAGGTACAAAAATATTTTTGGTGAACATTTAACTGACAAGTGGTGTCTCTGAACCTTAATTAGATGCTATTAAATATCTCAGCCTTTCGAGTAACTTTGTTTTACTTGACATTGAAATATTATTTTGATGCAACGTTTAAATTATTTCACTTTGATGTATGCTAGGATGTTTGAAAATTTCGTGCATTAAATGCAAATTGCGGTATTTATTGAGTAAAATAATTTTTATTTTATGTTAGGGATAGTAAAAACTTAAAGAAATGGGATTTAGTTCGAAAGATTTATTTCAATGAAAAAAAAGCCGGTTTATTTCGTCAGATTTATTCTACGGTAAGAATAAAAGCTCATGATTAGGTTTAAAAATATTTTAAACTAAATAAATATATATATATTAAAAAATACTAAGAATTTTAAAAACATTTGATATTTTTAATCAAAAACATTGTTGCAATGGATCAAAATTGTATTTCTGTTATCATAATATTTCGTATTAATCTAAAATAAAAATCTTAAAAAAATTATTGTACATTTTTCAAGTTGAGTCTATTTCCTTTATTTTTCTATATTGTAACCTTATTCATTTAACGAGATAATGTAATTTAATATGTTATTTTATTCATAGAATACTCATTACCTTATAAAAATTATTTAAAAATAAAGTTATCGTATCAAAGAAAATGTTTTAAATTATTCTTTTTTTTTCGAAGAGAAATGATCACATTATCGATGGTTTCATATGTTTCCTTCACATTTCTGTACAATTTTCGTCTTGCGTCTGTTTCCTTTATTTTATTTTATTTTATTTTCATTTATTTTTTTACATTATTAAAACGTTATTCTTTTAACGAGATAATATAATTGGACATGTTATTCCATTCATGCAATACTCCATACCTTATAAAAATTATTTGCAAATACAATTATCTTATCAAAGAAATGATTTTAAATTTTTCTTCTTTTTTTTCGAAGAGAAATGAGCACATTGACGTTGGTTTAACATTTTTAATTCCCAATTCTGTACAATTTTCATGTTCAGTCTGTTTTCTTTATTTTTCCATGTTATAATGTTATTTAAAGAGATAATATTTAATGTTATTTAGTCCTTACAATGGTCAATAGTTATACAAATTATTTAAAAATAAAGTTATCGTATCAAAGAAAAGTTTTTGAATTGTTCTTCTTTTTCTCGAAGAGAAATCAGCACACTAACGGTGGTTTCACATTTTTAATTCCCACTTCTATACATATTTCCTTTATTTTTCCACATTATAAAGTTATGCTTTTAAAGTGATAATGTAATTAAATACGTTATTCCATTCACACAATACTCATTATCTTATTAAAATTATTTAAAAATAAAGTAAAATTCAGTTATCGTATGAAAGAAAAATTTAAATTGTTTTTCTTATTTTCGAAGAGAAATGAGCACATTAACTATATTAACGACGGTTCAATATTTTTAATTCCCAATTCTGTACATATTTAATGTTGAGTCTATTTCCTTTCCACAACCCCCACCCCAGTGGTTTCATATAAATATAGAAAAGAGATAGTTTCCCGGTCAGCAAGATACTTCCAAACACTAAATTCACTTTTCAGCGAAGACAGCCCATTACAACGGCAGGACGGGACCCTTTTAATGTTCAAAATGGAATTAAAGTAACTAAAACAAGATAACAAATGACGTTTGAGGAAAGGAATGAAAACGTTATATCTTTTTCAAAGGTAATTTTAATCTCAGAAATAGCGGCACAGGTATATCATCCATTCTTTAACCAAAGCAAGGAAAAGAAGAAAAAAAAAGGAAAGAGAATTTGCTTTAATTAGAGTTTTGTAATTTCCGAATTCTTTCGCCATTGAAAATATAACTTTTTTTATTGTTGCTCCTCAAATATAACGCGTTAAATTAAGACACTTGTTTTATTTTTTTGGCAAAAGGTACAAAAATATTTTTGGGGAACATTTAACTGACAAGTAGTGTCGCTGAACCTTAATTAGATATCATTAAATATTTCAGCTTTCCGAGTTCCTTTTTTTTTTCTGACATATAAAAATTTCTTTTGATGCTACGTATGAATTGTTTCACTTTGATGTATGCTTCAATTTTTGAAAGTTTCGTGCATTAGATGCAAATTGCGGGATCTATTGAATGAAATAACGTTTTTATTTTATGTTAAGGATAGTAAAAACTTTAAGAAACGAGATCTAATTCGAAAGATATATTTTTAAAAAAACCGGTTTATTTCGTCAATTTTATTCTACATTGAGAAAAAAATCTCATGATTATATTTTAAAATATTTAGTCGAAGTAAATATATTTTAAAACGTACTGAGAGTGTTTTCATGTTAATTCTATTTGCTTTATTTTTCAATATTGTAACTTTATTCATTTAATGAGATAATGTAATTTAATATGTTATTCTATTCATAAAATACTCAATACCTTATAAAAATTATTTGAAAATAAGGTAAAATAAAATTATCGTATCAAAGAAAACTTTTTAAACTGTTCTTTTTTTTCGGACAGAAATGAGCGCATTAACGATGGTTTCCCAATTCTGTACATTTTTCATGTTGAGTCTATTTCCTTTTCCCATCCCTACCCCAGTGGTTTCATTTAAATATAGAAAAGAGATACTTTCCCGGTCAGACAAGATACCTGAAAAAATTAAATTCACTTTTCAGCGAAGGCAGCCCCATTACAACGCCAGGACGGGACCCTTTTAGTGTTCAAAATGGAATTCATGGAACTAAAACAAGATAAAGAATGAGGTTTGAGGAGAGGAATGAAAACGTTATATCTTTTTCAAAGGTAATTTTAATCTCCGAAGTAGCGGCACAGGCATATCATCCATTCTTTAACCAAAGCAAGGAAAAGAAGAAAAAAAAAAGGAAAGAGAATTTGCTTTACTTAGAGTTTTGTAATTTCCGAATTCTTTGGCCATTGAGAAGATAACTTTTTTTTTTTGTTGCTTCTCAACTATAACGTGTTAACTTAAGACACTTGTTTTATTTTTTGACAAAAGGTACAAAAATATTTTTAGTGAAGATTGAACTCACAAGTGGTGTCTCTGAACCTTAATTAGATGTTATTAAATATCTCAGCAAATCCAGTTCTTTTTTTTCCTGACGTGGAAAATTTTTTTTGATGCAACGTTTATATTATTTCACTTTGATGTATGCTAGAAATTTGGAAAATTTGGTGCATTCAATGCAAATTGCGATATCTACATGAAATAACTTTTTTATTTCATGTTAGGGATAGTCAAAATTTTAAGAAACGGTATTTAATTCCAAAGATTTATTTTTTAAAAAATGGTTTATTTCGTCAGATTTATTCTACATTAAGTATAAAAGCTCATGATTATGTTTTAAAATATTTTAACCGAAATAAATATCTATATTTAAAAAAATACTAAAAGTTTAATCGACATTTGATATTTTTAAATCAATAACATTATTGCAATAGTTAAAATTGGTGTTTGTGTTATCATAATATCATAATATTTCGTATTAAACTAAAATAAAAATCTTAAAAATATTATTGTACACTTTTCATGTTGAGTCTATTTCTTTTATTTTTCGTATTATAACTTTATTCATTTAGGGCCTGAATAGCCGAGTGGCTAGCGCTCGGTACCACAGGTTTCGGGTTCGAGTCCCGACGGTGCCATGGTTGTTTGTAGTGGTTCGGAATCCCCTTTAAAAAGTAGGTCCCGGTCTAATAGGATCGTAGAGCATTGCGGGGGCATTGTTACTCCGCGTCCGTGGCTTATCTTCAAGTTACACGCGCCCCCGGGTAATGCAAAGTGAGTACGTCTGTGCAGCACTTACCTTAAGGCACCCAAGATCAAGCTGTCTGTGTTTGCCAGCTGCATTAGAGAGAAAAAAAGAGAAAACTTCATTCATTTAACGAGAAAATGTAATTTAATATGTTATTCTATTCATCCAATATTCAATACCTTATAAAAGCTATTTAAAAATAAAGTTATCTATTTCATTTTTCCCTACCCTTACCCCTCTGGTTTCATTTAAATACAGGAAAGAGATAATTTCCCAGTCAGACAAGATACTTCCAAAAATTAAATTCACTTTTCAGCGAAGGCGGCCCATTACAACGCCAGGACGGGACCCTTTTCATGCTGACAATGGAATTAAAGGAACTATAACAAGATAAAGAATGACGTTTGAGGAGAGGAATGAAAACGTTATATCTTTCTCAAAGGTAATTTTAATCTTAGAAGTAGCGGCACAGGCATATCATCCATTCTTTAACCAAAGCAAGGAAAAGAAGAAAAAAAGGAAAGAGAATTTGCTTTAATTAGAGTTTTGTAATTTCCGAATTCTTTGGCCATTGAGAAGATAACTTTTTCTTGTGTTGCTTCTCAACTATAACGCGTTAACTTAAGATATTTGTTTTATTTTTTTGGCAAAAGGTACAAAAATATTTTTGTTGAACATTTAACCGACAAGTGGTGTCTCTGAACCTTAATTAGATGTTATTAAATATCTCAGCCTTTTGAATACTTTTTCCTGACTTGGAAAAATTCTTTTGATGCAACGTTTAAAATATTTCACTTTGATGTGTGCTAGGAGTTTTGAAAATTTCGTGCATTAAATGCAAATCGCGGTATCTATTGAATGGAATAACGTTTTTATTTTATGTTAGGGATAGTAAAAACTTGAAGAAATGGGATTTAATTCGAAAGATTTATTTTAGCAGAAAAACGGTTTATTCCGACAGATTTATTTTACCTTTAGAAAAAAGATGTTTACATTACATTCTAAAATATTTTAACCGAAATAAATATCTGTTTTTTAAAAAAGAGGTTTAGATACATTTGATATTTTTAATTCAAAAATATTGTTGCAATAGAACAAAATAGTATTTCAGTTATCATAATATTTTGCGTTGATCTAAAAAAAAGAAAATTATATATTTTTAGCCTTTTATGTCTTTTATTTTGATTTCATAAAAACATGAAGATTTAAATAGCTAGTCAAAGCAACCATACATAGATTAAGAATCCAAAACAGAGAGGGAATTTAACCACAATATAACCATAAATATTGACCATACCATATTGTTAAAATGTTAAATTTATAAGTAGCATTTAATTTTAAATTCTTTCCATTCCTCTGCTTATTTTATGTTGCAAATTATTCAAATTTGTGTAGGCCCACTCCTAATTATTGAATTTAACATGAAGAGTTTGGTTCACTGCTGCAATTTTTTGTCAAAATTTGTCTAGAAAATCTTAACACAACTCTATGGAAACTGTAAAAAAAAAAGTATAAAATCTGATTTCAAGCTAATAACAAAACAGGATTTTCACAGGCTAATGCCAAATGATGTTTCTCAACTAAAACTATGTACAAATTGTTGTATGGAATTTACTTTGCAGTAAACTGGAAATAAATATGTAGATACAATTGATGACACTTGGATATATTTATGTGATTGCAATAGAAAAATATCAATTAACTACCGAAAAGAGTAGAAAAATTGTTTGATAACAAGGAAGTTTTGATAAAGGTGACGTTATTACTACTGGATATTTACTGATTAATATCTAAAAATTCAAAATAATTAAAGTAGAAACAATTGTCAAAATTAACTCGGATTACTATTAAAAATAAATTTTAACACCCATTTTCAGAGAAGGTATTTGATCATTTTGCCTGAACATTCGTAACTGTGTTAAGCTTTATCAGCATAAGGCTACCAGTCATACCACGAAATCTTATTCTCTACTTAGAAAAACGGAAATAAAGCAGAAATTGAGACCATCCCATTTAAATGCATCCCACCCAAGCCCCCTGGGGTGTCTGCTATGTTTTACTGTTGATTTAAGCTTTTAAAACAAGCTCTGTATAAGCGGCACCCCAAAACATTGGATAGACAGAAAGGTTGTGAAGGAGGTATGAAACAAAATTAACCTTGATATTTTAAGAAAACTCTTTTATCTTGAAAATCAAAAAGTAATATGATTGTTTATCAAAGTAATTTTCAGACTGAACATGCTTGTTCGACAGCTCGATCACACACAAATAAACTCAAATAATGTTCAGCACACACACGAATAACACGAAGTGAACTGTATTAATTAATCTCCTTTATTTAGGCAGCCATCACACTAGAAGATGAACTGACCTCACGACCTCTCTCTGGGGTTACACTTATTGAACTCCTTTATTTAGGCAGCCATCACACTCGAGGATGGACTAGCCACACGACCTTTCTCTTTGGTCACAGTTGTTCAACTCCCCTTTCATACATTCCTTTCTCTCTCGTCATCTCATTCCTGCCAGACACCCCCACAGACAGGATGTTTACTGGACATAGGACGTTGACTTCCCCTATGCACGGGGACCTGGGTTTCGACGCAACAATGCTAGAAAATAAAATTATCTTTGTATACATATATACATTAATGAGAATAATTCTTAAGATTCAAGTTAGAATCTTAGAAGATTTAACAACTCTACCAAAACAATGTAGAGCGTATTAGGCTTAGAGTAAAAATTATAGTTTTAGGTTTTTATATATTTTTATAGCATAACATTGTTATAAATTCCAGTTTACGGTAATTTATTTTAATATTTCGTTAAATACAAACCCTCTTTAAGTATCACTGTATAGAAACGTACCATTACCATTATCGAAAACTGTATTTCATTGTGAAACAAGCTGTGGACTGATTCACATATTTTTCTTTTGAAATGATGATTTTGATGATATATAACGCATGGCTTTCATAAATTGTTGAATATAATAAATTAATAATTTAGTTATAATACATTTTAATATAATACAAAGAACATTGAATTTTACATTTGTAGTTTAATTGTCCTGTATTAAAAGTTCACTTGATCAATTTTTAAAAAAGTGTATTAAAATATTCTGCATGTAAAAATTTAACTTAACTTCTAAAGTGATAGAAAGCACTTGAAATGAAATTGAATACAGTTTTCATGCATAGAAATAATTTATTAATACATAGAGTAGTAGTTTATTAATACATAAAGTTATTTTCTAAATAATTAAACATGTTTTATCATACCTATTATGAATTTTTTTTTTTTTTTTTTTGCCGCATGACATTAAAATGAGTTCCAATAGCTTATAGACATGCTGTATTTATATATACATGAGAATTTTTAATCCATAATTGAAATATTACATATAGTATTTGTAGTACAGTGAGCTAACAATTAGCAAAAAAGACGCATATCAGTGTTTGGAATAAGTGATGCACATCCATATTTAAACACCCCCAAACAAACAATAAATATCTGCTAGACAACTATCGTCTGATAAGCCTCAGCTTAACGCAGAGTAGTTGGAAATGACATAACATGTATCATATAAAATCTCCCCCTAAATGTCCAGACTAGAAATTGACAACTTAACTAATAGCTAAACTGCAGCACGTAGCTAAACAAGTGATAAAACCTTGATAAATGTGCTAAATGCTGGACTTAGCGCTACTCTACTATGACAGATTATTAATGATGTAGTAAGGTGTCAAGTATTCAGGATCAAGCTATGATGATAATGATACCGTCGCTACTTCAGGAAATCTTCGTCAATGGAGTAAATTTTAGGAGAAAGACTGCATTCGAGGAATTTTAGGCCTCTGGATTTAAATAAACCACAAGCAGGATTCATGTCTTTAATGATATGTCACAGCAAGCAAGGGAAAGATAAGATCAATTGAGATGCTTTATGTAATGCCATTATGAGGATATTCTCAACGGTGGAATTCAGAGAAATGCAAAGTTGTTATAATTATACTGATGAAACTTAGTATAAGCTGATGAAAAACAATAATTCATTTAATGAAAATGAAAAATTATGCGACATTTTAATATAAGCGTTATGTTAATAATACAAATATATTTAACTCGTAATCTAGTAAGTTATTTGTATTCCCCCAGTAAAAAAATAGTTTAGAGCAGGTAATTTTACATACTAATGTTTTGGAAAGTTTAACATGTTTCATTTTGCATTAATTATTTTTCATTGAACGGTTCAAACAATTAAATACTATTGTTTTGTCAACAATAACAGTAAAATAAAACAGTAAACATTATTTAACTGGTGATGATTATGCAATAAGATGAATAAATTCTTTTCTGGGATTAACGAGAATCAAGGGAGGAATTTATTTCACAGAAGTAAGTACTATTCTGTAGCAACTACTAACAATATAATTGTTAGTAGTTACAACATATATTAGTTATGACAATATATATTAGTTACAATATATAGTAGTTATTATTATACTCAAAAATTAGTGAATATATTTGGTTTATAAGTGTTTAAAACCTTTTTAAATAAGGAACTAAAACTATAAATAAAGAATTATAAATAACTATTAAGGAATTCATGTATAATAAGCCAAAAATACCTTATGAGATTTTTTTAATTTTAAGAATTAAATAAAATTCTGCATTTTTTTTTACTCATTAGCAGTAACAGTAATACTATCACATGATTTTGAAAATGTAATTTAATTACATATTTTTTAAAATTAAAATAAAATAACAATTTTTCCTTGATTGCATTTTATTCATTTTATATCGGTATTAATAAAACAAACTAGAACAATGAGAACACTAAATATGGAAAAAATGTTATTATATATAGCTGTTTATGATAAATTATTTATAAAATATTTCTTATATACAAAGTATACCAACTGTTTCAATTTTCACAATAGTTGCAAATTTGTCTTACGCAGTTTTCATCATAATATCCTGCGATTTTTTAAATTCCTTATTTTTTAATTTCATATTTATGAGGCAATACTATATTACGACATATATTTAAATATTATTGTAGCTGATGTGTGACGAGTCCTTTGCTGTGAGATTTAATTCTAAATATTTCTACGAAATTTTTAGTTGCAGTAATTTCAATTAAAATATAATTAAATGCAAACATCAGTGCCCTTGTAGAAGTTAATATTTTAATATGTAAAATTATATATTTTAAAGTTACAATTTTTCTACCTTTTAAACATTCAATCTATTGAAGACAATATTTAAAATTAATTTTTTACGATTCTCTACTCTCATTTTTATGATAAATATGTTTGACAGATAAATTTCACGATCTATGATATTTGCTTTCGATAAATTAATAGATTATTTAGGAAAAAAATTGATTAAACAAGTGTTAACAGAATGTTGAAAAATGTAAAATCTAACCACGCATATTTAATTACAGCAACCAATGTAAGATGTTAAGTCTTAAAGATTATTTTTTGGCTTCTATTCATTCTCTCATTTCCTATATGATGCTTAATCTTGATTTTATTATCCAAATAAGAATTTCCATTCTATAGAGCGTTATTAATAAATACGTATGAAATCCACCCAAAAATCCATTCCAGAATATCACAAAGAATTAAAAATCTATTCATTCAAGAATAAAACGAATTCTTTTTTCGTTTTTGCGAATCGAAAAGCACCGAAAGATAACATTGTGTAAAAACGCAAGCACAATCGCAAACAGAATTGGTGCAATGAAAATATAAATAAAACGAACAAAAGAAAATAGGGAGTGTCAAGATAGAAATATATTTCCTCCTTCTTCCACTGACATCCCCTCCAAAAAGTTTTTGCGCAGCAAAAGCGAGGGAGGGATTCTGTTGAGAAAGCAGTTAACAGTAATTAGAATTTTATAATTATAGAGTTTTCAAAGTATGTTTGCTCTCTGATCGTTTCTTTTTCTTTCTTATCTCCTTTTGAATTTAATGAAAATACAGAAAAAAAAATTTAATATCTTTTCTGTAAATATTCTGTCCCCCTAACACAACTCTTATTTGTTACCTTGCACACTCTCTGTGAGGGAAAATTGTTATTATGAACATTAGTTGAACAGAAATACTTTCGTTCAGAGCCAAAATGGTTCAAGGGTCCAAGAACTCCATTAGTCTAAGAAGGTGATAAGTGAATTAATTTTAATCTTATTTATTGAGATTATATCAGGGCAAATAATTGTGACTTCGACCAAGAAACCTAATCTGATTGATTCATTAGCCTAAAGCGAGTAATAAACTGAAGTCTTGCCACCACTTAATCGAAGATCAATTGCTTCCTATAAATGTGAACGAGTCCTAGACTGTATCCGATATTTTGTTTAATGATAGTTTTGAAATAATGCAATAAATTCGTGTACTAAAGCCATTGGGGTTTCTACAAAATTAGCATTAATTGATTGCTCGTGAAATAAGAATCACAAAGCCCTAAATGCAATATCATTGATTATGGATATTAGTTTTAATTTATGTGAAGGTCTGGTAAAATATTTTGAAAGGTATTTAAAGCATACAATAATCCATTTTATAATTATTTAATTACAACAGCCAATGTTAAGGTTTTAAACCTTAAGATTATTTCTGGGCTTCTATTCATTCCTCTCTCATTTCCTATATGATGTTTAATCTTGAATCTATTATCCAAATAAGATTTTCCATTCAACAGAGCGTTATTAATAAATACGTATGAAATCCATCTAAAAATCTATTTCAGAATATCACAAACAATTAAAAATATATTCATTCAAGAATAAAACGAATTTTTTTTTCGTTTTTGCGAATTCGAAAAGCGACGAAAGATAACATTGTGTAAAAACGCAAGCACAATCGCAAACAGAATTGGTGCAATGAAAATTTAAATAAAACGAACAAAAAAAATAGGGAGTGTCAAGATGAAATATATTTCCTCCTTCTTCCACTGGCATCCCCTGCAAAAAGTGATTCTGCGGCAAAAGCGAGAGAGATTCTGTTGAGAAAGCAGTTAACAGTAATTAGAATTTTATAATTATAGAGTTTTCAAAGTATGTTTGCTCTCTGATCGTTTCTTTTTCTTTCTTATCTCCTTTTGAATTTAATGAAAAGACAGAAAAAAAATTTTTAATATCTTTTCTGTAAATATTCTGTCCCCCTAACACAACTCTTATTTGCTACCTTGCACACTCTCTGTGAGGGAAAATTGTTATTATGAGCATTAGTTGAACAGAAATACTTTCGTTCAGAGCCAAAATGGTTCAAGGGTCCAAGAACTCCATTAGTCTAAGAAGGTGATAAGTGAATTAATTTTAATCTTATTTATTGAGATTATATCAGGGCAAATAATTGTGACTTCGACCAAGAAACCTAATCTGATTGATTCATTAGCCTAAAGCGAGTAATAAACTGAAGTCTTGCCACCACTTAATCGAAGATCAATTGCTTCCTATAAATGTGAACGAGTCCTAGACTGTATCCGATATTTTGTTTATTGATAGTTTTGAAATAATGCAATAAATTCGTGTCCTGAAGCCATTGGGGTTCTTCAAAATTAGCATTAATTGATTGCTCGTGAAATAAGAATCACAAAGCCCTCAATGCGATATCATTGATTATGGATATTAGTTTTAATTTATTTCAAGGTCTGGTAAAATATTTAGTAAGGTATTTAAAGCATGCAATGATCCATTTTATAATTTTTTTATTTCAAATTATTTTTAAAAATCTTATTAAAAAAACTCTGTAATACGTTAGACAATCTTTTATTGAATGAAATATTTTTAGTGTCATCCAAAATAACAATATGAATTCAAATCTTTATTTAAGAGCTCGTTTTTATTTAAATTAATACAAAAATTCGTTTTCAAAAAATTTTTAATATGAAAATATATTTGTATGGGGCCTATGAATCTTGATTGATTGGATTTTTGTACCTTCCTATCCCAGAGGGGTTTCATCTCCTTTAGAACAAGGTATAAACAGTTGACTGTTAGATAAATTGCATATAATAATAGAAAAAATACTAAATTAAAATATTAAATGAAATACAAATAAGAATTTCCATTCTACAGAGCATTTTTAACAAATACATATGAAATCCATCTAAAAATCAATTCCATAATATCACAAAGAAGTAAAAATCTATTCATTCAATAATAAAACGAATTCTTTTTCGTTTTTGCGAATCGAAGATTTTGTAATTATAATATTACAACAATCTATGTTAAGATTTTAAACCTTAAGATTATTTTTGGGCTTCTATTCATTCTTTTCTCATTTCCTATATGCTGTTTAATCTTGTTTCCATTATCCAAATACGAATTACCATTCTACAGAGCATTATTAATAAATGCATATGAAATCCATCTAAAAATTCATTCCAGAATATCACAAAGAATTAAAAATCTATTCATTCAAGAATAAAACGAATTATTTTTTCGTTTTTGCGAATCGAAAAGCACCGAAAGATAACATTGTGTAAAAACGCAAGCACAATCGCAAACAGAATTGGTGCAATGAAAATATAAATAAAACGAACAAAAGAAAATAGGGAGTGTCAAGATAGAAATATATTTCCTCCTTCTTCCACTGACATCCCCTCCAAAAAGTTTTTGTGCAGCAAAAGCGAGGGAGGGATTCTGTTGAGAAAGCAGTTAACAGTAATTAGAATTTTATAATTATAGAGTTTTCAAAGTATGTTTGCTCTCTGATCGTTTCTTTTTCTTTCTTATCTCCTTTTGAATTTAATGAAAATACAGAAAAAAAAATTTAATATCTTTTCTGTAAATATTCTGTCCCCCTAACACAACTCTTATTTGTTACCTTGCACACTCTCTGTGAGGGAAAATTGTTAATATGAACATTAGTTGAACCAAAATACTTTCGTTCAGAGCCAAAATGGTTCAAGGGTCCAAGAACTCCATTAGTCTAAGAAGGTGATAAGTGAATTAATTTTAATCTTATTTATTGAGATTATATCAGGGCAAATAATTGTGACTTCGACCAAGAAACCTAATCTGATTGATTCATTAGCCTAAAGCGAGTAATAAACTGAAGTCTTGCCACCACTTAATCGAAGATCAATTGCTTCCTATAAATGTGAACGAGTCCTCGACTGTATCAGATATTTTGTTTATTGATAGTTTTGAAGTAATGCAATAAATTCGTGTCCTGGAGCCATTGGGTTTTCTTCAAAATTAGTATTAATTGATTATTCGTGAAATAAGACTCACAAAGCCCTAAATGCGATATCATTGATTATGGATATTAGTTTTAATTTATTTGAAGGTCTGGTAAAATATTTAGAAAGGTATTTAAAGCATGTAATGATCATTTCATAATTTTTTATCATCAATACTTTCTAAAAATCTTATTTAAAAAAATCTGTAGTATGGTTGAAAATCTTTTATTTAATGAAATATTTTGAGTGCCGTCCAAAATAAAAATACAAATCCAATTCTGCTTTTAAGAGTTTATCTTTTAAATTAATTCACTACAAATATTAGTTCTCAGAAAATTTTTAGTACGAAATTATATTTGTATGGGCCCATGAATCTTGGTTGGTTGGTATTTGGATTCTTGTACCTTCCTTGCCCAGAGTGGCTTCATCTCCTGTATAACAAGGTATGAACAATTGACTATAAGGTAAATTGCCCAGAATAATAGAAAAAAATATACTGAATTAAATATTCAATGTTCTTTTAATATTAATATTAGGATCACAAATTTTAATTTCCCTGATTGCTGAGTTCTCGTAGTTATTAAAAGAACTAAAGAAATTTTCCGAAACGTGTTTAAGAAAGTCTTTAAGTATATAATTCTTCAACTGAATCTTCATGAATCTTTAACTTTGATTACCTTTTTATAAAATTGTTACTACGGTAGATCAAAAGTGATAGATGCGGTAGAAGTAACTGAAGTAACTACCACATACTTTAGTATCACGTTGAGAAAACCCGGTAAACTCCACTCAGGTAGTATAACTGCTGAAATGAGATTATGTCACTTTTAGCTACTAGAATATTCATTTTCCAAAGTTATGATTGTAGCACAATCTAAAATGAACATTCTAATCTAATATTAGGCTTAGAACCAGGACGAGCATCAGCACTGGATGTAAGTAATTTGTGCAGAAAAAAATGTATGCATTAAATATGCTGAAATATCCTTCATACATTTGCATATCTGAAAATTTTCCAAGAGAACAGATATTCAAGAGATAGCGAATACTGAAAATTATCGATCGAAATTATTTTCATCACTTTATATTATAATTTTGTAATTTACAGTGTTTTTAAATTTACTTCTCATAATCAAAAATCGATTACAAAATTCACAAAATTTCATTGGTTCATAGCATATAGAATATATATGCCTTCGAAAAAATCCTTCACTCACAACAACTCAAGAATCACATTTATCACTATCATATTCACGAATTTATATCTGTGAATATTTGTAATGCTGGACGCCGAATTTTAAATGCTAATGCTTCTGAAACCAAACGTATGAATTGATTTTTTATTCCCACTAAAATAAATTGTTATAAATACACAAAAATCGAAATATTCTGAAAAATAAGATAAGCTGGAAGAATAATATATCAAATGTAATGCATATATATAAAGTATACAACATAGTAATACAAAAATCAAACCAGAACTAACAAGGACTTTGTATTAGAAACACGTTCGCAATAGCATTCATACAAGTCACAATAATATTCACAGCACGTACGTTTTATATGTTTTATAGAAACACAGTCAAATTGTTTAACAAAACCATAATAATATTCGCTATACAAAAACCCTGAAGTACCTCGCATTCAAACTCTTCGAAAAGAACGAGAGAGATTAATCGTTTAAGATCTGAAGTATGTATTAGCTGGTGCAACGAAACTGAAAATGATTAGACAGACACGAATATCAAAAGGATGAACAGTTTAAGCTGTATCGGTAGATAAAAAGTCCCGCATATATTTATAAAAAATATAAAATAAGAGGATGCGAAATAAGTTGTCCAGGAAATCAATCCAACCCCCATAAATTAGTAAAACCCAAAACAAATGAATAAAAACTAGAAAGAAATTAATTATAACATCAAAGTACAGCTTTATCTATACCTTCCCTCGGGAAATATAAACCATGTTATTTCTGATTACTAGAGCATTGAATCCAAGCCAAAAACACACCTAGCGATGTATCCCGATAACATGGGAGAGACAAAATAGATTTTCGCTTAGGGTCAGTAAGGCATTAGATTGAAAGAGATTATATATATATATATTGTGTGTGTGTGTGTGAGAGAGAGAGAGAGTGTGTGTAAAGTGAATTTTATTGTGGTTTTGTTATACAAACTGAGTCTGTTTTTCTGAAGGGCATAGCCAATCTCTTTCACGTATCCCGACAATACGACGACCTTTAAAGTCATCCAATTGGTCATAAGATCTTTCACAATTACAGGCGTAACATCTTTGTTGTCTGTGGCTCCAGAGAACTACAACAGTGATAGCCAGATAAGATAAAACATTCGCAAATGCTGCTTGCTTCAAACAATGCAATAATCAATGCAATCATACAAGGTAATGCAATTATCAATTATTTTCGAATATGGTGAATAACATATTTTCACGTGGAGAATAACCAATTTTTTAAATATATTTTTTAACATCAGTGGGCTTCTTCAACTAATGTATGCCCTGAACAGCCCACATATGAGTGATGAGGGGAGGACATGGCCTCCCAAGAGGACATTTATGCGTAATTGTCCTGCATTTGTATGTGGTATGGGAGACGAACAGGAAAACTTTAACCACTCATCCTAACTATTGGAAGCGAGATGCTTTACATACTTTTTCACAATTGCTTGCATGTCTCCCCTTTTTTGAATGAAGGGAGGACATGGCCTTATAAGAGGATTTTTATGGGTAACTATCCTCCATTTGCATGGTGTATGGGATAAAAATATGAAACCTTCAACCAGTCCTCCTAACTATCAAGAAGCGAGATGCTTTACATACGTTTTCACAATTTCTATCAAAGCTCCTCGTTTTTGAAGGCAACAACTGTAGTGGCAACTTGAATAGTATATTAGACGTGAAATACATTATATATGAAAAATATATTGGACATAAATGTAACTTGAATCTCAACGAGCTGTTGAACCGATATTGAATACAATGCACCAATAAATATTTAAGCAGTCATAGAAATAGATACTTTTTCAACGATCTATTTCTATGACTGCTTAATTGAACTGAACTGAATTTAAAAACTTAACTGAATTTAAAACTAACTGAACTGAATTTAAAAATTTAAACTACACCAAACGTTAAAAATTATTCTTTTTAAATATTGTGTTTAGTGAAATGTGTAATTAACTTTAAAACAAAAAATTTAATTTAATTTGCGAAATTGATGCTGAAGAGAGATACTAAGTAAGCAATTATAAAAATGGATACTAAGCAATACATGAGAAAGAAAAAGGAATAATTAAAATGGTCATAAGCAATCATAAAACTGGATAATAAGCAATACATGAGAAAGAAAAGTGGATAATAAAAATGGTCATAAGCAATCATAAAAATGGATACTAAGAAATGCATGAGAAAGCAAAGTGGATAATAAAAATGGTCATAAGCAATCATAAAAATGGATAATAAGCGATACATGAGAAAGGAAAGTGGATAATAAAAATGGTCATAAGCAATTTTAAAAATGGATAATAAGCAATACATGAGAAAGAAAAAGATAATAAAAATGGATAATAAGCAATACATAAGAAAGAAAAGTGGATAATAAAAATTATATTAAGCAAACATAAAAATGGATAATTTTTCGTCCAATATTTATTTCTAGAATTTTTTTTAATTGCTTATCTGAGGAAAATAAAAAAAATCAATATACATATAATTTTACAAATTTAATATTGTTTTGTATTAAAGATTCTAAAATATTTAATTTATACAAAAGAATTTTCTAATTAAAATAGCACCAAACTTAGTACTAATTTATGAAGATCATTATTCAAATAAAAATGCTCGAAAAACATTAGTCCAAATTTTTATAGGACTCACAGGAAAAAGTTGGAAAAAGTTCAAGATTGATTATTTAAGTTTAGAATGAGAGAGAGAGTTCAATAATTTACTAGATTTTATTAAAAATAAAATACAAAAAACACTCTTCACAGCTTCAGAAAAAGAGTAAGAAAAAGGACAGATGTCTATAAGCAAAGAATATAAATGGAGATTTTTCATCTTAAGGGTAGAAAACAAAATAAAGAAAATGCAATTTCTCCAGGCTTGATGGATGAGAAAAATTTTAGTTTGAAGTTTCACTGCTAAAAATTTCTGATGGATAATTTTATGGCACTCATAGTGGGAGAAATTATATTAAAATATATAAAAATGGATGACAGCAAACCCAGGAAGTGAGATATAATGAAATGATGAAAAAGAAAAAAGGCCAGACAGATAAATCTTATCACTATATCAATCAATAAGCAATTTAGTTTATTATGTAAATCCTTATATTTTATATTAAATAAATCTATATTTATTTAGTGTATTACATAATATTTAAAATTGTATTTTTTATTTAAATATGATTTTAAAAGTCTTATTACATTTTCGAAACACTAAAACTCAAACCTCAGATCATTTTTTTGTTAATTTAAAGGCTTATATGATAAATCTTATCACTATATCAATCAATAAACTTTAATTTCAGTTCATCATTTAAATCCTTATATTTTATACTAGACAAATCTATACTAATTCACTATATAAGTGCGCATAATCTATAATAAATGTGCGTGAAATCTATACTAATTCGCTAAATAAGTAATATATTGCATAAGATTTAAAATTTATTGTAATTTTTATTTCAAAATTCTTTTAAGAGTCATTACATTTTTGAAAAACACTAGAACTCAAACTTCGGACCTTTTTTTTTTGTTAATTTATAGATTGGGGTTGATTTATCAGTGGGTATCAGTAAGTCCCGGTTTAATATGACTGTAGAACAGAGGGTTGACAAGCCTACCTCGTAAAAAAAAACAAATTCCTGTCTCGAAATTTGGCAGTAGACAGACGGCCTTGAAAGCCCACCATTGGCTGTAGTGTCATGGACTTTTAGGTTCCAATCCTGACGGTGGCATGGATGTTTGTCAGTGGTTTGGAATCCCCGTGAAACTGTATGTAACTGTCTAATTAGACCGGGGCCTACAATTAGTCTTTAGGTTTAAAGTGTACAAAAAAATGACCGTAGAGTGACAAATCAAATCAAACCAAACATTTAATAATGTATGCCATGAACAGACCATCAATGAAAGGAACTTTAGGATAACAGCCCTGTATTTGAGTGTGGTATATTAAAAACACAGAAATTCTCACCAGCCAATCATTATATATATATATATATATATGTAAAACAAATCTCAATAATTCATTTTTTTCCAACAGTAGAGGTACTGTAGCAGACATCCATGGTACTGAGTAGCATTAAATTTGCTATTCTTGCTTATACCGAATTAGAATTGACAAAGAGTGAATTTGAGACACAACCATTTTGTACAACAAAAGCTTCTACCAGTATTCGCTATAAGCAAAATGTATAACAAACCATCATAGCATTCACCACATCATAGAAAACCCCAAAGTGCCTCACATTCAGACCACTCAGAAACACAAAAAAAAATTGTTAAGATAGAAAAGGGAATACAAAATTTTTCACAAAACATGCAAAAAAAGTGTATGAAACACGGAGGTAAAGTCCCGCAAAACAGTAAAAAATTAGTAAAACCAAAAAGAAATACTCGTACAACCTCAAAAGAAGTTGCTATAACATCCTGAGGTCAGCCCCATCAAGAAAGTCGTATCCTCTGGCTATTATAAACCATGGTATTTCTACTCGCCAGAAGATGGGATCCAAGTTAAAGATATATCTAATGAACTGTTCCTATAACATGTAGTGGACAGAAAACCATCCATGAATCGGTAAGGTATAGAACTGAAGTAAAAAACGGCCTGGCTATATAGCCTGTTTAATAAAGCGATTCACGTAATAAAAACATCAGACTGCTAATAATAATATGGCTATACATATATTACCTATACATATGTTGTTGTTGTTTCTTATCCCACTTGGCTGGCCAAGCCCACGAGCCCATACGTACTCGTGATTGAAGGGGAAGGAAGCAGATTCTGTTGTGATGGAGCACCCGTAGGTAGAAGTCTGACTTTGGCTCTGTGACGCTCTTACAGTCATAGGAGACCGGGACCTACGGCTTAAAGTGGATTCCGAACCACTACAAACATCCATGGCACCCCCCGGGATTCGAACCCTGAAACCTGTAACACCGAGCGCCAGAGCGCTAGACACTCAGCCATTCAGGTCCCAAATTTGTGAATGCCAACGGCACGCGGTGTTCCCAGGTGGTCACCCACCCAAGTACTGACCGCGCCCAATGATGCTTGACTTCGGTGATCTAACGAGAACCGGTATATTCAGCATGGTATGGCCGTTGGCACATATACATATAAAAAACATAAGCGAGCGATACATAAAAATATACATTAAGCAGGGGATTGCGACTATATATATTATTCCCAGGCTTAAAGAAATTTCTTCGATCTAAAACAAAAACTTGAAACCGTTTAGCCACAACAAGAACTACAAAATTTCCCATTTTCCTCACTATACCATTGTTCATCTTTCTTTTACTATCATTCAAATCCCACTCAGAAAAGTTTAATTTTTTTTTCCTCCTTTTGATATGATTTTAATCTTCTCTCTTCTTAGATGAGAGGGGAAGATTTTTAACTTTGGGGCCAATTTTAATAACTTTTCCTTGTACTCCTGACAACATTTTGTTTTTATTAGATTAAAGACAATTGCTTCGAGGGACACTTTTTTCTGCACAAATCGTTACGTCAGGAAAAACCCTTTCAAGATCTTGGCTATAAATGTTAATTTTGAAATAAAGTTATATAATTTTCTTGATTTTTGAAGCTTAAATTACTTATTATTTTCCTGTTTTTAAATTCTTTTTCGAAATTTATATTTTTTTTAACTTCATGTCATTTATTCATTCATTTCATTATATGGTTCCTTTGAAAACTTAACTAATTTGAAAATGCTTTCTCATTTAAATTTAAATATCTTATTTTTTTTTAATATTTCGGTCTTCTAAGAAATATGTATTTAAATAAATACCTCCTTTCCCTTTTGTAACAAAATTTTTAAAGAAAAATTTCACCTTAATAAAATTTTTTTTTTTTTAATTTATGCTTTAAGTTAAAATAATTTTATTTAAATATAAAAATACTAAATTAGCTGATAAAGCAATGTATAACAAATCTATTTACAATAAAAAAAGAACCCATTTACAACAAAGTAGCAATGCATTCTAACTATACTGGGGATACTATAGTTTTATACTATACTATAGGGAAGAGGTTTTATTCCTTCTGATATCATGAGCTACAATTACTGTTTTGAATGATTTAAAGAGTAGAATCAATTGAAATTATGAAAAAAAGAAAAAAAATTTAAGATAGAAAAAGGAATACAAAATTTTTCACAAAACATGCAAAAAAAGTGTATGAAACAAAGAGGTAAAGTCTAAAGAGTATCTCCCATCGACAGTTTGGAAGTATAGTTAGAGTTTTCCATATTTTCTCCAATTTGACATTCACTTTTAAAGGCATTACTCATCTATCTCTTACAGTAAAGGGTTTGTAGCAGACACGTATCGGTATGTGTATTACTGAATCTGCTATTCTCTCTGATATCATGAGATTCAATCAATAATGTCTTGAATGTTCTATATGAGTAGAATCAGTGGCTATTATGAGATAATACTTTTCATTGACATTTAAAAATATTGTTGGACTTTCCAGATTATTTTCAATTTGATATTTAAAGTTCCTTTCCCTGAATGTATAACTCATCTTTTTCTAACAGTAGAGGTACTGTGGTATACAAAAACTATCAGTTGCCACATATAAAAATGATAAAATAGTTTTAATTCTCTTTACAATTATACAATGTTTTTAAGTGAGTGTTAAAACGTTTTTACATACCGAATGTGCATTTGTTATACACATGCGCTATCGTGTCATGTTACGATTTTAATATTCTTGGTGATGCTGTACATAGTTACACTCATATTAAAGTTATACAATGTTTTTAAATGAGTATTAAAAATTTTTTACATATTGTTAAGGTGCCGCTAACTCATCATGTTAAATCTGCACATTGCTCAATTAATTAAATGCATCGGGTGTGATGATTAAGATTTAAAACTTAGCTTTAATGTTACTTGAATGGTATTCAAAATTTTATTATTGCATTCTTTCCGCTCCTTCAAATTCTTTTTCAAGCTAAGTTTTTAATTCATTCTAATATAATTAAAAATCAAATAACGTTATCAACATCTTAGCGAGAGCGAAAGGCTATCGTGTCATATTACTATTTCTATTGTCTTTTTGTTCCGATATGCAAACACTATCTATTGTCACATATAAAAACAATAAAATAGTTTCACTCACATTACAGTTATACAATGCTTTTAAGTGTGTATTAAAAAGTTTTTACATACCGTATATACATATATAATAACGTGTCATGTTATGATTTCAATTATCTTGATCCCGTTATGCAAAACCTATCTATTGCCACATATAAAATGATAAAATAGTTTCCTTCTCATTACAATTATACAAAGTTTTTAAGTGAGTGTTGAAACGTTTTCTACGATTACGATGTTATGATTTCAATAGTCTTGTTGATCCCGTACATAGTTACACTCATATTATAGTTATACAACGTTTTTAAATGAGTATTAAAAAGTTTTTACATATTGTTAAGGTGCGGCTAATTCATCACGTTAAATCTGCACATTGTTCAATTAAATAAATGCGTCAGATAAATAAGATTTAAAATGTAGCTTTAGTGTTACTTTAATGGTATACACAATTTCATTATTACATTCTTTCCGCTCCTTCAAATTCTTTTTCAAGCTAAGCTTTTAATTTATTATAATTTAGTTAACAAGCAAATAACGTTATCAGCATCTCAGCGAGAGCGGGGTGTATTATTTATGAATATACATTAAATACTAAAAACCCGGTTGGAAGGGAAAAAAAAGTTTCATCGCATTTTCTTATTTAGCACAAATAAGGAAAATTCAGTAAAAGTTAGAAGTGTTTAATTTATTTATGCAACGATGCGTTATCGTGAACATAAGTCGTTTTTTTTTTTTCTACATACGCTTTTCGATTTCAATTTCTATCACGCCGAACCCACAACGCTTATTCCCCCAGGCGTTTTAACTAATTTCAGACATTCCAATTGCAATTTCACTAATGAAATCATTCGAAATTAGAATAACCAAAAAAGTTTTTGAAAATTCGGAAGTTTTGAATTTTGCAAAACTGGGCCCTGCAAGCACAAAACGCCAAAGTAATTTTCGTTACTTATTTTTAAAAGTGCTTTTATTAATCAAAAAACACCCGGGAGAAATATTTTTTTGTGCTTTATTAGATCAAAATAGAGAACATTTGATAAAGAAATGTTATTTAACAAATGTTATTTCATATACGCAAGCCCACAAGCGTATTTTAAATATTTGCTTTGATAAAACGAGAACCTCTGTAAATTGATCACTGTTTAATTTTTGTAACTCCTTTATGTAACGGATGTGATTTGTACGTTTTACTCTAATTAGAACAAATAATCCATTAAATATTCTTTTTTTTTTTTTTTTTTTTTCGACAGTATATACGTTAGTGGAAATGCGTTTTAAAAAATCATCAGATTATTTTAATTATTGAAATTGAATTGATGAAAAGATTTAATGTCCTCGTAGAACACAGATGGATTGTCGGATATAATGCATTTAATTAAAAGTTTTAATTTTCTAAAATATATTCCTTTATGTTGTTATTTTTTTAAGTGAAATTAATATTTCGCGGCTTAATTTTAATTTGTGGAATTCTTTTTAGCTGTCTTATTTTTGAAAATCATTTCTCAAAAAATCATAACTCTGTACCTTCTTATTCATCATAAAATTTGATTTCTTTTGTTTTACTGTTAATTTGCAATTCTACTAAAAAGAACTGGATTCCGTTGTATTGAAAAGCTACTGTATTGGATGACTTTTGCATACAGATATTAAACGTAATGATAGTGTAATTGTAGTGGGATGTTCTTAGTTATTACCCATTATACTTTTTATTTTGAATGCCAAGTACTTTGATGTAAGATCATTCACTATTAGAAAAACAGGATGTAGCAAATACACTGAACTGGATTCCAATGTATTGAAAAGCTACTGCTTTGGCTGAATTTTGTGTACTGATATTAAACTTAATAATATTGTAATTGTATTCTGATATTTTGAGTTATTGCACATTATATTTTTGATTTTGAATGGCAAGCACTTTGATGTAAGATCATTTACTATTAAAAAAACAGAGATGTAGCAAATTCACTGAAATGGATTTCGATGTATTGAAAAGCTGCTGCATTGGGTGACTTTTATGTACTGATATTAAACGTAATTATTGTATTTGTATTGGGATGTTCTCAGTAATTTGATTTTGGAATGTCAAGCACTTTGATGTAAGATCTTTCACTATTAGAAAATCAGTGATATAGCAAATTCACTGAACTGGATTCCGATGCATTAAAAAGCTACGGCATTGGCTTATTTTTGTGTACTAATATTAAATGTAATGCTATTTTAATTGTATTATTGTCTTTTGAGTTTCTAATAGAGATCTGCCCCATGAGAAGCCCAAAGTTATAACCACCAGGTGGTCCAAGAGTTTTATTTAAATCAAAGCATAACTATGATGTAAATCATGCTTCTCGAGTTTTGAATTGAGGTCTTTCAGATAAATAATCCACAGCTCTAAACACCAAGTTGTTTCGATCTCTGTATTATCTTTATTCATTTCAGGAAGAACTTAAAATATTACATCGAAAAGGAAAGAGGAGTAACATAATTTTTGTTATACTCCGCCATTCTATTTTGAAGCCCAGAAAACATCTGGAAGAAAAATAAAAATTACTCCGCCATTAAAACTGAAGTTTGTATCAAAAACAATGAATTTGGATTAATAATGATATCAAAAATCCCCGTTTCTTAAAATTTTCTAAACTCCACAATCTTCCTGATTCTGCTATAAAACAACAATCAATTAACCAATCTTAGCATGCAGATTAGTGCTGCATATACAAAGTGTAGACACTGAAAATCTTGGTTCACTTGTCTTTCAGGTTTCGAACAGGTTTCGTGCTTCTCCAGAGCAGAAGCTCTGACCATCAATTTGTCCCAAGCCCTATATTTAAATGTAGGCATGTATGTAATTAAAATCATGATCCTTTATGATGATTATTATTCTTTAAATCATGATTCTTTATGAAAATCATGATTCTTTAACAGATCACTTTGTCTACTGAGCTTCGAATACAGATCTTCCACATCAGAAGCTCAAAGTTATAACCACCACGTGATCCAAAAGTTTTGTTTAAGCATGATTAAGATATAAGCATGATTGAGATTTAATCACGCTTTTCGAGTGTCAAATTGAGATCTTTCAGATGAATAGCCTACATCTCTAAATACCAAGTTGTTTCTATCTTTATATTATCTTTATTCTCATTTCAGGAAGAACTTAAATTATTACATCTAAAAGGAAAGAGAAGTAGCATAATTTTTGTTAAACTCCACCATTCTATTTTAAAACCCAGAAAACATCTGAAATAAAAATAAAAGGTCTCAAGGTTTTTCATAAAATCTAAGCAAGATTTTTATTTAAATCTAAGCATGGTCAGAGATCCAAAGTCCTGACCATCAAGTAGTCCCAAGCCCTGTATTTAAATATAAGCATGTATGTAATTTAAATCATGATTCGTTATGAATTTCGGATCTTTTTGTCTTTTGAGCTTCAAATAGAGATCTTCCACATCAGAGCCTAAAGTTAT
Organism: Caerostris darwini; assembly: GCA_021605075.1. Lineage (NCBI taxonomy): Eukaryota > Metazoa > Arthropoda > Arachnida > Araneae > Araneidae > Caerostris > Caerostris darwini. The sequence goes on along the minus strand of BPLQ01012976.1, from coordinate 142,307 downwards.
AACTACCAGGTGCTAAAAGAGTTTTATTTAAATCTAAGCATGATTATGATTTAAATCTAATTCTAAGCATGATTAGGATTTAAATCTAAATCTAAGCATGACTATGATTTAAAACATGCTTTTTGAATGTCGAATTGAGATCCTTCAGATCAATAGCTCACAGCTCTAAACACCAAGTTGTTTTGTTCTCTGCATCCTCTTTATTCATTTTAGTGAGAACTTAAAATATTACATCGAAAAGAAAAGAGAAGTAACATAATTTTTGTTATACTCTGCCATTCTATTTTAATGCCCAGAAAACGTCTGGAGGAAAAATAAAAATAATTCCGCCATTAAAAAGAAAGCTTGTATCAAAAACAACGAATTTGGATTAATAATGATAAGAAAAACCACCATTTCGTATGATTTTCCTAAACTTTCAATCTTCCTGAATCGCTCCCAGTTTTCCTGCAGAAAATTCAAAAAATAAGCCTCGAGTCTTCCCGAACATAAAACAATCAAAGGCAGCAAAGTTCTGCATTTCCGATGGAAATCAGAACTTATCTTCCACATCAGAAGCCCAAAGTCATAACAACCAAGTACTCCAAGATTTTTTATTAAATCTGAGTAAGATTTTTATTTAAAGCTCCAAAGTTCTGACCATCAGGTTGTCCGTATTTAAATATAAGCCTGTATGTAATTTAAATCAAGATTCTTTATGAATTTAGGATCACTTTGTCTTTTGAGCTTCGAATGGAGATTTTCCACATCAGAAGCATAAAGGTATAAACATCAGGTACTTCAAGATTTTAATTTATAAGCGTGATTATAATTTAAATCATAAGTTCTTTTCGAGTTTAAATCCTTCAGATCAATAGCCCACAGCTCTTAAAACCAAGTTGTTTCCATGTCTGTAGTTTCCATCACCAAGTTGTTTCCATCTTTTTATTTATTTCCGGGAGAATTTAAAATATTACATCGAAATGGAAAGAAAAGTAACATAATTTTTTTATACTCTGTCATTCTATTTTAAAGCCCAGAAAACATCTGGAAGAAAAATAAGAATTAATGCATCTTTCAAAAGAAAGTTTGTATCAAAACCAACGAATTTGGATTAATAATGATATGAAAAATCCACCATTTCTTAAGATTTTCCTAAACTGCACAATCTTCTTGAATCGCTCCAAGTTTTCCTGCAGAAGATTAAAAAAATAAGCCTCCAGTCTTCCCGAACATAAAACAATCAAAGGCAGCAAAGTTCTGCATTTCTGAGGGAAATCAAAACTTATCTTCCACATCAGAAACCCAAAGTTATAACGACCAAGTGCTCCAAGGTTTTTTATTAAATCTAAGCAAGATTTTTATTTAAATCTAAGCATGATCAGAGGCCCAAAGTTCTGACCATCAAGTTCTCCCAAGCCCTGTATTTAAATATAAGCATTATGTAATTTAAATCATGATTCTTTACAAATTTCGGATTTCTTTGTCTTTTGAACTTCGAATAGAGATCTTCCACATCAGACCCCAAAGTTATAACCACCAGGCACTCCAAGATTTTTATTTAAATCTAAGCATGATTATGATTAAAATCATGCTTTTCGAGTTTCGACTTGAGATCATTAGCCCCCCACATTAGGTTTAAACACCAAGTTTTAAGATTTCTGCATTCTTTTTATTAATTTCAGTTAGAATTTAAAATATTAAATCGAAAAGGAAAGAGAAGTAATATAAATTTTGTAAGACTTCACCATTCTATTTTAAAGCCCAGAAAACATCTAGAATAAAAATAAAAATCACTCCACCATTAAAAAGAAAGTTTGTATCAAAAACAATGAATTTGGATTAATAATGATATGAAAAACCACGGTTTCTTGAAATTTTTTAAACTCCGTAATCTTCCTGATTCCGCCATAAAACACCAATATATTAACCAATCTTAGCATACAGATTAATGATGTTTATACCAGGTGTAGACACTGAAACTCTTGGTTCAACCTACTAAGAATCATGATTCTTTATCAGATCACTTTGTCTTTTGAGCTTCGAATAGACATCAGAAACCCAAAGCCCATCTAACCACTATATAACCACCAGGTTCTCCAAGATTTTTATTTAAATCTAAGCATGATTATGATTTTAATCATGCTTTTCGAGTTTCGAATTGAGATCATTATCTCTGAGCTTTAAACACCAAATTGTTTCGATTTTTGTATTCTTTTTATTCATTTCAGTGAGTAAACGAAAAGGAAAGAGAAGTAAAGGAAAACGCAGTAACATATTTTTTGTAATACTACACCATTCTATTTTAAGCCCTGAAAACATCTGGAAGAAAAATAAAAATAACTCCACTGTCCAAAAGAAAGTTTGTATCAAAAACAACGAATTTAGATTAATAATGATATGAAAAACCACCATTTCTTAAGATTTCCTAAACTCCGCAATCTTCCCGAATCGCTGCAAGTTTTCCCTCCAAAAGATTCAAAAATAAGCCTCCAGTCTTCCCGAACGTAAAACAATCAAAGGCAGCAAAGTTCTGCATTTCCGATGTTAAAAAGGACTACAAGCCTCATCAAATACTGGTTCCGTCTATTATTATGAGATCTTTTTGCGGTCGGAAATCATTCCTCTAACGGAAAGAAAAACGATTTAAAGCCAAATTAATTCTTGCATTTTGTTTTCGTTGGGCCGGAAGGAATCTTTGAAAGCTGAATACTCTGGAGGATGTCAACACACAAAGATAAAGAGTAAAAATATTGAAAGAGGAAAGAAACTTTGATGTAGACAACTTATTTTAAACTTTCACAAAGTCAACAATTTCCCCTCCCTACCCCACTAACCCCACACCCCCGCCAAATTCCCTGAACAGTTCCATAAATTAGAGAAATCAATTTCTTTCTTCTTCTTCTGGATTTTTGGGCGGAAGCCGTACAGAAACAGAAATTTCATAGACGTGGGAAATCGGCAGAGAAACAACAATTTGTTCTGCGTTTTGTCAATGAGTCTCAAATTCCTTGCGGCAGTGGAAGGCATTTAATAAAACAGAAGAACCTCTGTATGCCTGGGATGAACAGATGATAGAAGCAGGGGAGACTCTGAATAAAATATAATTGGAGAGGTGAACTCGACCTGTTTAAATTGAATGATGACGGAATTCTTGCTGGGGGACATTTTGACGAACAAATTTATAAGGAATTGTTCCTCGGGTTTTATTTATTTTATTTTTTTTTTATCAGCATTCATTTTTTTTTTTTTTTTTTTTTTTCTCTGCACTTCTGCTTTGCAGGCAGTTTCTTATTCTTAACAGGGATTCTACACTCATTTCAACATTCAATAAATAAAAGCATTTTTTTTCCTTGTTTTAAATCTCCCAATTTATCTAGAATGTTTGTTGCTCATACGGAAGGAAAAACTGGTTATTTGATTAAATTAAATTGTTCTGTTTCTTTCTTTAAGGGAAACAAACAATTTTCTACGTATTAAGAATTCTATAATTTAAACAAACATTCTGTACCGGTGGTGTAGCAAATATTAAAGAATGGTCATTTTATATATATTTTATTGGTTATAAATAAGACTTTACTTAAATATCCGCTTTTATTGAAACGTTGCAATATAATATTAAATTAACGGTATATTCGATTTAAGTATTTGTCTCTAATAGTAAAAATTTGCTGAATACAAAGGAAAATAGCTTTATAATTCATAGTACCTCGAATCGTACAGCAAATACAATACGTGCCTAAATAATCATTCATAAAAAAAGTCAAACAATGATTTATTTTGAAATTCATGTCGCATATCTTTCATTTTGAAATTGATTTCACATTTTTAAATTGTTATTGCAAATAATTTATTTTGATATATATTTAATTCGTTAAAAGACAATTGTAATCGTAAATCGTTCTATTTCTTTATTTAAAAAAAAAACAATCTCCTAAGCATTAAGAATTCTACAATTTGAACAACTGGAGAAACTAATTTTAATTTACTCCACAATTCCGTACGAGCGATGTAACAAATATTAAATAATGGTTATTTCGTATATATTTTATTAGCAATAAACAAGAAGTTAATTAAATATACGCTTTTATTGTAATGTTGCAATGTAATATGAAATTAATTGTATATTTAATTTAAGTATTTTTCTTTAGTAGTAACAATTTGCTGAATACAAAGCAAAATAGATTGATAATGTATAGTACTCCGAATCATACAGCAAATACCATACATTCCTAAATAATCATTCATAAAGAAGTCAAACAATGCTTTATTTTGATATTGATGTCACATATGATTCATTTAGACATTGCGATCATATATGATTCATTTTGAAATTGTTATTACAAATGATTTATTTTTATATATACTTAACTCTTCCAAAAATTTTTTTTTTATTTAGCTTATTTGTTATCCTCATATATAATACTGGCTGTGCACTTCACTGGTAGCTTGTGTTACTGTCACGGCTTTGATATACTAGTAAATTTTGCAAATAGGGCGGAGTTTCATGTCGACAGTCAGTCAGTCTGACTGATTTAAATTTTGCCTTTTATGATTTTTTATTTGCGAATTATATTTCATATTTTCAAATACTAACCGCTTGTGTGAAGTTGCTAATTCTGAAATTATTATTTAACTTCAGGGAGTATTATTTAGCCCCCATTATTCAAAAAAACAACAGAGGCACATTGAAGTAGTGTTCACTCACGTAGAGTGGATTCAGGGTGCATGTGCTGAGAGCCAAAGAATTTTAACTCGTACATATTTTGTTACAAATCCTTCCAACCTCTGATTCCAATTATTTTAACATCTAACCTCTTCTAAGCTAATTTTTTCGTTTTTGTTTGAGACCCATAAATAAAAAAACACAATATTAAGATTACTTCAAAAAATTTTTATCACCATTATATTTCTAAATTAAGAAATAATCCTTGTTTTTCAAAAAAAGGGACTTATATAATTTCATTAATAGAGATGTATTTATATATTGTACTTTTCTACAAAATATCGATAAATCCCACAATCTTTTGCTACGTCTCTTTTGAGAAACAAGTATTTATAAATGTATTTTCTCTGGTATTTATAATTTTTTATTATTCATTTTATATCTTTTATAAATATCTTATTCGATTCAAACATTTTCATCAAGACAAAGGTCCCACGGGCAACAAGCAATAATTTGAAACATTTTGTTGAAATTCTATGCTTGAAAGAAATATGCTAACATCTAGTGCCGAATGTGTATCCGTGTATGCGTTATGTATATAGAGGAACAGACTTTGGAAGCGCGTGTAGCAATTTCCTTTTTTTTTTTTTTTTTTATTCAGACATCTCGACTAATTTCAATACTTCCGTATTAACAAAATTAGTTGTCATTCATAAATAACCACTCAAAGGAGTAACCAACCAACAAAGTTTAGATGATGAAATAAGGTGGCGAGTCATGGTTAGAATAAAGGCAATCTTAAGTTCAGATTGCTGAAACTGAAATGTGACGCCCGGCATAGTCTCTAACTTATAGAGACGGTTTAAAGATATCGAATCCTTACAGAAAAAGCCTGGACAAGGTCATCCAAAAGCCAGGATGGCAAATGAAGATTATTTCAACCTAACATAAGTTAAATATCTTTTTAGCTCCCTCGTGGCCGTCATGTTGCCGCAAAAACCATAGCTTCAAGAGTTACTATTTCTCCAAGGGTACATGAAAGACTATTTGCAAGAAGTCTTGGTGTTTGCGTCCGTTCATTTCTGATCTCTGGAGATTAAACAATTTAAAAGGAAAAATTAACGTCAAAGAAGCCTTGTTGGTAAAGACTTATTTTGATATATTTGATAATCAAACACAACAAGGTACTTTAACTAAACTATGCATGAATAAATTGAAATATTTCATAGTCAAATGTTCATTAAACTAACCAGGTAATTATGTTGCCAGTGTGAGTCTTTGTTACAATATGACTGCAACACGTACCACCAACGAAATCGAACCTGTATCCTCTTTTACGCATTTACACTAGACCAAGAACGGAATTTATCCACTATCTAAACTAATTCAAATGTATCGTCATCGTAAATCTTTTTAAAACTTTGTCTTTTTTAACTACCAATTAATTAATTGAATGTAAACTTATATGTTTCACTAAATATGTTTCTTGTTAACTGAACACAAACTATGCCATTAAAGCATTTCTTATTTTTAATAAAGGAGCGTTTTGGATATTACTTAGCGGATATTTTCTTTCAATATAAAATGAGCAAAGAAACGCTTTTAAAATAAGTTACTTACCCATTAAAATAAAAGAAATTAAAATTCAAAGACTGAGTATTGATTTAAATTGCGAGTGAAAAATCCAAGATAAAAGCATGATAAAATCGCAACTAATTTTATTTGAATCAAGATCTGTGAACTGAAAAGACGTACTTTTCAATTTGGCTTTTAGGAAAAGGCTTTGAACTTTTTTTTAAAATAACGTCTGAACATATAAACTATTAAGATTCATACATTTAACCTAGATTCTACAAATAAAATGCACATTTCTTTTACTGTGTGCTTTCTAATACCTTTCGAAAAATAATTCTTAAGATGCGGATGATGATTAATAATATTAAAACTAGAGCAATATACGAGTGTTTTGATCATTATGTAGCTTATATAAATATTTTTAATTTTTGATCGGTTATTTAATATTATTCATTTCATGATTTTATTTTAAAAGCAATTTCTTTTCAAATAAGGAATTTAGAATTATCGCTTTCAATTACACCAAAAAGATGGGCAGTGAGTTTTTTTTGGGAGGGGAGTTATGGGTTCGATTTTTATCCTCTTAAAGTAAATGCGCTTTGGCGATATGATTGATTGTCATCGATCTGGCTGCATACAATTTTCCTGGTTTACCAGATAAAAATGAGTGATAACTATTCTTATAAATACCACTATGAAACTATTCCTGACCCCCTTACCTTCTTGTAAATGAAGTGTATAAAACCTTCTGAGGTTCCACCCTGAGCAACAGTGAATCTGTTATAAATGCTTATGTGGTGACACATCTCAGTAGAAGTACCCAATATTAAAACGAAATAAGAAATAATTTTCTATGAATAAATTATGAAAATGCTAAATACAAAAATTACTGCATTCGTGAAAAATGTTTTTTTTTAACAATAGATGGGCCTGTAAATTCCACTAACGTATGTCATTTACAAATCATTCACAGACAATAAAGGGAGGACATTGCCTTTCTAATGGGGTTTAGGTATAAGTACCCACATTATCATAATGTATGTAAGAAAAACCTGAAAAACTCCTTCGCAATCAATGGCAATCTCATTATCATAATTTCTATCGAATCTCGTTGTTTTTAAAAACAATCACCGCAACGGATTCCGCCAGCGGCTTAGAACCCAGGTCCTCTTGCACGTTAACTGAGCATGATACCGTTATGCCACGAGTCGGTCAAATGAACATTAAAAACCTTTAAGTTTCTTTTTGTGATGTTCAGCATCTTACCTCTTTAATCGGACTACCTGTGAGGGTTTGCCGGATTTTCTCCCATGCTATAAGCAAATGCGGGATAGTTCCCTCGTAAAGGTATTCCCGGCAGGTACTGCTTTCTTTCTTCAACGATACGAAGTCAAATCAGACTTCTACCTACGGGTGACCTTTTCCCTCCATCCATGAGTAGATCACTCATGGGTAGACTACTACGATGGGTAGACTCTCTTTGAGTTGACTACTATCCATGAGTAGACTCTCTATGAGTAGATTACTATCCATGAGTAGACTCTCTATAAGTAGACTCTCTATGAGTAGACTACTATCCATGAGTAGACTCTCTATGAGTAGACTACTATCCATGAGTAGACTACTCATGGGATGTCCGTCCCGTATTACAGGACGCTGAGAATTAGACACAGACATACAGTTTCTTTTTTTTTTTTTTTTTAATTTCCTAAATCGTTACAAAATATTTTTTTTTTTTTCTTTTTGATTATTAAAAATATTTTTTTTAAATTAATTGCTGTTTTGATTAAACTCTTACTACTAAAGAAGATTGGTTTTTTTTAAAGTAAGTCCGTGAAATTTTTCATCTGGTTGATTTTACTAACAAACAGGGTTTCTTAAAAAAAAATAAGGTTTATATTTATATATCACAATTTCGTCTCGTAACATTTTTTTTTAATTTTTCTTTCAGCAGCTTTTGTCAGCAGAGTTAGAAAGACATCTTATTCACTTTAATGGTATTCTTCTTGCATAATTTACCAGTTAGATAACTCCTTTATACCACCTGAAATGAGATCCCCCGCAACTACGAGAAAACATATTAAACCTGTTATTTTTTTCCCCACATATGCTCTTCATTTAAATTTTCTCTGACATTTACTACTCGCTCCAACTTAGAAAAGAAAGTCTGATTTTAGGAAGAGAGTAGCATTTGTTCTTACTGAAAAAAAATTTTTAGGTGATGTAGAATGTGATTAATAAGTAATAATAATATGATTATTAAGTGACGCTTTGAAAAACGATGCCTTGTAAAGTGTATATGAATCTAAAAAGATGTATTACAGATACGTGTTTTTAGATAGATAGATATCTTATTAAGAATCTCATTTTACAAATGGATTTATAAAATCTTAAGATGTTGCGCATGTTTTTTCGATAATTTTTCATCAAATGGGGGCATTTGAAATATTTTCCCCTGATGTGATAGATATTTAACAATTTCAGCGTTTCTCAGGATGCAATATACGAGGCACCTTCTTCTTCTTCATTAACGCAGCAGCCCCATAGTGGGCCAAGGCCGTCTGCCTACTGGCAGATTTCGAGATGTTTCCTTTTTATGGGGTAGGGTTGTCAGCCTTACGCCCAACGCTCTACAATTCTCTACAACGTTCGTTTCTCAGGATACAATCTACTTCTTCATTGGCGCAGCAGACCTATCGTGGATCAAAGCCATCTGCCTACTGGCAGATTTCAAGACGTTTTCTTTTTACGGGGTAGCTGATGGGTTATTTGTGGCATTCATAAGTAGAACATGATACAACATGATGACAATTATGATAGCTGGTGTGTGTAGTGTATAGCTGTACAATTATGATAGTGGTGTATATCTATATCGCTAATCAGGATGCTTGGTGAGAGTTTTTAGGGTTTTCACCTATATGACACGAACATTCAAGAATGCTATCACTAAAAGTCCTAATCTCTCCAAACAGGTTCCTTGATGTAAAATATAAATATCAATATTAAAGCTAATCAATATAAGGTACTCTTTACGTTGTGCAAATAAAAGTGTGCAAATGTATTCAAAGAAGGCTGATTAAATGTTGATTTGTGAGTGGCCCCCGAAAGCTTTCCGAAGAGGTTCGAAGCCGAAGTCCGAGAGGGCTAATGAACTGATTCTCTCCAGAGGAGCTCAGGGCTTTCTTCCAAACCCAGAATCGATCGGGAGTCAATAATTTCGATGCCCCTTTCCTTCTTCTCGTCCCGACTCGGTGCGGTTTCCTCCGACAAATACTTAACCATTTCCGCAAACGTCCGTGGGGCGAGATTGAAATATTTATAGCGAACCCTTCACCTGAGCTTGGGGTGGGGGAGATCCGCTGGGTGAAGGCGAACTTCGTCCAGTTTCAATTTGGTTTAGGTTCTCTCAAAATGTAACAGGGTATTGGTTTTCTGTTTGCATTTGTTGTCCTTTGTCTAGGAATTTTTAAAAAAATAGCTTAGATTGTTGGATTAGTGGATATGAAGTAGGTGTTGCATAAAGGATTTTTTGTTACAATAAATATGGATGTTTGTTAATTGTAATGTCAGAAATATAATAGAGAACTTTTGAAAATGCTACATTGAAGGTAAGTCTCCCGAATCGTAGCCCAGTGGTAACATGCTCAGCTAGCGTGCAAGCGGGCTCGGGTTAGAATCCTCTAACCACATATCACTACTAATCCTCTAACCACATATCACTACTGATTACGTTAGATAACATAGCACTACACTACTGATCACTACTAGTACGACATATCCGATGGGAGGGGCCTCTAATACAATCAGTAGTGATATGTCGTTAGAGGTGTAGTAGTGATCAGTAGTACGACTTTTCACTACAGATTCTACATAACATACTGAAGTAGTGATATATATAACTGCTTCAATATGATATTTAGAATCCTCTAACATAATCACTACTTTCAGAAAAGAAGAAACTCAATACAGCAGATGGACAATTTTGGTAATAAATGACTAAAATATGAAAATTAAATGAAATAAATGTAAACCCATTTTTGTGTAAAGATTTGATTTGTCAGTCTACATCACTCTACTCCATTTTGTGAAAACTGTTAGACAGAGTCTACATTAACTGTCTGTTAATTAGACAGGGGCTTACATTTTAATGTGGGTTCTAAACCACTAACAAACATTCATTCCACCCCCAGGATGTATATTTGTTAGTGGTTTGGAATCCACGTTATACTGTAGGTCCCGTGTGTAAAGAATCTTGCATGGTTAGTCAGGCTTCATGGTACGATTTTCTGGGGGTTTTCTCATGCGACACTCAAATACGGGGTAGTTGCCCTTAGAAGTCTCCCAACTTCTCCAACGTTCTCCATTCAGCGCCCGTTGGGCTGTTCGTAACATACATCAACGACAAATTCAAATCTATGTAATAAATGAATCTGGAATGTTATTGAATATAAAGTCAGAATGAAAATGGAAAATTTATTCATACCGTTACAATTATGGTAAATTTACCTTAACTGTTGCAATAGTCTATTGAACTGTGTTAGCCAGCAAATTGAAAGTCAGGGCTTATCGTATGTAAAAACTATCTTATATCGTGGTAAATAGTAAAAGCAATCAGTATGTTAAAGATGAATTAAAAATTTAAGTATAAATTAGCAAAATTTCTTTTTTTGTACAAATATATACTGTTTCTTTTTTTATTAATTTATTTTTATTTAATTAATTTATTTATTTATTAAGATTTTCCATTGGATTTTAATTATTCTTTTCAACTTAGGGTAGTCAAAGGAAACTCCCTGAACCAAGTATGCATTCCACTTTAAATACATAATCTTAAGATATGATATTAAAATATATTTTATATGATATCTTTTATTATATTTGTTATATTTGTTTTTCTTAGTATATTATATTTTAAGGTAAAAAATATTTATATCTCTAGAAATGTAAATCACTGATTTTCAAAGCCAAAAAGTTTTAAAAATATTACTATAGTTCCAAATTTTATAAATAAAATTTTTATAATTTTCATAAAATAAATAATCAATAATTTTTTAATGATAATAATCAATAATATTTTTAAATATTGGGATTGTAATTTTATGTATTTTTTTTCATTTTCTAATGCTAAATGATAAATAATTAATTATGTCGTTAAAATTTTATGTAGTCAAATGAAATCAAAATAACAATTACGTTATTAAAAAAGAGAACCAATGAAATTAATTGAAGTAAAAAAAAGTTCTTAGTTTACCTAATTTTAACTTTCTGAAGATGCGTTTATAAATAATGTTACGTTGAATTTTAAAACCATTCTGCAATTTTTAAATATTTCCACAAAAATGTGAATTAAAAACTTTTAAACCTTGATCGAAATCTCTGGCAACTTCTGCTCAGAAAGCAATATGCGCAAGTTTAAATTGAGGTGCAAATTTCAATAAAACTCCTTCCCTTTTCACGTAAGTCTATCATTTCATACACCTCCCTTTATTCAGTTCCATGACCGTAACTTTCCAATACCCGAGAAATCTCTTCAAAAGAGTTGGTTCAAAAATTTGGAAGAGAGTTTAAAGACCCAGCAACATCTCAGGGAAGAAAACACCAAATCTTTCAACCCTTTTCCTGTATCATTAAAAATTCATAACTTTGAATTCCATTTGCGCTCAATAATCTCGAAACAAGATCTAAAGGGATTTTAGGGTCCAGCTATTTCCATAACAATCATAGGATAGATTCTATTTACCATTTAAATGGTAACACTATTATGTGTAAGGGAGATCGGAATGGGCCAGGTAGGGTCCTCCGATGGGAGGGTTTCGAACAAAGAAACGAAAGAGCTGTTATCAGGTGCCAAAATGATCGGCCGCTCATTGGCCCATCGATTGCACGTGCAGGTTCTTTGAATCACCTGGTTCGGCTGGCATTGAAATTCAGATTAAAGCCCGCCGAATGCTCATTAATTATGCTCGACCACTTTGCAAAAGGCTTGATTACACTCTCGCATATATTATGTATTCATAGATAGCAGCGTCGTAAATAATTTGGTTACATTCGGAGTTTCCGGCATAGCGCTAATAACAGAGATTAACGGATGAAGCACCTCCCTTCCGTTGGTCATCCCCTTAATCTCTCACTCGCCCCCTGGACCCAAAAGGCCGGGGGCATAACTCATTTTCTCCTTCCGAGGTAGTCCTCTCCAGGGGAACGTTAGCAGTCTCTGCCCTGGGGCCACTACCACAGCACCTCGCAAATCCCAGTAATGAAATCCAAATAGGAAATCTTCGAACTCATTTTTCTCGCCGGCAAAAGCCACAAACAAATCACAGCCTCGGGGGGCACTGGGTGTCTTAACTCTTCCCGGCCACAGATAAGCGGGCATAAATTTCCAGATCTTTACCCCAGTCTTCTTTACTTTTTATGCAAATTGCTGTTTGCGTGGAAGCAGCCCTTGGATGAATGCGGATATAATGAGAGCCCGGCAATCTGCAGACCTGTAACATTTGCAAAGGCCCAGAGAGAAGCCGAAATTGTTAATCAGGTCGAGAGGTGTACGCGTATGCGTGCGTGTGAGAGAAAGGGTTTTGCATAAAGTTGTGCAGCAGCACCAAATGGGCTCTCCCCCAACAAAATAGCAACACGGCACGTTTCGCGAGAACTCGTCGCTAATGTGGCGATGAGGTCAATTAAAACCTGGCCCCTCACTCCTCTCTGTTCGCGAAAATCGAAATCAACGGTTTCGATCGCTTTTCCTCTTCCTCATTGGTTTTGCGATTCTTCCGAGGAAAGTTTTAAGAGTTTCCGACGAAATCAAAGAGCGCTAGAGAGGGTAATCCTCGCCACCAACGCTTTCCTTTCAAAAGAGTTTATTATTCTTAACGAAACTGTTCAAAAATTTAAGTTTATGACAAAGGAATTCTCCTCTTACTTTCCGAAATAAAGACAGAAGAATAAACTGAAGGTTAAAAGTGAAGTCCATTAGACGCATATTTTATTTCAGCCAACAAACTTATTAAGGCATGTTGATAATTACAAAGTTAATTTAATAAATTATCATCCATTGTTAACGTTAAAACATTTATAACTCATGGACCAGTTAGAAAACCATCAATTTAATAAATTTTATAAATGAAAATGAACAATTTATCTTCCCAAGAAACCATTACCCCTGATATATTAACTAATTATCTGTGTCCATTCTGTCGCTTAATCAATACTATTTTATTTTATATTACATAATTTTATAAGGTTGTGACAAAATTTGTATACCATCACATGCCGTAATTTCTCATCATGATTTTAACTATTTTTTTATTTTTACTGTTTTATATACCTTTCGTTTCACTTCTGCTTATGTTAATTAGGTAGCATCATATAATATTTTTATATATCTTGAAATTCAATGTATTCCTGGAATTCCATTGTTAAAAGTTTTTTGAATTACAACTTTTGTGTTATTTTTACCACCATTTTAACTGATATAGCCTAGGATACATATCAGCTTTCTCTTTATTTTAAATATAAAGTTTTCTCATTATTTCAGATATATATCAGTAAATATCATACTCGTTATATCAGATTTATATCAGTATAAATCAGTTTTCTCATTATTTCAGATATATATCAGTTTTCCCATTATTTTAAATCTATAGCAGTATATATCAGTTTTCACATAATTTCAGATATATATCACTTTCCTCATCATTTCAGATATGTATCAGTTTTCTCATTATTCCAGATATATCAGTATATATATCAATTTTCTCATTATTTCAAATATATATCAGTATATATCAGTTTTCTCGTCATTTCAAATATATATCAGTATATATCAGTTTTCTCATTATTTCAGGTATATATCCATTTTCTCATTATTCCAGCTATCAGTTTTCTCATTATTTCAGGTATATATCCATTTTCTCATTATTCCAGATATCAGTTTTCACATTATTTCAGATAATGTTTTATTATTTCAGATGTGTGAGATGTATTTTCCAATCTTGCCAGTTTAATTACATTGGTTGCACTCGCTTTAAACACTTTTCTGAAAAACAAATAGACTCGGTGGAGATTACAAAATTAAGCATGGCATTGACAGCTAGACTCCCTGATTGGATTTTACAGGACTTTTCTTAAAAAGACATATGCAAAAAGCGGTACATTCTGGGTAATGTGGAATTTACTAAAATTCTGTCATATCAGAGGGCCATGACGTGATAGTTAAATATCTGGCATTGAAAAAATACATATTTCAGATCTATCCTAAAGAAAACATATTTATTTAAACTTGTAAAAATATTCTTAGAAAAAATAATCCCGCAGAAATCTTTCTTCAACATTTATATTCCTGAATAAACTATTTGATAAATCCTTTAAATTTCTCTAACAACCTGGATAGTTTTCTTTCGATATTTTCTATTCCCAAGGCTTACTTTTGAAATGCCTGTTTCGATTTCCATATTATTCTGTGCAATATTTTTGATTCTCAATATTTTCTAGAAGAATTTGTTTTTCATTTTATTCATAATATTTTTGGAGGGGAATAGCTAGTTTAAATTACTGAGGAAAAGCTGAAATTTAAATAGTATGAACTTTAAGTTATCTGAAATTATTCTTGCAATGTTAATTTTTACGTACTACATATAAATAAAACAATTTGAAATACGTGGTATCTAGACAGATAGCTAGTCTAAAGAACATTTCATAGATTTATAAAATTTCTTAATCTTTTCTAAAAATGACTTGAAGCTAATTTGGTTTAACTCTTTGTAAAACATCAAGGCGTTTCATTTTTCCATCTTTGTCACATAATAAAAAAATAATAATCATTATATTATCTATGTTATAAAAACACTCCCATACGTATACCTCCTGTTATTTGGTTTTATTATTAATAAAACATCAAGGCATTTCATTTTTCCATCTTTGTCACATAATAAAAAATAATAATCATTATATTATCTATGTTATAAAAACACTCCCATACGTATCCCTGCTGTTATTTGGTTTTATTATTAATAAAACATCAAGGCATTTCATTTTTCCATCTTTGTCACATAATAAAAAAATAATAATCATTATATTATCTATGTTATAAAAACACTCCCATACGTATCCCTGCTGTTATTTGATTTTATTATTAATAAAACATCAATACATTTCATTTTTCCATCTTTGTCACATAATAAAAAAATAATAATCATTATATTATCTATGTTATAAAAACACTCCCATACGTATACCTCCTGTTATTTGGTTTTTATTATTAATAAAACATCAAGGCATTTCATTTTTCCATCTTTGTCACATAATAAAAAAATAATAATCATTATATTATCTATGTTATAAAAACACTCCCATACGTATACCTCCTGTTATTTGGTTTTATTATTAATAAAACATCAAGGCATTTCATTTTTCCATCTTTGACACATAATAAAAAATAATAATCATTATATTATCTATGTTATAAAAACACTCCCATACGTATACCTCCTGTTATTTGGTTTTATTATTAATAAAACATCAAGGCATTCATTTTCCATCTTTGTCACATAATAAAAAAATAATAATCATTATATTATCTATGTTATAAAAACACTCCCATACGTATCCCTGCTGTTATTTGGTTTTATTATTAATAAAACATCAATACATTTCATTTTTCCATCTTTGTCACATAATAAAAAAATAATAATCATTATATTATCTATGTTATAAAAAACACTCCCATACGTATACCTCCTGTTATTTGGTTTTATTATTAATAAAACATCAAGGCATTTCATTTTTCCATCTTTGTCACATAATAAAAAAATAATAATCATTATATTATCTATGTTATAAAAACACTCCCATACGTATACCTCCTGTTATTTGGTTTTATTATTAATAAAACATCAAGGCATTTCATTTTTCCATCTTTGACACATAATAAAAAATAATAATCATTATATTATCTATGTTATAAAAACACTCCCATACGTATACCTCCTGTTATTTGGTTTTATTATTAATAAAACATCAAGGCATTTCATTTTTCCATCCGTGTCTCATAATAAAGGATAATCATCCTCATTATATTATCTATACTATGAAACATTACCATGCATATACCTCCTGTTGTAAGAACGCTAGAGCTTAATCTTTCTTTTGCTATTAATTAATACTTGATAAATTAAAAAGATGATTCAAACATTTAGGTAATAAAATTAATCGATCGCAGTTTACTGTGAGATGTTTATAAGGCTCCTTTGAAAAGAGGAATACACACAAAGCATTTAGGACTGCCAATATACAGATGCTTAAACTATTAACCCAAATAATTTCTTTTGAGATATACAAATCTTTTGTATACATTTATTGATTTATCCTTTATTGATTCTATGAAGTTACTTCATTGACATTGAACAATGTTAACTTTGGGAACTTTCATGGTGTAAAATTAGTAATACACCAAAATAAAAAACACTACAAAGCCCTAAATATGTGAAAGTTTCAAAAATGTAAGTAAAATAAACATAATTACAAAAATGAATAAAGCCATAGAATAAAATTTGTAATTCATATCTTAAAAATTAATATATATATATATTACGGTAAAATATGATTAATACGGTGTTTATGCAAATTACCTGTGATTTTGCACAATCACCAGCAACATGGAACGGTTATTATGCATAATCACCTGTGATTATGAATAATCAATGATGCTGCAATAAGCTTAATTTTCCAGCAATTGCTTTGGTCATACCCTATACTTTGCAACTGATTACCCTATCACCAAAAAGAAGTTCATATCTTTCCTCGAATTCCAGGTGCTTTGATTCATTCTCGCATTTCAAGAAACAGTTACAGTCTCAGTAGGTTCTAAGGAAAATGCCTTATGTGAGGCGATAGGTAGTTGAATAAATGTACCGTTAAGTGAAGTGTAATTCTACCACCAATTACGTAGAAAGGTAAACATACGTTTTCAAGAGCACATTCACCATAACATCAGATATACTAGATCTACACATAAAACAGAAAATTGTGCATACAGAGCAGAATCAATAAATTTTTCAAAACTAACCGAAATAGTCATGGTAGCCATTTTTAAATTTTTCTTGGCGCTTTGAACAATAGTATATTCATTATATACAAGTGAAACCATTTTGAAATTCAAATTTATAAGCACCAGAAATTTTCATTTTAGAATATTGAAATCGAATTGTTTACACTTTCAAGGATCTTTGCGGCCTTTAATGATTTTTAATTCGAATGCAGGCAGAAAATTTCTATGGCGTTCTTGAAATGATACCGAAAAATAATTTAGACGTCAAATAAATGCTCAATACGTTCATCACTGGTTTGATTCGCCTTCCTCAGCCATTAATGATCCACCCAAATAAATGACTTTTTTTCCCCTTTTTTATTCTTTTATGTGATAAAATAAAGTCTTTATGGGACATATTCTTCAACAAAACTTTTTTTTTTGAGTAATTAATATATTTAACATCGGTCATTTTGAAATCTATTATAATTATTGATTTTATTAGGTATTACATACAAAGAGCTCTAGCGCTTAGAGAATTAGAAAGCGATAGAATAATAATGCATAATAGAAATTAATGTGTAGTTTATCGTAGTATTAAGGAAGAGAATTAGATTTCGTAAGAACCGATGCACCCCTTTCCATTCTAATCACTATACTCCCCGTTAATTCAGATTCCTCATTACACGACAAATATCTCTTTACTTGTCCTTCAAAAAATCACAGATAATTTATTGCATTTCATCACTATTTACAAAATTTTATCTTAATTCAATAAAAACATATATAATAAAAATAATAATCAATAAGTAAGTAATTAAAAAATAATAATTAAAGTCTAAAAAGTCATTTAATTTTTCACATTTTTAAATTTTTAATTCATAAATTTTTCTACTTAACCATTTTCATTTGCTCCTCAGCTTAATTTTCCAGCAATTGCTTTGATCATACCCTATACTTTGCAACTGATTACCCTATCACCAAAAAGAAGTTCATATCCTTCTTCGAATCCCAGGTGCTTTGATTCATTCTTGCATTTCAAGAAACAATTGCAGTCTCAGTAGGTTCTAAGGAAAATGCCTTATGTGAGGCGATAGGCAGTTGAATAGATGTCCCGTTAAGTGAAGTGTAATTCTACTACCAATTATGTAGAAAGGTAAACATCCGTTTTCAAAGCAGAAACAATGGAATCGATTATTGTAAGTGGTACTAGTCAGATATACGCTGCTCAAAGTAGTTTTGAAAGAAAGAATTAGTAGTTATTGTTTAATTCCTCTCCTTAATTTTCTTTTGATATTATATGATTTAAGATTTTAATTAATAAAAATATTAATTATTTTTGTTGTAAATAAAACCCTTCAGAAATTAACTTTCTCCTTCAATCCACTGCTATACTTTAATCCATCTGACTTGGTTGCTTGTCAATTTTTCTCACAATCGGTGGTTGGTCTATATTAAGTAAGTAAGCTGCCCTGTAAATTTCTCGGAAGTTTCTCTATAGTAACTATTAGATATTTTTTACTGATGCTTAAAAAAAATAATCAATATTTTGAACATTTTACAATTTTTAAAACAAGATATGAAAGAAAACAAAATAATAGAAAATCTCGGTAAAAAGTTTATACGTTGAAAAGTTTAAATATAAAAAGGAATTTTTTTTATTTTAGATTTAATTTAAAAACAATAGTTAATTTTTGTTCAGTATTTATTTTTTAAGATCTTACTTTGAAGATTTTGCATGTTATTACAATATGAAATAAATAATTGAATTTATCACATACTTAATGGAACACATTAATGATAAGAGATAAATAGAGCAGTTTTAGATGTTAGATAAAGTTAAAAAAACATGCAGTGATTTAAAGTTGCACTTTTGTGTTATATAACTTCACATTAACTTAAAACATTAGATTAATTATTTTTAAAAAACTACTATTGTAATACAAATAATTTATATAAGAAATTTGCTATCCATCATAACGGAATATACACAAACGTAACACTAATGCTGTGATAAAAGTTTCAAAACAATCACTGAAGTACTCACATAAAAATAATACTTCATAGATTTGAAGAAATGCTTCAATATCAGCAACTGAATAATTTATCATAAAGCTACCAGTTCTTGGAGGAGCACCAGGAATTTATTCGCCAACATAAAATCTATGGCACAAAATTATCAAAGTTGTGATGCCATAATAATGGCTAGATAATCTGTCAGCTCACATCATTTGAAATAATCAAATGAAAAGGTAATTCAAATATATTGACTCAAAAGGTAACTCAACAATAATTAACAATAAGTGACTCAAACGATAATTGAAATAATGTATTAAATAATTTATAAACTCCAAATACCTTTCAGTAAATATGATCTCGTAATACAATTATTTCTCTAATGACAAATATGTTTTGCTTTCTAATACTGAAAGAGAATTTAATTAAAAATATTTACATTGAAGCAGTTTTCCTTTTGATGTTTACATAGATACGTTGAAAATTTAATTATAACAGATCTCGATTTAGATCATATTGAAAAATGTTCAACTTGAACTTTCTCTGGAAAGTAAGTTACGGTTTTAACCAATTTGACTACAAGCATTACGGCTAAAGCGGAATTCCCATACTATACTAAATTTGTAAATCGCAAGCTTGACCTACTGGCCCTTGAAGCTTCTGATTGGCTATTGCTCTGCTGCGTGCGATTTTATTGGGTGGAAGTTCAGCTTAAGGGTCATCCCTGAGTTTGGGAATAGATTACCAGATTTTAGAACTGAGCACTTTCATAGCCGGCATATGATTAGATGAATTAATAATATAACAAGATCGTATCTTACCATTTTGCATTTTTTCCAAATAAATAAAAAAAAAATTTCATTTTTCTTTTATATAAAAACGGTTTAGTTTGAATCGGGTCATATAGTTTATTTCTCAATATGACATAAAATGAAGTTTATGAAAATTGTCAACCGTGAAAAAATGAACAGAATTTAATGAAATTTAATTAACATGTAATCTGTAATGATACAAAAAAGCGATTAAATTTTTAGAGCAAAAATGCGATGCATGTTGTGGCATCAGTTAAGACAAGTTTTGCAAATCTACCTGAAGAGTGGCATTTCAAACTGCTTCTATCCAGCCCAAATTTTGCACTATTGGGATTAAGAATTTTAAGAGCGTTAAGAATGAGTTGTCGACTAATAAAGTCCCATATGTGCTCAGTAGGTAACGTGTGGTAAATACGAAGGTCAATAAAAAAGCTTTATCTTTCGTGAGGAAAGGAAGAATTTAGTAATTCTAGAACCATTTAGATTGACAGTATCTATATAAATATGCCTTTTGGAATGTCTTGAAGGAAGGATATGACTTCCAGCTCCAAGACTTCTCTAACCATGAGGTCGCTATTGAGAGTATCTGCGGTTTTGAACAACTGTAACCACTCATGATATTCAGTAACAATCTAGACCATCGTTCTTGTGATCTATCCAATAAAAAACCGAAAAGCTGAAGATAGCTTTTATCTCCATAGTGACCAATCCGAACTCGGTCATCTCTGTAATCCGAATTGAAAAATCCGAAGAAACGATTAGTTGCCAATTGACACGCCAGCAGTTGTATTGATAAGAAAGTTGAAACCGGAGGCGTCGGTGTTTCTGCATCACGGTAATTCTGGGGATATGAATGTACACACATAATCTATGGCACAACATATACTGGCGGAATGTGTGAATGAAGTCGACATTGGCCACTTGTAGCAATGCTCCCACATTGTGCCAACCATCGAGATGAACCTGAACGGTTCATCACTGTCATGCAGTTGAAATGGCTGTCGTCTTACGTTGACAACAAATTTCGAGCTTTACTGTTGGTTTTAAGGCCCATCTTGTTCTTGTCTCACTCACACTGGTGTCGTGGCTTTATGGCCATTATTTGATGCAACTTCATGATAAGAAAAATCCTTTTCAAGCTAGTCGAAGATTCGCCCACATTCGAATTCATTAACTTGTTGATATATAGTGATTTCTAATGAGGTTTTTACAGCTAGAAAAGAACAACACATTACATTCAACATTCATCTGCAGCCTTTTATTTATAAAGAAGGTAATTCAGTTCTATTTATATATCTAAAAAGGCCGGAAGGTTCTATTCAGCTTACACATCAACTTTCACTCAAACAGACTTTTATTTATATAGATAGAAATTAAATTCTACTTATACAGCTATCAATGTCATTCTATTTATACAGCTAAAAAGGCCAGAAAGTTCTATTCAGCTTATACAACAGCTTTCTCTCAAATTCTAATCATTTGCATATCATACCTTTCTTCCTATTTTCTACAAATCTTCTTCCTTTCCCATTATCCCATAATAGTGTTGCAGTTTTCTTAAAAGGAAATGTAATATTTTAAAGCTTAAAAGGCTTTAATAAAAATATAGATGATTTACTTAAATCTTAGATAAAATTTCAACTTATTTCCGAAATCCCTTCTACTTATATATACGAGTTAAAGAAAAAAAATATGAATGGAAACTGTTTTCCTTTTATAGTAACCTTTTGTGAAAACATTTTCTATTTATAGTAACCTTTTCTGAGAAAACTATTACTAAAAACAGAAAATAAAAATTGCGTTATATTAAAATAAAACTGTAATACATTACATTAAAATACAGTTAAAAGAACATTATGCAGTAATATAGCTGCTTATTTCTCGTCAGTCAAATGATAATAAAGTGCATTTTATGCGTAAGAAGTTTAACGTTAAATTTTATTTATTAAGAGCATGACATTTCATAGAATGTTGTCAACTATTATGAACACCATTAAATCATAACGTATTGCTTGAAAATATAATACAGATTTATTTAGAGCATTTTATTGTTTTCAAATTTTGATTTTTGGTATTGTATTTTTGCTATAATTTTTTAATAAATTTTGATTTTTAGTATTGTATTTTTGCTATAATTTTTTAATAAATTTTGATTTTTAGTATTGTATATTTGCTATTTTGCTGCTTATTTCTCGTCATTCAAATGATAATAAAGTGCATTTTATACGTAAGAAGTTTAACGTTAAATTTTATTTATTAAGAGCATGACATTTCATAGAATGTTGTCATCTATCATGAATACCATAAAATCATAACGTATTGTTTGAAAATATAATACAGATTTATTTAGAGCATCTCATTGTTTTCAAATTTTGATTTTTAATATTGTATTTTTGCTATAATCCAAAAAGGTAAGATATTTTTCGAATGTAGATATGGAATGTCAGATCATATTAATGATTTAGATATATGTATGGATGCTCATTAAAATGCATAATGCAGGATATATATAACTATCTGTTATTAGAGCACTGGGTTATATCACGCCTGCACATAATGATGTATTGTCCATCATAAATTGATATATTATGTCATATTGATGATAATGCATATGCGTGCGTGCTTATGTATATATGGCATATGGGTGTTTGTTGGTGCTGGCTAGCGTAACTTCATTTTTTTTTAAATACTTATTATCATTTTATTTACTTGTTTGATAGGTTATTTTTAATGAGGTTGGAGATACTTTCGTGTTTTACGATGATTTGTAATTTTAAATAATAGAAATCTATTTTTATAAGCTATACTTCTATAGATGGTTCAGTTCACAAAACATTGATTTATCGTCCAAACATATTATTTTTTTATTTTTATTGGTGAATATTAATATTAATATTATTTAAATGAGCATAATTCATTATGACATTTATTTATATGTGAACTAATATTGATATTAATTCAATCAATTGCATAACTATTTTAGGTGATGTAAATATTGAATTTGATTAAAGGTCAATAAAAATGAAAATAATGATTTGGATTTCTTTTTCTCATCTTAGCTCATAAACTTTCTGAACCTTTCATCTAAAATAGTAAAGGTGTTCACTAACCAGTGGTAAAGAACTGGTTAACTCTATAATATACATGAAATAAATATATTATAAAATAAAATGCATAAAACAAAATATACATGAACCCCTAGTTAATGTATGTTTTCCACTGCAGGGTTTCCTGAATAATTGGACAAATTTATTTTAAAAAATATTACAAGATACACGTATAATACTTCTTTAGTATCTATAACGTAAGTGTCAATAAATATCAGCGTTGGATCACTCTGTAGTTTTAAATACATCCAAGAAATACTCGATTCCATGCCAAGTGTTGGCAATATTTGAAGAATAATGGAATTTATAGCAGCTGTGATACGTTGCTTCAGAAGCTACAAGTTAGTTCAAAACATCTGATGCACATAACTTAAGCTGATGTTAAATCTGAAGCGTTTTCTCTTAGAAGTTCCATAACCCTCAAATACTTATCAATATATATGGCGTAAAATCGAATATCGCTCCTAACCTCTTTGTGAATGATTTTTATAGTAGGAAAGAAAATGACTTTTTTTTGTTTTATTATGATTTATTCATTTTATATTGACAGGAATCCAAAAAAAAAAAAAAAAAAAAAAAAATGAGGAAAACCATAAAATTGCACAAAAACCATAACGTCCAAATTTGTGGTCGCTGAGTAATAGTATTTTATAAGCGAAATGATTTCACACATTCCAGGCATAAATTATTCGCTATTATTATTATATAAATTTTTCTTTTTTACTATTAAAACTAATTATATTTAATATACCTAATTTAATTTTTATCAAATATTAACCATTTGTTCAAATAATCCAACAACATTGTTGGTTGAAATACTACTTTACGTCAAAAATATAACACTATACATCATAAATATAATCTAAATACTACTTTATTATTTTCATATTTCTAATTGTACGCTGTAAATACTGTTATTAGTGCAGCCTATAACATTTGTATTTTTCTTGTTGGTTGGTTTGTCGTTATACGGTCATTTTGTGCACACTTTAGGCTAATTAGACTGGGATCTACAGTTTAACGTGGGTTCCGAACCACTCACAAACATCTATGCCACTGCCAGGAATTTTTCCTGTTGAGAGATTCTAAAGGGAATAATTTAATATCAAATTTTTGTTCTTTTTATTAATAATACTAATTATAATTATAAAAAATTAAATGTCCTCGTATGTTGCCAAAGGGGTTAAATATTATCTTGAAAGACACTACGAGCAACCAAAGAATCGTCCATAAAAATTTATTAACTATTTCACTTATATAGTAAGTTACTAAAGACATTATATTTCAATCTTTGCTAGTTTTTTTTTAAGTAACTTTACTATGTGTCCAATTATTGCCAGACATCCTGTGTAATCCATAACGGGTTAAATCATATTTGATGTTAACACTTAAAACCAGGGCTGAAGATATTATTAACGTCCCAGACATTTTATACCGCAGATGCTCTGTTGATTTGGTCTTTATTGAATTTTGAAATTTCATGATTTTTATGTCTGAAGTAGAGGGAATTTCATTGGAAATATTTAATATGAAATTTGGAAACAAGGAGAAGAATTCTGATAAAATTAATTCCGTTTTCAAAACGAAAATCAATATTTAAAATAATAACTGATGGAGAAATGAAAGGAAATTTTAATTTAATGTGCAGTGAATTCATTCCAATCCTTCTGTTTTATTTATGCAATTATCTGTTTTTCAAATGCAACTCCTTCTGTTTTATTTAAGCAATTATATCTGAAATGCGACATTAAATTTGGTTTCTTTCGACGATATATCTGAATTCTCAGAGTTATAATTTTGATTCTAAATGTGTTCTAAAAATAGAAAAGTCTATGTGAAATATATTTCAATTCTGTCCAGGCATATTACACCATAGATGCTCTGTTGACTTGGTCCTTAATGAAATTTTGAAATTTCACAAATTTTATGCATGAAATAGGGGGGATTTTATAGGAAATATTCAGTGTAAAATTTGCGAACAAAGGGAAAAATTCTGTTAAAATTCCGTTTTGAAAACGAAAATGAATATTTAAAATAATAGTTGATGGAGAAATGAAAGAAAATTTTAATTTAATGGGCAGTGAATTCATTCAAATCCTTTTGTTTGTTAAAATATACTTTGTGAGAAATTGATTAAAAGAGAAATATTTGGTAAGACAGTTTGTTCAGTTGTCATTTTTATTCCATGCATTGTTTTCAAAATACATTTAATGCATCATTAAGACTTGTATTCCAAACTTGAATGTACGTTATCATTTAAACAAATTTCACTTGATGGTTTACTATTATTACTATACAAAAGAATTCTGCCGCAAGAATCAAACTTTCTTAGAAAAGACTTATCTAAGAAAAGAAAATATCAAAATCATGAGAAATTCATTGGAATATTCTTGTGAACAAGCTGCGTGATATTGGGTAAGTAAATGCAAACTATATACTAGGAACAACATAAAGAGAAAAATAATCTGTGACCATGCCAGAAAAAAGAAAAGCAATAGAGCTATGAGGTATCATATTTTTAAAACGATATATTTTTAAATCGATTTTTATATCAATATCGGTTTCATATATTCAATCAACGTTGTATCCATTTCAAATGATTTTTCGAGCTATGAATTAACAAAAGAATTGAGGTTTCTACTTGGATGGTATTTATAAATCAATGAGTTTTGAAAAATGTGCAATAAATAACAAGGAGGAAATTTAATTTAGGTTGTAAACCTTCTGTTTTATTTATGCAATTACCTGTTTTTTTTATGCAACTCCTTCCGTTTTATTTATCCAATTCTCTCTTTTTCTAATGCAACTCCTTCTGTTTTAATTACGCAACTATCTGTTTTTCTTATGCAACTCATTCTGTTTTTCTTATGCAACTCATTCTGTTTTATTTATGTAATTATCTTGTTTTTTAATGCAACTTCTTATGTTTCATATATGCAATTATATCTCAAATGCGACAGTAAATTTGATTTTTTTTTCGACGATATATTCGACTTCTGAGAGTCATAATTCTGAATATAAATGTGTTCTAAAAATAGAAAACGTCTATGTGAAATATATTTCAATTCTGTCTGTAAAGAAGAAAAACCATTAAAGCACACATATTTCTTAAAATGAGGAGAAGGTGATTTAATGTTCTGTTTAATTGTATTTCATCCTTTTTATATCGACAACAATTCAGTGAGCCCAAAAAAATTTTTTTTTAATTCTAACATTTAAAAAAAGTTTTGTCCACATATTGCTCCATAGAACGCTAGTGGTAAATTATGAATAAGAATATTGCATTGCCTCAAGATATTCAGGTTCCTTGCATTTTTTATAAATATAGGAAATTCAACACACAATTTTCGTTCATATACCTTAGAACATTATTGATTTTCAATTCTTTATGCTCGGGAATCTAATGTTTTAATATACCTTACTTGTGATCTAGTGGTAACATGCACAACAAACATTCGCAAGCGCTAATATTCCAATCTGCTGGTGGCGCCCGTTGTAGTTACTGCTTTCAGAAATGAGGAGTCTAGGTGAAAATTTAGACAGAATTAATAGATATCTCTCATCGACAATCAGTCTGTTGGGTGGGATCAGATATCAGATATATCCCAATATATACACTGAAGTGACAAAAGTCATGGGATACCTCTTAATATTGTGTCGACCCTCCTTTCGCCTGGCGAAGTGCAGCAACTCGACGTGGCATGGACTCAACAAGTCGTTGGAAGTCTTCTGCAGGAATATTGAGCCATGCTGTCTCGATAGACGTCCATAATTGTGAAAGCGTTGATGGTGCAGGATTTTGGGCACGAACAGACCTCTCGATGATGTCCCATAAATGCTCGATGGGATTCATGTCGGGCGATCTAGGTGGACCAGATCATTCGTTGGAATTGTCCAGAATGTTCTTCAAACCAATCGCGAACAGTTGTGGCCCGGTGACATGGCGCATTGTCATCCATAAAAATCCCATCGTTGTTTGGGTACACGAAGTCCATGAATGGCTGCAAGTGATCTCCAAGTAGCTGAACATAAGCATTTTCAGTCAATGTTCGGTCCAGTTCGCACTAGAGGACCAAGTCCATGCCATGAAAAAACAGCCCACACCATTACGGAGTCACCACCAGCTTGAACAGTGCCTTGCTGACAGTTTGGGTCCGTGGCTTCGTGGGGACTGCGCCACACTCGAACCCTACCATCAGCTCTTACCAACTGAAATCGTGACTCATCGGACCAGGCCACGGTTTTCCATTCATCTAGGGACCAACCGATATGCTCACGTGCCCACGAGAGTCGCTGCAAGCGATGTCGTTGCGATGCTTGTCTGTTAGAATTTACGACTCTTTGCAGACGTCGCCGGTCTCGGTCGTTAAGTGCAGGCGGTCGACCACTGCGCTGTCCATGGTGGGATGTTATGCCTGAAATTTCATACTCTCGGCACACTCTTGACACAGTGGATCTGGGAATGTTGAATTCCTTAACGATTTCCGAAATGGCATGACCCATGCGTCTAGCTCCAACTAACATTCCGCGTTCAAAGTCTACTAATTCCCGTCGTGCGGTCATCATCACGTCAAAACCTCTTCACATGAATAACTTGAACAGAAATGAAAGCTCTGCGCATTTATACCTGTTCTACGCGATGCTACTGCCATCTGAAAATTTGCATATTGCTATCCCATGACTTTTGTCACTTCAGTGTATATACTCTGTTTTATATCAGATATTCCCAATGTTGGCACAGAAAGAAGCATATTTTAATACCTGATATCATAAATAAATGTTTGCTATTCTCATAGAAAAATTATCGATCCCATTCTTTTAAAAATATTATTTTCAAAAGAAAAATATTTGTATAAGTATACAATTTATATTCGTAGCTGAAAGTTTTTGACACTAAAATATTCAAAACTCTTACATTCCGTTATGTAAACCTACAAATGTAATTCCATTTCATTTTTGCTTTTAAAAAAAAGTCTCCAAAACCTATATTTATCTATAAAAATTTTTTAAATTCTTATGAAAGTATCGTAGAAAATAGCATTATTAATGTATAAAGTAGAAATTGAGTAGTGCAATTTTAATACAACAGCGGTTAAATTATATAGAAGAACACTTTTTTAAAGTGTGACAAATGCATGTGGTGCGAATATATGTTGGAGACATTTGCAGGGAAAGATTTTGCTATATTTTAATATAGTTTTAACCCTACTACTTACACTCAATTTATTTATTATAAATAATATTATTCGAAATTTTAAATTAATTTTTTTACGTATTTTTGCAGTTAACAATCTATTTACTTATGTAAGTAGTATACATCATTTTAATCTCCAAAATTTTATATACCATGCTTCATCTTTAATGATGATGTTTTAAAAATATTAAATGATAAAATAAATAGTATAACGTAAAATATAAAATATGCAGTATAATATAAATATATATATATATACACTGAAGTGACAAAAGTCATGGGATAGCAATATGCAAATTTTCAGACGGCAGTAGCATCGCGTAGAACAGGTATAAATGCGCAGTGCTTTCGCAGAACTTTCATTTCTGTTCAAGTTATTCATGTGAAGAGGTTTTGACGTGATGATGACCGCACGACGGGAATTAACAGACTTTGAACGCGGAATGTTAGTTGGAGCTAGACGCATGGGTCATGCCATTTCGGAAATCGTTAGGGAATTCAACATTCCCAGATCCACTGTGCCAAGAGTATGCCGAGAGTATGAAATTTCAGGCATAACATCCCACCATGGACAGCGCAGTGGTCGACCGCCTGCACTTAACGACCGAGACTGGCGACGTCTGCAAAGAGTCGTAAATTCTAACAGACAAGCAACACTGCGTCAAATAACCGCAGAAATCAATGCGGGACGTACAAGGGACTTGTCTGTTAGAACTGTGCGGAGAAATTTGGCTTTCTTGGGCTATTCCAGCAGAAGACCGACTCGAGTGCCTTTACTGACAGAACGACATCGCTTGCAGCGACTCTCGTGGGCACGTGAGCATATCGGTTGGTCCCTAGATGAATGGAAAACCGTGGCCTGGTCCGATGAGTCACGATTTCAGTTGTTAAGAGCTGATGGTAGGGTTCGAGTGTGGCGCAGACCCCAAAAAGCCATGGACCCAAACTGTCAGCAAGGCACTGTTCAAGCTGGTGGTGGCTCCGTAATGGTGTGGGCTGTTTTTTCATGGCATGGATTTGGTCCTGTGGTGCGACTGAACCGAACATTGACTGGAAATGCTTATGTTCAGCTACTTGGAGATCACTGCTTCATGTACCCAAACAACGATGGGATTTTTATGGATGACAATGCGCCATGTCACCGGGCCACAACTGTTCGCGATTGGTTTGAAGAACATTCTGGACAATTCCAACGAATGATCTGTCCACCTAGATCGCCCGACATGAATCCCATCGAGCATTTATGGGACATCATCGAGAGGTCTGTTCGTGCCCAAAATCCTGCACCATCAACGCTTTCACAATTATGGACGTCTATCGAGACAGCATGGCTCAATATTCCTGCAGAAGACTTCCAACGACTTGTTGAGTCCATGCCACGTCGAGTTGCTGCACTTCGCCGGGCGAAAGGAGGGCCGACACGATATTAAGAGGTATCCCATGACTTTTGTCACTTCAGTGTATATATATATTTCTTAAAAAGGTTCCTATTTGATCAAGAGTAAAACTGACAGATAATTAAAAGATCATTTTACAGCTACAGTGTCGAATGGAGTTGTATCGTGATTCTTGATGGTTTAGATCAGGGATCTCCAAACTTTCCAGGCTTAGGGCCATACTGTTTACTCCAGTAAGTACCAAAGGTCAAAACCGTTTTAATTTTTCTGCCATTATCTATAATTTCTAGACCAGTCGCTGACCGTACGCGCTCTGAGCGAGCATACGCTTGCTAACTACAAACTACTGTCAGTGAAAAATCATAATTACATAAATCTCATGAGTATTTTTTTAGCTTTTCCGTTCCTGATGGATTTTCAGGATAAAAATCATATGTTTGATTCAGGATATATACATTTCAAACATCGATATGCATACATATGCGATACTCTTTACCCCAACATAACTACCGAGGGTAACCGCGGGATGTTCACTAGTTTATAATGTTAGTGGGATTCATTTCAATTATTTGTTAGTTGTTATGCTTAAGTTAAATTTTCTGCATATTATGCTTGTCATTAAACTTTACCTAGCAAGTAAATAAAACCGAGTTATTATCATTCTGTGTTTTTTTTTATCCAACTTATTACAGCAACAATAAGTTATTCGCTGTCGCGGGCTAGATTGAGGACACTGGCGGGCCGGATTTGGCCCGCGGGCCGTAGTTTGGAGACCCCTGGTTTAGAGTACGAGTTTAAAGTACAGGTTCTATAAACTTAAAAAACCCTAAAATGGTATATAATTTTGCACTTTAGAAACTGGTTTCGATATCACTAGATTGCTTACTTCAGTATTCTGGTTTTCTTCATATTTAAAATAGTACTAAATCGCAAATAGTAAAAATCTATGTAAGAGTAAAATAGCACTTACATAGATTGTCAGGAAGACATTACTCCTCCTTTCTAGTAAATATAGTAGTACAAAAGCCTCCTCTTATGCGTGGTACATCCTGAATAACATTGGATCTGTTGCATATTTGCCAAATTAATGACGAACGACCTCATATGAAGTTGTTCAGCAAAAAAAAAATTTTTGATTTTGTTTTTTTAATTAAATCACATATTGATTAGGCAGTTCTTCTTCTAAGTGATTTCCTCTGTAAACCATCATTATTATTTGTCTGTATTCCATCATTATCAATTTTGTCTATATTTCATCAGTATTTAATTGTTTTTCTATATTACATCATTAGTCAATCATTTTATTTATATTACATCAGTATTTAATTATTTTTCTATATTACATCCTTATTAAATTTTATATATATTACATTATTATTCAATCATTTTGTCCATTTTACAACATTATCCAATCATTTTGTCTACATTACATCGTTATTCAGTCATTTTTTCTATATTATATTATTATTCAGTCATTTTTCTATATTACATCATTATTCAATCATTTTGTCTATTACATCATTATTCAATCCTTTTATCTGTATTGCATCATTATACAAACATTTTTTTGTATTACATCAATATTCAATCATTTTGTCTATGTTATATCGTTATTCAGTAATTTTGTGTATATTACATCATTATTCAGTTATTTTGTCTGTAATTGCATCATTATTCAACTATTTTTTTTATATTGCATCGATATTCAATCATTTGGTCTACGTTACATCGTATTCAGTCACATTTTCTATATTCAATCATTTTTCTATATTACATCAATATTCAATTATTTTGTCTATATTACATCATTATTTAATCATTTTGTCTACATTATGTCATTATTCAAACGTTTTGTCTGCATTATTCCTCATATATTCCAGAAATATCTTATGTACAGGCTGGGATATTAAATATCCTAATAATCATCATTCAGTCCATAGGAAAAAAAATAATCGCTACGTATCACTCAAAATATTACAAAGACTGTAATGGTACTTCAGTGGCAGAAGACCATTATGAACCCTGAAGGCGGAAGACACTTTATTTTGTTTTTGGAAAACACTCGGACGAAGTAGTTTCGTCAAACTGAAATAAATAAAACAGATGTAGGAGGGTTGGTGAGAACTGAAGTGGAAATCGGATCCTGGACATTGACAGCTTGAAAAATCGCAATTGGAATGTAATTTGTAGCACTTGGCATAGCGGCTGCAGCAACCAAATAACACTGTTTCGGTTCTGTCTGCAATCTTATGGAATGTAATGTCACAACATCAAAGAGAAATTTGGTGGCGCTGTTCTTTTGTTTCTACACAATTTCGAAGTCCCCCTTCCGGTCCATTACGTCACGAATACGTCCCTTGTGGGTGCATGATCAGCCTTTAAGGGGCAGGGGGAGGAGAATTGGGGGTGCACTCGAGAGAGGGGTGACAACAAGACGGAACATAAATGATAACCGACATCGTCCATATCAGCATAAAATAAAAAGAAATGGTGTAAAGAAATAAAATTTGATCTTTTTTATCTAGCTCCAAGAATATTAATATCAAACTTCTTGACAAATGCTTTTTTTCCACCACCACATAAAACTGAAAAAGATGTTTGAAAAAAAAGGAGATTTCTTTGTTGTATCCTTTTGGGATACGTCCATATTTTTCTATGAATTTTAATCGAATTTCAGATAGTTGGATTAAAAAACTACCTATTTTCTTATAATTTTTCTTAAAAAATTATATAAAACTCATTGGAAAATATTAATTATACTTTTGGCATATCTAATCTGTCTTCTTGAGACAAAAATTCAGTAACCATTTTTTTTAAGAAATTCGGAATCAATTTTCTTAAAGAGAATGCAAAATAGTATATATAGATCATAGTATATAACAAGATCATACTATATAACTATGGATCATATAAATCATACTATATAACAAAATTTAAGAAATGGTACTTGTTGGCATGTTCGATATAGAGAGCATTGCTTTTTGGTCTTGTAAAATCGTGTATTACTAATAAACAAGGAATAATTTGATAAAAAAAAATTTTAATTATTTGTATTCAATAATTCAGTTATATAATTCTATTAATGAAAATTCAAAAAATTCTTCAAATATATGGAGGATGTATGTTAAAAACATTATTTCATTTATTATTATTTCGTTTCCTTTTTGCACAGAAATTTTAAAACATTTTCACTCATTTTATCCTAGTTAATAAGCTAAATTTGTATAAATTGGTATAGTATATTTATGCATATATTTCGATTTTACTTTAATTATATGTGTTTTTTAATTTCTATACAAACCCTTCTTATAGATAAAAAAAAATCTGGAATTTACTAAGCACTGGAATATCTGGAATTTACTAATTTATTTAATTAGCACTAATTATCATTATTTTGATTTTCAAAAATAGCACCCCTTTTAAATCCTTTTTATTCCCGAAATGGTATTTGTAAATTCAAAAAGCATCTCACCCAAAAATAAAATAAAATAAATATTCGATAGATTTCTTAAAAGTATCTTTTATTATACCATGAAAAAAAACAAATATAGAGATAATTAAAAGTTTTAAGACTGCTTAATTGATTAATTTCCAAAAATCTGTTCTTAAATTTGTTTAAAAGTATAGCTCTAAGAAATGCATTATCACATTAAATACATAATACATTATCCTTCTTTTTTATTTGTGTAAACGATAAAAAAATTACTCTTAAATTAAGCAATCCCAATTTATCAAGCACGTCAACCTAGCATAAGAACACATTGCAATGAGGTTAATGCTTGACGAACTCAGTCTAGCCCATCAAGAAAAACTCTTTAGCCGCAAATGGTGGAGACCTATCAAAAAAAGAAAACGAACGACGATATGTGAGTGAATTCTATACGTCTCGTCTTATTTACGACATGACCAACTTCTTTATTTTGCTAACATAATAAACTGAATTTCTGGTCAACTTTCCGTTATCGATTGCCCCAGGAATCATTAGTAGCGATCAATCGCATTGAACCATGTCTGACCTTTCACTTGCAGTAGAGGTAAACCGCAAGTGTTATCGACATTCGGTCAAATCCGTTTTTCGCACCGATTCAAAGCTTTCTTTCTCATCAGAAAACTCAGCCTTTCCAAAACTTGGACGTCATTTAATTGCAAACTGTAACATAAGAAAACATACTCAAATTGTATATATATCTATATTAACATCTTTAATTAATTTAGCCCAGACGCATAAATAGCATATTTATAGTGCTACAAAATCCTGCTGATTGTAAAAAGATCGAATCAAGACATGAGATTCAAATCTTGATAATTTACCGTATTGAGAGGAAAATGCTTCCATTTAAGTAAACGCTTGCACAAATATTGCTAACCTATTGCTACTAAAAATTTTAATATACTAAATATACTTTATATTTCATAAAATACTAAATATTTTATGAAATATAAAACTTAATATTTGTCAAAAAAAAAAAAAAAAAACGAATTCATTGAAAGAAAGCTAAGATTTAATTTCAATATTCATTATTATTCTTTTTTTTTTTAACATTGGTAGACTTCATATTACATTTATATAAGCAAACATATACAAAATGTATTTATATCTATATTAATATATTTAATTTAATCCAGGTGCATTAATAGAACATTTATGGTGCTGCAAAATCCTGATGCTTCGTAAAAAGTTCTAATGAAGACATGAGATTCAAATCTTGGTAATTTACCATCATGAGAGGAAAATGATACAATTTCAGTAAACGCTTACAATTGCAGACATATATTGTTAACCTATGACTACTAAAGTTTTTTAACTTTAAAATACTGTTTATTTTATGAAATGTAAAAATTATTATTTCTCAAAAGAAAACGAATTCATTGAAATAAAGCAGAGGGTTAGCTTTCTTTCAGTGAAATCGTTTTTTGAAAGTTAAAAAAAAAAATTTTTTTAATGAATAATTTTTCGCTATTAATTTTTTTAACATTTTTAGACTTCGTGCTCCATTCATATAAACAAACTGCATATATATGTATTTTAATTTCTTTAATTAATTTAATCCATTTATGGTGATGCAATATCTTGATGCCTGGTAAAAAGATCGAATAAAGACAGGAGATTCAAATCTTGATAATGTACCATAATGAGAGGAAAATGCTTTAATTTAAGTAAACGCTTGTAATTGTAGACAAATATTGTTAACCTATTACTACTAAATATTTTAACTTTAAAATACTATTTATTTTATGAAATGGAAAACTTATTATTTGTCAAAAACGAATTGAGAGAAAAATAAGCTTTATTTTTTATTATTCCCTTTTTTAACATTGGTGGCCTTCGTGCTCCATTTACATATGCCATGATAGCTAATCAATCAGGGGAGAACACTGCCTTTTGGAAATTACTTTCAGAGATATGTGTCCCGCATTTGTTTTTTCTTATGGGAGAAAACCCGGAAAACTCCTGGCAGATGCCTGGCTATTGATGCGAGACATTTTAAACATATTGTTCCAAAAAAATATGAATTCATTGAAAGAAAGTTAACCTTTTATTTTTCATTATTCATTTTTTTTAACATTGGTAGACTTCGTGCTCCATTTAAATAAACAAGCATATACAAACTGCATATATATGTATATTAATTTCTTTTATTAATTTAATCCAATTGCATAAGTAGCACATTTGCGGTGCTGCAAAATCCTGATGCTTGGTAAAAAGATCGAATGAAGACAGATTCAATTCTTGATAATTTGCCATAATGAGTGAAAAATACTTCAAATTAAGTAAGCGCTTGAAACTTTAAACTTAAAGTAACTTTAAAATACTATTTATTTTATGAAATGGAAAACTTATTATTTGTTAAAAACCGAATTCATTGAAAGGAATCTAAGCTATATTTTTTTATTATTCATTTTTTTTTTTAAACATTGGTAGCCTTCGTGCTCCATTTATATATGACGCAATATTCCATCAATGGCAAATCAGAGGGGAACACTGCCTCTCAGAAGTTACTTTTAGGGGTATTTGTCCTGCATGTGCTTCCTCTTATGGGAGAAAACCCGGAAAAATCCTGACAGACAGCCTGATTATCGATGCGAGACATTTTACACATATTATCACAATCGCCATCGATTCTCCTATTTTCTGAAAACAGTGGCGAACGCCACCAGTGGATTCGAATTATAGCCCTTTTGTTGGCTAGTTGCGAACATTATTATTATTGGACTCCAAATCGAGCGAAAATTAAATTAATGGACAAAATTTCAGAGAATGGGCAATTACTGTAAAAAATAAAGAAAGGTACAAAGCAAATTTATCAATAACATAAAATGAAGTATTTGCTTACATATATAATTCCGTCAAATTAATTGCCCGTCCATTATCTTTTTTTTTACATGTCTTTATAATTCCGTCCATTTAATTTAATGAGTCTACTTAATTTTAATTGGCCTTAAATTGCGCAGTATTCTTTGAAATCTTTATGGAATACTTGCGAGTTTAATTATCTCTGTAAAAATTTATGTAGATCTTTAAATAAAATCAAAGAAGCCATTATTTAGACTAATCAAAGCCTTATTATCCAATTTTATTTTATCACTTTATTGTTATTAGCTCAAATTATTTCTCTTTTTTAAAAATTGGTATTAGATTTAGAAAATGTTTTTGTTATAATTGGGATCTGATGGTCGAGTGTCTGATTCTCCGTGGCACAGATTTCGGACTCGATTTCCGGTGGTGCCATGGTTGTTTATAGTGGTTCGGAATCCATTTTAAACAGTAGGTATCAGTCTAATACGACTGTAGAGTGTTAGACGTAGGGCTGATGACCCTACCCCGTAAAAAGGAATTCCCTGTTTCGGAATCTTCCGGGATCGGACCAACATGGACTGTAGTGCCAGGGACTTAGTTATTGCTATAATTGTGATGATTATATCGTCAGTAATTCGTACTTAAAGTGTATACCATAAAATATAGTTTTACATAAGGGTTTTATAAATAATCAATCTTTATTAAAAATGAGAGCCTCTTTTGAACCAGTAGTAGTGCAGTACAGGATAACATTTTATAGGACGAGGGTTCGATTTTCCCTGATGGCGTATCACTTATTTGAGAAAGAATATACTCGATAATAATTATAATAGAGTGCCTCTTAGTGAAAATCAGCTTGCCGGATTTCTACGATACGACGCGCAAATGCGGGGAAGTTATCTTAAAAGTACGTATTTTCTCCATCTATGTACGAAACAAAGTTGACTTACTAAAGTGGTGTTATCCAATATAAAAAAGTCCATGAATTAGAAAGATACAAAAACTAATGTTTATATGAATGATAAGTTTAAATAAAAAAAAATATTAAAAAATATTAACCGAAATGACAATTAAAAATATTAACTATTTTTAATGAAAAAAATAAGAAACTGTTATTCAGTTTGATTTCCTTTAAATGAGACTTTTCTGTTTGCTGCTTAAAATAGAAGAGATGTACGAACAACTTTATTCTCCCAGAATTATTTTAACCCAAGTTTAAAATAATTCTGTTCCAAAAGATTTTCTAATACTTTCAGAAAATCTTTTGGAGCCCTTCATTAAACAATCAATCTTTTAAGGTTCCTCCGCTCAATGCAAAATGCAAATGCAATGCATTCTCTTGCAAGAGCATCGGAATATGCAAATATCGTCTTGTAAAATTTATGCAAAGTTACGCTCGATGTGTATGTCTTGGAATTTCTCTAAAGTTCAAAATACGCACACTTGGATTCGTGGAGCATATAAATGACTTACTACAACAAATTATAGAAAAATACTTCAGATTTCATTTTTCCATTAATTTCCAAAAACTGAGAAAGAATATAGATTTATAGAGGATAGAAAAGGATATAGAGGTATAGATTCAATACCAAATTTTAATATATTTTTTAAGCTTTGTGGTTAACTTTTTGCATTATTTAATATCGTCAAATAATTTTATGCATCGGAATAACTTTTAATTAATCCATTAATTTTATAGAGGATAGAAAACGATATAAAGGTATTAATTCAATACCAAATTTTAATATATCTTATCAGCATTATGATTCATTTTTTGCATTAATTATTATTAATTCAATTATTAAATAATAATTGAATTAATACCTCTATATCCTTTTCTGTCCTCTATAAAATTAATGGATTAATTAAAAGTTACTCCAATGCATAAAATTATTTGACTATATTAAGTAATAAATTGAATTAATAATTAATCCATTAATTTTATAGAGAATAGAAAAGGATATAGAGGTATTAATTCAATACCAAATTTTAATATATCTTTTCAGCATTATGATTCCTTTTTTGCATTATTTAATATCGTCAAATAATTTTATGCATTGGAATAACTTTTAATCAATCCATTAATTTTATAGAGAGTAGAAAAGGATATAGAGATATTAACTGAATACCAAATTTTAATATAACTTATCAGCATTGTGATTAATTTTTCATTATTTAATATAGTCAAACAATTGAATGTATTGGAGTAACTTTTAATTAATCCATTAATTTTATAGAGGATAGAAAAGGATATAGAAGCATTAATTGAATACCAAATTTTAATATATCTCATCAACATTAATATTAATTTTTCATTAATTATTATTAATTCAATTACTAAATACTAATTGAATTAATACCTCTATATCCTTTTCTATCCTCTATAAAATTAATGGATTAATTAAAAGTTACTCCAATGCATACAATTATTTGACTATGTTAATTAATGAATTGAATTAATAATTAATTCATTAATTTTATAATGGATAGAAAAGGATATGGAGGTATTAATTCAATACCAAATTTTAAAATATCTTATCATCATTATGATTATTTTTTTGCATTATTTAATATCGTCAAATAATGTTATGCATTGGAATAACTTTTAATTAAACCGATTTCAATAGAATAACATTTATGAAAAAGTGTGTTATATATTTTTTTATATATATTTCTGAGGAAATAGTCACCAACTGTTTTCGCCAAAATTTCAAGGATTAAAAGATAATTCAAAAGTAAAATAACTTCTTTTCAGAATCCTTCTACAAAAATGTTTTAATAAACTTTGGATCTCGAACATACGTAAACATACACATACTTTTAAATGTAAGTAATTTCGCACATTCGCATATGCATACAATACCTACATTCATATAAACATACATGCTCAATCACAAATGCATAAATATATTTTTACATACATGCGCACATACATACATATTGACCTTATAGTCTCGGCCTATATTAGACCTATAACGGATTCATGAAGAGGGCTACTTTCAGTTTCATGGGAATGCTTTAATTTTTATTTACAAGCACTATATATATGTGTGTATAATATAATCTGGATTATTATATAAAGATATAAAAAATTAAAAATTAAATTTGATCACAAGTGCACGATTAAATCACAAGAACAGTTCACTCCCAGGTCAGAGATTTTCAGAGTTCTCGGGTATACGTCGAATCTAAAAGTACGTGGTCTGCGATAGACTTTAATTATCCCATGGTGTGAGACACGAAATCACAAGGGACTCACTTTTAAAAAACAAGCGTAATCTCCGGACTATTCAGTCACTTCAGAGAAAAAAACATTTCTGATCGACTCGTCGCAGAACTCTCTGTTTTCTTCACCAAAAAAACTCCTTTTTAGACAATCCGTCAAAAGGGAGAACAGCTTATCTCACTTTTCATTGGAGTAGATATATTTCAACTCGTGGTCTATCACCAATCACGATGGAACAATTCATGGTATAGTTCATATTTAATTTGTAGTTGTTTCGACCTGTGAAGGTCGCACAGGCATTCGCTAATTTCCTGTGTCTTATTACACATGATACCGAATATCTGCTATCAGATTTGAGAGACAGGTTGTTCTCATTAGTTAAATACATTAATTGCATGTAATATAACTATCCACAATACCATTTGTCTGCTGTCAAATTTGAGTGATGGATTGTTATTATCTACTTGTCAAATAACATAATTCTCTCTCCTGAAAATGAAATATCCAAACTCTTCATATGAGAAAAAATGCTATAGGGTACCCTACTCCTCCTGAAAATTTACCAAACTGGTGCTGAGACACTCTATATATTTATGGTTTAAGAATTACGATGTTTACTTACTGTCTGCGATGATTTCAAGTGATGAGATAAAATAACCGACAAAATAATATTGCAAGCTACACCAAGACTGATCAACTTCTAAAACAATAACTGTAGCATAAGCTACATGTACAAGTCAAGTCGCGTTCTTTTGTATACTAACTACCGAAGCTGCCACAAGGAGATTACATGTGCGTGTATGAAAGTGTTTCTCTTTACTGTATCAATGCAAAAATTCATAATTTCCCAGAAATATTTTATTTGCTGTATTTATATAAATACATTAATTCTGGAATGTAAAAAATAATATCAAAAAGTAACGACTGCATTACATAGTAAATAGAATTTAAGAAGGTTTACAAAAGAATAACTGAATATTCAAATGAGAAAACAATACATAACCAATATTTGAAAAGTTTGTCAACCTAAAAAAATTTTTATGTTTCTTTAGTAAAGATTACCTCCTCTGGCGTCGTTTAATGAATGTTTCTATTTAAAAAGAAAAGCGTTAGGAAACAGTACACGAGATTGATATTCTCTTTACTCAATTTGATTACATTACGAGATTCTTTCTATGTAAACATATAAGTATTTACATTTAAATAAAACCTTTTTTTTTCCTTCTAGAGAAACTAGTACCGTTTGTAAATATACTCGGGTGATTTAAATCGTTCGATTTCACATATTTGAATGTTCAATTTCCATAAGACTGACTAAGACAACAATATTTCCATACGCTGATGTGTCCTGAATCATTTTGTTTACATTGATACGAGATATGTTTCTCGCTGAGTATTTGTCTTGCTGTTGAGGACAATGAAGAAGAAAGTAATATTTAGGGATTCAAGTATTTCGTCTTCAGGTAATCTTCGCATCATTTGTTTCTTCAATTGTAGAAAAGGAACAATTATTAATTGTGGAGATATTATTTGGATATATGAATCTTCAAGTGTTTTGAAAGATCATCTTCATAATGATTGAAAACGTAAAAAAGGTTTCTTTTGAAATATCTGTCTCGATTTTTCTATTACTTTTTTATACTTTATTCATATATAGCAATTAAGAAATGTATTATAACATGAAATGAATATTATAAGGTCAGTGGATTTGTTATTAATGGAAAATAAAAAAATATTATTTAGAAAATCAAACATCTATATCGAGGAAAATTAATCTGCAGTTTTAATTCTCAACAAGTTTAAGTGAAACAATTAAAATATATTTCATTAATGAATTTCTCTTTAAGTGAATGATAAACTTTGAGTTGCAATTGATGATAGTATTAGTTAATATTTTTATACTTTATCCAATTAAATAAGAACTTAAAGCTTAGAAAATCATAATGTTGCCCAAAAAATTAAATTAAATTCTTGTATTCCCAGAAATTTTATTTATTATAAAAAATTTTAATATTTTTAATTTATTGAAAAATTTTTAATATTGTAATTAAATAAGTATCGTGAATTTAATTTTTTGAAAATTATGTTATAGATTTCTTATACAAGATATTTAATGTACTCTCATAATATTATAAAAGGTTTCACTATTAACTAGGCGACATAATTATTAATAAAAGTTACAAAGTTTTATTTCTTTTATTTAAAATGATGTTTTAATTTTATGTCGTATTGCATTTTCGTATGCGTTTTTAAAGTATCTTATATTTCAAATTAATTCGAAAAGTTCAGAGAAATAATCAAGGGCAGAAATTTCCGTCATATATTTAATATGTAAAACACATTTTGAAATTTTTAATACGCTTTTATTAGATTCACCTGTATGTTTGTTTGTTTGTAACTGACTCTTTGGGCTCGATTTTGCCCTACTTTAAGCGATCAGATTTAATTTAAATGTTGTAGACTTATCAAGGACCGACGGCAGTAAAATATTTTGATAAGTTTATTATCTCATCATGATTAGGATCGCCAGAATTAGTGATTTTATATTAACTTATGAAGAGCAATTTAACCCATGCAGAATGAAAGTGCCTAAGACATTCAAACCTTCGTGGGACAGTGGCACAACGGATAACGCGCCTGACTACGGATCAGGAGATTCTCTGCTCGAATCCTGGCTGGCTCGACATATTCACATTTAGACTTTGTTTTACTCACAATTAAATTATTGTAAGAACTATAGTTCCAGTCGTCCGTACCGGGACCTCATTTAAATATTACAGTTTAAAAACACTAAAAAACACGTTTTTAGAGTTAATTAAACTAAAAAGTAAAAAATAAATTATAGTTTAAAAAAACTAAAAAACACGCTTTTAGAGTTAATCAAACTAAAAAGTAAAAAATAATTGTTAACATGAGAATAAAATTATTGACGAGAAAAATAATGTCACTGCTCTAAAAGCGTGGGGTCTTTGTATGACATTTTTAAACTAACTCTGCATTTCGGAATGAAACTAGTGAAAAATTATAAAGATTGATATCGAAAACCCCACGTTTTTAGAACAGTGACATAATTTTTGTCGTCAGTAATTTTATTCTTATGTTAACAATTAGTTTTTACTTTTTAGTTTGATTAACTCTAAAAGCGTGTTTTTTAAACTATTATTTATTTTTTACTTTTTAGTTTGATTAACTCTTAAAAGCGTGTTTCTTAGTGTTTTTAAACTATAATATTTAATTTACTTTTGAGCATAAACATTGTTTCATATTTAGTTACATTGTTTCATTTGCATTATCAGTGTTTTATTGTTTCATATTTCGTTACATTGTTTCACGTTTCGTTACATTGTTTCATATTTCGCTACATTGTTTCATATTTCGTTACATTGTTTCATTCGCATTAACATTGTTTCATTGTTTTATATTTCGTTATATTGTTCCATATGCATTAATATTGTTTCATTGTTTTATATTTCGTTACATTGTTTCATTTGCATTAATATTGTTTCACTGTTTCATATTTCGTTATATTGTTACATTTGCATTAACATTGTTTCATTTGTATTAATATTTTTTCATATATACTGCCACT
Organism: Caerostris darwini; assembly: GCA_021605075.1. Lineage (NCBI taxonomy): Eukaryota > Metazoa > Arthropoda > Arachnida > Araneae > Araneidae > Caerostris > Caerostris darwini. The sequence goes on along the minus strand of BPLQ01012976.1, from coordinate 99,422 downwards.
AACATTCCATAGATTTTCAAGATATAATTATTTCTTCTTTACTTTTTGTTTAAAACACTACTCATGGCTTTCTGATTATAAAACAAAGCGTTTTCTTATTTGAGTACTTATAGATTTTTAATTTACTGTAGAATTTAAATCAGCGGGTTTTAAAATATGCTATGCTTCAAATTATTAGAAAAAGTTCAAGGAAATAATCAAGGATAGAAATAATCACGTAGAATCCTTAAATTTTAAACATATTTTCAAGTTGTTTAACAAGTTACCTTAATATCATTCCATATATTTTCTTTGAAGATGGATTTGAGATTGCCACTAATATTCCACGAAATTGCGAGGTGTAATAATTGCGAGAATTGTGAGTCTTCTTATTTTAGACATAAATTGTCTCTTTCTATTATTTTTAAAATTTGAACACCAATTAAAAAATAAAAATTGATGTTTCTTTTGAAATATTATTTGTATGTATTTGCACATATATCAAAAACACATAATGTTTCGAAGTCGAAAAATGCGTCGAAATAATGTTTTCGACTTATATCAAAAACATTATTTGTCTATTTGCGTATTAAAATTGCTTTTAAGTTTTGCTCTAAAATTATTTATAGTGCATTGCATGGATTCAGGATATTTTTATTTTTTTAAATGAAACATTCTCGGCAGTAAAGCTCGGTTTTAGTTGAGACAGAATGACTTAACCGAAAGTACAAATTTATTTTAATATTTTCTTTACACCATTAACATTGTTTCATATTTTTTCTTTGAAAATGGATTTGAGATTGTCACTAATATTCCAAAGAATTGTGAGATATAATTACTGCTACTTGTGAATCGTCTTATTTTTGACATAAATTCTCTCTTTCTATGTTTTGTAAAATTTAAACATCAATTTTGATGTTTATTTTGAAGTATTACTTGAATGTATTTGCACATATATCAAAAACACATAATTTTTCGAAAGTCGAAAAATATGTCGAAATAATGATGTTTTCGACTTGTATCGAAAACATTATTCGTCAATTTGTGTGTTAAAATTATTTTTAGTTTTGCGTTTAGTTACATTATTCATATTGATGTGAATGAATCATTACTTGAATGTATTTGCACATTATATTAAAATTTGCACAAATATTAAAAAACACATAATGTTTCGATAGTCAAAAAATGTATCGAAAAAATATTTTTGATTTTTATCGAAAACATTATTTGTCAATTTGTGAGTTAAAATTTTTTTAAGACTTGCTTTAAAAGTATTTATAGTGCATTGCATACCTTCAGGATTCTTTATTTTTTAAATGAAGCATTCTTGACAGTAAAGCTCGGTTTTAGAGGATCGGTCGGTTTAGAAGGACTTAATAGAAAGTATAAAATTTATTTTAATATTTTCTGTACACCCTTCTGAAGTTAGGAATGAAATATTAACGCATAAATCAATTAACTATTTAAACCATCTGTGAAACTTAACGTTCATGTAACAAAAAAAATACATTTCTCTTACTTTTTAACTTCTTTTGGCATTGCCTTTAATTCTATACATCAGTAATAATTTGAACTGCATTTAAACCACCTTGGTATTGATCCAAATCCTCCAGAGTCAAGTTATATGTAGTTAAACTTTACTGACGAATATTTATGAATTTATATTTGATGTACATAATTGCCCTTCTTCCTTTTAATGAGCTCATAAAACAAACCTAAAATATTTATGAATCTTAGTTTTAATACATTTCTACGATGTGATTCATAGTTTTAGGATAACAGGCTCGTAATGGTCCATTTAATATTTAGACTTTGTTAAACAAAATTAACAAATAACAGATCTGCTTTACATTTGCTTAAAAGAGAACCAGACTAGGAAAGATAAATTAATTACAAAAAGAGTTAAACTGTAATAGTGGCTATCATTTTAAGGTGCTTAAATATGTACATATTTAGAAAGGAAATTCATCAACATTTAAGAAGTTTTCTATTAGATCGCCACTATTCATTAACCAGTTATGAACGCCCCATTTATGCTGAAAAAGGTTTTTATTGCTAACAAAACACTGAAATACAAATGTAATATTCCACAGAATTGTGAGATATAATTATTGCAAGAATTGAGAGTCTTCTTATTTTAGACATAAATTATCTCTTTCTATATTTTGTAAAATTTAAACATCGATTTTGAAAAAAAAAATTGATGTTTATTTTTGAAATGTTACTTAAATGTATTTGTACAATTATCAAAAACACATAATGTTTCGAAAGTCGAAAAATGTATCAAACAATATTTTTGATTTATATCAAAAACATTATTTATCAATTTGTGCATTAAAATTATTTTTAAGTTTTGCATTAAGTTATATTATTCATATTGATGTGAATGAATTCTTATTTGAATGCATAAATGAAATATTTTTGGCAGTAAAGCTCGGTTTTAGTTAGCCTTAACCGAAAGTACTAATTTATTTTAATATTTTCTTTACACATTTTTGACGTAATGAATAATACATTAACGCATAAATCAATTAAATATTTAAACCACTGTGAAACTTAACGTTCATGTAACAAAAAAATGCATTTCTCATACTTTTTAACGTCCTTTGGCATTGCCTTTAATTCTATAAATTAATAATAATTTGAACTACATCTAAACCAACTCTATATTGATCCAAATCCTCCAGAGTCAAGTAATATATAGTTCAACTTTGCTGACGAATATTTATGAATTTATATTTGATGTGCATAATTGCCCTTCTTCCTTTTAATGAGCTCATAAAACAAACCTAAAATATTTATGAATCTTAGTTTGAATATATTTTTATGTTACGATTCTGAGTTTAGGATAACATGCTCGTAATGGACATTTAATATTTAGGCTTTGCTAAACAAAATTAACTAATAACTGATCTGCTTTACATTTGCTTATAGAGAACCATACTAGGAAAGATAAATTAATTACAAAAAGAGTTAAACTGTAATAGTGGCTATCATTTTAAGGTCTTTAAATATGTACATATTTAGAAAGGAAATTCATTAACATTTAAGAAGTTTTCTATTAGAGCGCCACTATTCATTAACCAATTATGAATGCCCCATTTATGCTGAAAAGTGTTTTTATTACTAACAATGCACTGGAATACAAATGTACATTGATTATTAAAAACTGCAAAAATGAATTTCATGTTTTAATTAATAGAGAGTAAATACAATGGTAACTATTACCGTGAAAATTCTTAATATATATTACCTAGATATTCTAAATATCTGTTATTCCATTCATTATTTTTTTCTTTCTAATGCAGCTGGCAAACACTTAGACAGCTTGGTCATGGATGCCTTAAGGCAAGCGCTGCACAGATGTTACTCACTTTGCATTACCCAAGGTGCGCGTGTAACTTGAAGATAAGCCACGGACGCGGAGTAATAATGCCCCCGCAACGCTCTACGATCCTATTAGACCGGGACCTACGGTTTTAAAGTGGATTCCGAACCACTGCAAACATCCGTGGCACCGTCGGTACTCGATCCCGAAACCTGTGGTACCGAGCACCAGAGCGCTAGCCACTCGGCCATTCATTTCCATTCATTATTGACAGAGAAATGTTTTCTTGAGGGCAAAAGATTTGCGTTTTTCTATTGTTGTGAATTTGAATCATTTATTTATTTTTAATTAGAATAATTTATTTACATTTTTTTCTCCCTGTAACAAAGTATGGTAATTATATATATATATATATATATATATATATATGGGGGGAGGGGTGTGCAATAACATCAGTTGTTCTCTTTGGCCCAGATACTAAGAATGTTTCAATACTTTTAAAAGCTAGTGCACTTGGCCTTTCATCATTTATTCCGGAATGGTTTCCGACTCTGCAAACTTTGTTATCCTTATTAATTAATAAACTGGGTAAAAAAACTCATGACTGTTCAATTTTCTTGAAAAGGCAGCTACAACTTTTCGAAACCTCCCTTCTGTTATATATATATATATATATATATATATATATATATAAATATATATTAATAAGTTTGGAATCCACTTTAAACGTTAGGCTTCGTTCTAATATGACTGTAGAGCGTTGGGCGTTTTACCTGTCTAGACATCTTCCGTAGGCAGACGATCATCGTCCAACATGGACTGTAGTGCCAGAGAGTTAGTTAGTTATTGTTATAATTGTGATGATTATATCCTCAGTAGTTCGAATTCAAAGTGTATACCATAAAATATTGTTTCACCTAATGGTTTTATAAATAATAAATATTTATTAAAATTGAGAAGCCCTTAGGTAGACGGCCTTAGCCCATCATAAGGTTGTCACACCAATAAAGAAGAAGAAGCTGATAAGTATTGAATTCTCTTCCGCCGTCTATACAGAATATTCAGTGTTACGCTGATGAAAGAAATTATGAAAACTTATAATATATATATATATATATATAAGTTTTTATAATTTCTGTGACAGGTGTGACAACCCTATGGTGGGCTAAGGGCTTCTCAATTTTAATAAATATTTATTATTTATAAAACCATTAGGTGAAACAATATTTTATGGTATACACTTTGAATTCGAACTACTGAGGATATAATCATCACAATTACCGTTAATAACTAACTAACTCTCTGGCACTACAGTCCATGTTGGACGATGATCGTCTGCCTACGGAAGATGTCTAGACAGGTAAAACGCCCAACGCTCTACAGTCATATTAGAACAGAGCCTAACGTTTAAAGTGAATTCCAAACCATTCCAAACACTCATGCACAACATGGACTCAAACCCGAAATCTGGGGCACTGAGCGCCAGTCACTCGGCCATCAGGCCCCGTCACTTACCATCACCCCCGTCACTTAGTAGAATAAAATATATTTCAATATTTTTAAAGAAATATTAACCATAAAAGAAATTTCTAGTTAATTAGTCATTAATGAATTGCCTTAAATGAAATTTTAAAAAAAATCCCCCAGTTTTACTTATAACCTTAAAATAGCACTACAGCAACTTTAGAATTAAACTGAAGTTTAACCATCACTCTAAAAACGTTAAGTATAAAGTGAGCATTACAGCGATATTTTTATTATTATCCTTCAAGTACTAGCATTTATTTTTAGAGTAAGACTAAAAAGTCCGCAACGCAACGAAGTGTCTCACAAAAAACGAAAAAGAAATCACCCCGATCAAATGAATAAAGTTTGAAGTCGAAGGGCCACTGGGTCCACACGGAATACAGAGCCAGAAAGAAAGCTTTCGAAATGTACTGAAGTCGAAAAGTTGGTGTTTGTTTAGCCCTCTCTGCCGGTATCTTTCTTCCTTTTCTTTCCCATCATGACACCTACAGAGGGAACAAGAAGAAGAAAGAGCCCCATCCAAGTGGCAAAGAGGTGAAAATGGAAAAATGTCAAAGAGAATAGGAAAAGAGTAGTCAACATGATCAGTATAGTGCACGAGTTCATTCGCAGCATTTTTTTTCTTACTTTTTCCAATATAAAACTAATCCGGGAAAAATGGCACAAGTCATGGAAAAGAATGGGACGTTTAGTTTCTTACTGAAAATTTTTGCCATGTTTATTGTTGTTAAGTTTAATAATAATTTCCAGGAGAATTTTTATTCATATATTATATATTATATTCAAATAATGTTATATATTTTGTAATTAATCGACATAACTACCAAAATAATATTATTTTTTTAATTTACAAGAATTAAAGAAGCAATCCTCAGCCTACAGTGTATCAGCATAACCAAACAAACCAGTGTACTTCACCAAATAAAGGCGATTCCAAACATAATTGCGGCTCCAGTTTCGAATCATGGCGGTGACATGGATGTTTGTTAGTGGTTCGGAGTCCATGCTAAACTCTAGGTGCCAGCTAAATGAGCCCAAAGTGTGCAAAAAATAACTGTATAGCGACAAACCAAACCAAACATAATTGATTAGGAAAAAGACTAGAAAGCCAAAATTTTCATTTACAAGAAAAGAGCGAAGTTATATCTAGAATTTTTATTGGTGTATTTTGTATTATATTCAAATAATATTTTATATTTTGTAATTAATCAACATCACTACCAAAATAATATATATTTTTTTTAATTTACAAGAATTAAAGAAGCAATCCTCAGCCTACAGTGTATCAACATAACCAAACAAACCAGTGTATTTCACCAAATAAAGGCAATTCCAAACATAATTGCGACTTCAGTTTCGAATCATGGCGGTGGCATGGATGTTTGTTAGTGGTTCGAAGTCCATGTTAAACTCTAGGTATCAGTTAAATGAGCCCAAAGTGTGCAAAAAATAACAGTATAGCGACAAACCAAACCAAACATAATTGATTATGAAAAAGACTAGAAAGCCAAAATTTTCATTTACAAGAAAAGAGCGAAGTTATATCTAGAATTTTTATTGGTGTATTTTGTATTATATTCAAATAATATTTTATATTTTGTAATTAATCGACATAACTACCAAAATAATAATATTTTTAATTTACAAGAATGAAAGAAACAATCCTAAGTCTACAATGTATCAACATCTGCTTCACCAAATAAAGAGAATTCCAATCATAATTGCGGCTTCAGGTTCGAATTTCGCCGGTGGTATGGACGTTTGTTAGTGGTTCAGAATTCACGTTAAACTGTAGGTGCAGGTCTAATTAACCCAAAGTGTGCACAAAATAACAGTATAGCGACAAACCAAATCAAACATAATTGATTATAAAAAGACCAAAGAGCCAGAATTTTCCTTTACTTGACAAAATTGATTATAAAAAAGCCAAAGAGCCAAAATTTTCATTTACAGGAGCGAAGTTATATCTAGAAATAAACAACGGTTTTATCAAGGGCCACACTGAACCCATTGTGTTAATAACTGGCTTTTCAATTGTCTCTTGCAATCTTAACACTTTTCTTTACGTTGAATTATTGCAATTTTAAGTGCATTCATGATTTACAACTATATAATTACTTCTCTCAACGTCCAGCTATTTTCAGTATTTAGAAACTTTAATTTTCCATTAATACAAAAGGATTGTAATGGTCCAACTCGTGGCTCAGTGGTAACGTGCGCTGCTGGTGAGCATTAGGGCTGAGGTTAACTCCGGTGGTGCCTTTATTGTAGATACTGTTTCAAAAAAAAGGGAGCCTCTATAACGTTTGTGATGTTCAGCATCTTGCCTCCTTAATCGAATTACTTGGTGGAAATTTTCCGGGTTTTTCTCTCATACGATACCCAAATACGGGTAGGTCTCCCAAAAAGTCCTCCCAGAAGATACTACCCTCCTTCTTCTGCTACGCGGAGCCAAGTCAGACTTCTACTTACGGGTGCTCCATCACAACAGAAGCTGCCCCTTTCCCTCCATCCATGAGTAGATGGATGTCCGTCCCGCACTGCAGGATACTGAGGATTAGACCCACATACAGGATTGTAGTAGATTAGGAGTTACCCAAATAAATTTCGTGAGACTTTTTGCATTACATCCTTAAAAAGGAGGAGTAATGTCACCCTAAAAGACATTTAAGGATAACTGCCTTGCATTTGCATTTTAAAAAATTCGGAAAACTCCAACCGTACAATCCATATTCATTTACAATCCCCACCTTTCTTACTACCACTTTCATTCTATTTCATAACTGTAACTGTAACACAAGCCATAATACATACAATCGATCCTTTTCTGCGCTGATAAGTAACTGGTATTATCACGACCCACAATTAGGGCTTATTATAAATATAAAACTCCTGACTGGTAATTCTTATTTGAAATATACTCAAACTAATCATTTGGACAATACGCTTTGTTACACTACATGGCATTTAAATAAATATTTAATACAATGCAAATAATACGGAACAATTATTTTAATATATTTCTATAGAAATATTTCCATAGCGATTTTAGCCTTTTATAATGAAATTGAGCAACTAATATATAATTAATACTCATAACATATATACAATGGTATATATTTTATATGTATATAATGGAACACTTGGTAAAATGTATTATTCCTTTTAGCACATTATACATGTTCAGTAACCAATGTCTGGAGTTCAAAATATACATTGTGAAGTTGAATGAATTGTTGTATAGATGCGTATAACAATAGCGTCTAAGGAACATGGTATTCTTTTTATGCGCATGAATAAATTTTAAAACTCAGTTACAGAATTTTATATTAAATTATTATTGTTTCGTCTACCCCCATATCAAATTTCCTACCTCCAAGGATATTTCTATTCAACAAACAAGTTTTGTAACTAAGTCTGCCTCATTTTCCAACTTACCATGCAACTCAATATGCTTCCAAATTTGTATAATACCTGAAACTATTTGGGAATTTTCATGGTGTAGCAAACTTCAACGTGTTGATTTGGGAATTCTTTTCGCCGGCTTATTTCAAACTCGAATAAGTGAAGACTTGAAACGTATTCCTTTTTTTTTAAAGGAAAGAATTCCTTATAGTGTGAGGATTAGTATAAAAAAGTTGTGTATTTTGGTTTAGAAATGCGTCGAAATATTATTTGTGGAGAAATTTAATTGTGAATATAAAAAAAGGTGTTTGGAGAAGTGGGAAATAGATTTACTAAACTAGTCTATCAAAAAAAAGTTATTTAAAAAAAAGACTAGTAGTAAGTTGATAAAATATAAAATATTTTAATTTTATAATTATTAAAAATGAAGCCTCCTACGCAAAGAAAATTTAATTATTCAACGATTGTATTGTTGGATTGTATGTCTTGCAATTTTTTGGATTGTATGTATTGCAATTCCTACCTACGGTAAGTAACAAATGGATTATACGTTAAATTAATTATAAATTAACTATTTTTAATTTTCAATCCATAAACCGTTTTAATATAGATTTAAAGTGAATTATACATTAATTTTTTTAGTATTCTTTGGTGAAGGTTATACAGCAGCTGAAATCATTTCAATATTTTTAGAATAATTAATTTAATTTAATTTATGAAAATGCATCTTCTAAAAAATTTTATTTTGTTCCCAAGTCCGGTAGATAAGATTTCCAAACTAAGAAACTCGGTTCGAAATTCTGTAAGTGTTTAATTTTTAATAATTAAAATTTTAGACTACAAGATATTAAAAGAAAAACTAGAAAAAAATTCCACACTAACTATACTCATGTCCATAAATTAAGGACAATGAAGTTCAGGCAAAGAAAGAGACAGAAACAAAACAAATTTGACTTATTTGTAAAGTCTATTTATTAAACAAAAGGTAAAGAGCAAAAAAGATGCTATATGTTTGACATAATTAATAAAAATCGTCGGCCAAGCATATCCCACACATGCTCTATTGGATTCAAGTCAGGTGAGTATGCTGGCCAATCCATACGGGTGATATCCTCCAATTGAAGGCATTCGTCTACAATGTTTGCTCAGTGAGGACGGGCGTTGTCATCCATAAACAGAAATTCAGCCCCCATGGCGCCCCGAAACAAACGTACATGTTGTTCCAGAATGACATCCCGATAGATGTGGCCTGTCATCGTTACACTCTGAACATGCAGGTCAGTTCTGGAATCAAGAATATTCCTCCCCAAACGAGCCATCCTGCACCACCGTAACGGTGTCATTCAATGGTGGTAACGGGTACCTGGCGCTCTCCATATGAAAGTCCGGCGAGAATAAGACTGCAAACTAAACCTGGACTCGTCCGAAAACATCACACAAGACCACTGTTGCGGTGTCCACAATGCATTCTCTCTACTCCAGGTTAATCGCAGGCGACAGTGAGTTGCGGTAAGTGAAACACATCTGACAGGCCTACGAGCATATAGACCAATGTGCCCTAAGCGTCTGTACACGGTCTGCCTTGAAACTGTCGTACCGGTAGCTGAAGAGAGCTGAAGAGACAGGTCTGATGCTGTGCTCCGTCTGTTTCTTTTGGCAGTAACTGCTAAATACCGGTCCTCATTCGGCGTTGTAACTCGGGGGCGACCTGTGCTGTAACATCTACTCACATTACCATCACCTTGGAATCGTTGCCAAAGCCTGGAGATGACACTCTGGGCGATTCCAAGTTCTTCTGATACTTCCAGCTGGGTACGTCCACATTCCAGTCGTCCGATAATTCTACCACGTAAAAAATCATCCAAATGCTTCCTTTGTGCCATAACTATGCGGTTATTGCACTGAAAGACTTTTAAAGCGCTTGTGAATAATTTTACTTCTTTGCCACCATTCCTTATATACCCCTCTCTTACACTCTCGTCATTGTGACGTACTATCCGCACCATCTGGTGGTTTCCTGTAATTTGCATATTCTTCTTCAAGATGTGTGTGATAATTCTACAGGTGAAATTTTTATTTTAGAGTTCAATTTCTGTGTGATTCTGAATTATCCTTAATTTATGGACATGAGTGTATTATACTTTTTTCTTTGATGTTTGACAAAACAGCTTAAAACAGTTTTGCGCAGAGTATATTTGACTAGCACCTATAATAAGTAGTCGATGGCAAAATCGTCCTGATGTTTACCATTCCACGTTATCCATGGTCGGACTATACATAGTAATATTAAAAACGCCTTTGTAATTTTTTGTTAGATTTTGCTTTTAGCCGCGGACATGACTTCTGCAGATAACAGACAGAAATGTAAGACAATAATTTTATTTTAATTATTATAAGTTTAACGATTTTTGTTACATTTTTATTTGAAAGCAAGTGCTTATAATTCTCTGCTAAAAAAGTGCATTAACATGTTTTTACTATTGTCTACATTTTAACATATTTTGAAGCATTGCATAGCATTGTTCAATTATTTTATATAATCGCATTTTTAGGTAATAGTCCTATAACTATATAGTAGGAAGTTTTGAAATACTCAAAGAAAGTTAATGTTATTCAATATTCTTTTAAATTTTAAATGGTTATTGAAATTAATTACTCATATAGATTTAATCTATGTTTAACGGATCTTTATGACTAGAATGTATGTATTGCAGAATATATTCTGTGGTACATCAGAAGGACTCGCGTTCACTTATGTGTACCACAAACAACCCACCAACGTCTCATAAAAAGAAGACATTGAATTCAGGGAAGACTTTTTGCCATAATCGCCCCACATTTGTAAGTTGTATAGAAGACAACCCGAAAAACTCCTTTCGAGCAGCATGATTATCGATGTAAGACTCTCACAGAAGTTGTATAAAAGTCTCTGGTTTCTAAAATCAGGGTCTGCAACGGATGTTGAACCCCGAGTGGACTTTGTTTTGACGAATTTGCTTTGATAAATTGACAAATTTATTGGCCTTCACAAAAAATGTTGTAAAAGTTTGCAAGTTGGCGAAAGTTTGGTGTCCGTTTGACTTTTTAAGGTTTCAGTATATTTTTTATTCAAAAGTCGCTTATAACATTTTATGAATGTTTTACTAAATTTTTCGATTTTTCAAAATAAATACACCAATTTTTCTCTCTCTTCCTATTTTTTTTTAATTTATTCTTTTATTTTGTCATATTTTTAAGATTAATTATTTGCAAAATGATTTAAAAGTTTGGGTATTGATTTGTTTATTAGTCACTTCTGTTAAGACTCATGCGATTCTTTGTGGTACAAGGGCTTTCAATGTAATTCATGCATTTTTTTTTTAATTTTAAACGAAATTAGACGTATCCGACGGAGTGGCACAATATCACCTCATCTATCCTAAAATGAATAAATAGAATAATGTACTGCAATGGCAAAATGTGATCCAAGAACAACTAATATTTCTATTAAATTGTATCTTTCTATCGTGTATTTATTGTTCTAATAATGGGCGAATCAGTAACTACTAATTAGCGAATAGTACTAATTTCCATATTTTTTTTTATAATTTTAAACGAGTTTTTGAACCGGATGCCTCGGCAGGTCGGTAGTAAAATTCTTGACTTATAATTTTAAACGAAATTAAATGTGTTTGATGGAGTGGTACAGTATTACCTCGCCTATCTTAAAATGAATAAATATTTTTAAATCAGTACACAGATAATTGTACTGAAGGCAAATTGAGATCCAAGAACTAGCTAATATTTATATTAAGCAATAAATTTTATGGTGAATTTATTGTTCTAACAATAAGCGAATCAGAAACTACTAGGGAGTGAATAGTATTAATTTCCATAATGTTTTTATTTTTTATTTTTAAACGAAAATAAATAGATTCGACTGAGTGGCACAGTATCACCTCGCCTATCTTAAAATAAATAAACATTTTAAAATCTGCCTGCAGTTAATGGCAATTATTATAAAGGCAATTTGTGATCCAAGAACGAGCTAACATTTCTACTAAAAAGTATCTTTCTATCGTGAATTTATTGTTCTAACAATAAGCTAATCAGAAACTACTAGGAAAGGAATAGTATTAATTTCCATATTTTTTAAACGAAATTATATATATTCAATGGAGTGATACAGCACCACTTCATATATCCTAAAATGAATACACATTTTAAAATCGGTACTCAATGGTACTGTTAAGGCAAATTGTGATCCAAGAAAGAGCTAATATTTTTTATTAAATACTATCGTTCTCTCGTGAATGTATTGTTTTAGCAATATACGAATCAGAAACTAGGAAGTGAATAGTATTAATTTCCAAAATTTGTTTCATTTTTAAACGAAATTAAATGTATTCGAACATTATGGAAATAACATGGTACAATATCACCTTGCCTATCCTAAAATGAATAAACATCTTAAAACCAGCCTGTAGTTAATGGTATTGTAAAGGCAATTTGTGATAAAAAAAAGCTAATATTTCTAGTAAGCAATAATATTCTATCGTGAATTTATTGTTGCAACAACGGGCGAATCAGAAACTATCAGGGAGTGGCAACAGTCTGTCAAGTACGCCCATAACGGATTGTGCAGCAGTTCCGAGCATGGCTCGCAAACAGATCAACCGCCAGATATTCTAGTAATTATCTCAATCAACAGAAGGAAGGAAATTGGTGAGTGGCTTCCACGAATAATTCATTTAAGTCTCCCCTTCGCGTTGCACTCAAAGCCATATTCCAGTGAGAGACACAATAATTATGAGCCTATTAGCCATATCTAAACATCTCTCCTTTTCAAGCAAATACGATCCCTTTTTTTCCTGGTAATTCATTCCAGTTCTTTAAGTAAAATAATTTTTTTCGAAATGGGAAGTCGGTATTTAATTCCTTCTGTGATATTTTAAAAATTGATGATCTTTAAATTAAAATAATTGATGTTTCAGAATCTGTAATTTTTTCTTCTATTTATTTTATTCCTTTTTGTACATCGGTGGTTGTCTTTTTTTGTGTAATCGTGTTTTTGTCCATAAATGATCCACTTATGTATGCCACAAACTGCCCACTAATGGGTGATGAAAGAATGATATTTTTTAGGGATTTATGGGTGTATTTTTAAGGGTAATTACCCTGCATTTGCTCGTCATATGGGTAAAACCAAAAAAACTCTCACTAATAAGCCCAGCGTCCTGATGGCAAATTGAATAGCGCTATGGCTTTTGGTACCACAGACACAAGGTTCGAATTTTGGAGGTGGAATGGATGTTTGTTAGTGGTTCAGAATCCACGTTACACTGTAGATCCCGGTCTGTTTAGTCTAAAGTGGGCACAAAATGACCGTAGAGCGACAAACCATATTAACACTAATAAGCTTAATTATCAATGTGAGGCACTTACACAAGTTGTCACATTCGCCATCGATTCTCCTCGTCTCGGAAAGCAGTTAATATAAAGGACGCCATCAGTGGATTACAACAAGATCCCTTCTGTATGCTAGCCACACACGTTACCACTGGGTCATCAGCTGTAAAAAAATAACATTGATACTTCTTTATGTTATTTATTTATTTATTACATTTATCAGAGACCCGAATTTCACATATCATATCATGAATAGCCCCTGGCGAATAATGAATGGTTATCCTGTGACAGAACTTTCTTGGGTAACTATCCCAAATTCGAGTATCAGGGACCCAGAAGCGATCCTTGGGAAAATTCATTTCAAACCATGGTGGAAAAATTCGGATGCAGACAAGAAATACTCTGGTTTGTTCTGGATAATGCTGAATCTACTACATGTCTGGCTTTTTGGTGGCGAATATTCAGTGCCTAATCAGTAAGATCATAATCATAATCAGTAAGATTTGTGCCCGGTATTATAAAACAACAGCAATGTTAATGAAGATCCAAAAGAAATCTAGGAAAATTCCCAACATGCAGCCTGATTATTGGAGAAAAAACACTGCACTAAGTGCACTGACTTGAAGTCATATGCTACCGTAATCGTAACAGATTCAGCATTATCCAGAGTACTCTATGTGGGACATACTTCGCTGCACCCATATATTTCTACTATGGTTTGAAACTAATTTCCCAAGGGTGGCAATTGGAATTCACATTCTTTTACCCTCTTCTTCAAGCCCAACAGGCGGACCTTCCAACCTAACGCTTTATCGTGCTTTCCTTCGCTTGTCGGGTTAGGAAATTGATTAGAAAACCCAACGCCCTATTTACCAGACAGCTCTGGTTTAGGTCTTAATTATAAAATTAAAGAAAATTTTTATTCTTAAATTATCCCAATCTTTCATCAAATGTGTTTATTAATTTTTGAATTCTAACCAGTCTTTTGTTTTAATTTCCTTCTTTTAAAAAAAAATTTGAAAATGTAGATGGTTGCAAAAGCTCAAACTAATCAAACCTTACTTAATTAAGTTCTTCATTGCCTGTGTATTTACCTTGCAGTGTTTGGTCACCCCTAATGTTAAGCTAATTTAAACTCAGTCTATTAGCTTACTCTTAGTTAATATTAACTGAAGATTAAGTTAATGAGTTAAATTGTGTCTTTCGTTCTTTATTTTTAACTAAAAATGTTTTCCAAATTAAAATATGCAAGAAATTTTTCCAAAAGAAATCACAAGAGCAACAAATTCCCAAAAATTATAAATATGAAAAATGCAACTAATTAAATTTTCCTATTTAATAAAATCAGTTACCGTATTTAAAAAAAAAAAATTCCATCAAATCCCGGGTGAATACGAAAAAGTTGAAGACTTTTATCGGTATAGTTTAAGTATGTTGATTCTACTTCGAAAAATATTTATTGAAAGTCATTATCAGTAAAAAAATAAATACTGCTTTGAGTAATTTTTAATTTAAGAACGATTTATTTTATTTTGAAGCTTATTTTTGAAAAAGATGTATTTCGTATTAATCAGACATATTTTTTCTTTCATTATTTTAAGAAAAATGCTTATAAATCTGAGAAAAATTAATAAAAAATTTAATTTTGAATTTAAAAGGCAAAGTTAAAGAGCCTTTTTTTTTCAATTTCCTCAACGAAAATTATTCATTGCATGGATATTTAAATTTCTAAGCATCGTACCATGAACTAGTGAATTTTATTGACCACTTTAAAATGGAACCACCACTTCGTTGATTCAACGTTGTTTCTTAGCGAATTTAGTCTTTCCATAATTTGTATTTTGCTCTTTCAAAGATTATTATTTATGTTGTTCGCAACCAAAATCTCGAATCCAATAGAAGTGTTTTTAGCCAATTAATTTATCGTCCTTGTTCCAGCTAAAGTTTTTATTACTTAAAAGATTTATTACAGAATTTAAATTTCTCTACGATAATTAAATGTATTTATTTCAAGTTTTAATTAATTTCATATGTAGAATTAAAAGCATTTTATGTGAAAATATCATGCAAAATGTTTCTTATTTATAAAAATCTTACTTTTTTATTGCCATCAAATTTTCATGCCACTAGATGGCGCCAGACATAAAAAAAAACTGATTGGCGCCAGACATAAAAAATTGATTGGCGCCTGCTATAAAATAACTGATTTGACGCCATCATAAAGCTATTGTAAGAAATAATGCAGAAAATTTTCTGTGTTCGATTTTTTTTCTCCTAGTTAACACTATTTTATTCTTAAAATTAAATTAGATTAGATTAGAAGCGAAAAAAAATGGTTAGAATAAGAATAATTGATTTATATAGCCAATTTATATTGTAAAGCCAATTTCTTTAACACTTTCTTCTGCTTGGATATTTTTCCTTAATAAAATTTATTAAAATTAAAAATGTAATATTTTCTCTGACCTTTAATTTTGCATGGCTATTTTTTTTTTAATTTTATTTATGACTTGGCAATGCGATATAACATCTGTTTGTTATAATAGATGGCGCCAGAAAAAAAACTGACTGGCGCCAGACATAAAAACTGTTTGGCGCCAAAAATAAAAAAACTGATTGGCCCCAAACACAAAAAAACTATTTGGCGCCAAACTTAAAAAGAACTGATTGGCGTCATCAGTAATTAACTAACTTTAAAAATATAAAAGACAGCTATGCTAATGATATACACCTTTTAAGGTGCTACAGGCTAGATTTAAGCCCAAATCCCAAATGTTCGAAAGTCAGACTTGAAAATACACCTCTGTTCTTCCAAAAGGCTTTCAGCCAGCAGTCAGAGCTTGTGTCACGTTCAGACATCGAACCTGCGAGATGGATAGCTTTTCGTTTCCTTGCTTTTAACTCGAGCCAGAAATGTGTTAAGACTCGCAATCATAAAGAAAGGGACCTGTCCACAATCCACCATTTATTCCTGCCTCGTGTTTGACAGGATAATCAATGCGAACTTTCTCTTGCCCGGGATGGCAACGGTCTATCTTTTGTGTTTGATTGTTTTTGAAAGGTGCTGCGTGAAAAGAGATATTGTAAGATGTCTGCGTTAACAATAAGATGGAAGTTATTTCATGGAAATAAACACTTCTTTTTTTGTTGTTGCTTGTTTGTTTTTGAAAAGCCGTTTCCATTTTAAAATGGATGGAACGGGTTCTTTTGAAAGAGTAATATAGAAAAGTGATTGTAAATATCATATGTCAACCAAGTTTGGAAATGGGAGGAAATGATTCAATACAAATGTAAACTCTTAATTCTGTTTTATGTTGTTATTCATTGTTTTTAAAATCAGGCGTACTCTTTATCTGAGGAAAACAAAATGGTAGATTCTATCAATTGAAGGCCATAGTCTTGACAGTTAATACTTGTCTTGTGAAAGTTTTTAAAAATGTATTGTTTCAGTAGTAAAGGGGTAACAGGAAACTTCTTTTAATATTATTTCGAATTTATTG
Source organism: Caerostris darwini (assembly GCA_021605075.1). NCBI lineage: Eukaryota > Metazoa > Arthropoda > Arachnida > Araneae > Araneidae > Caerostris > Caerostris darwini. The sequence goes on along the minus strand of BPLQ01012976.1, from coordinate 82,295 downwards.
GTTGAAAATATATTATTTTACTAGTAAAGTGATAACAGAAAACATTTAGAAGATTCTTAGAAATTTCTATTAACGTTATTAGGAAGAAAAATTTTAACAAATTAATGCAGGTTTCTTTTGTAGTTTAATAGGGAAAATACGTATGGTATGATTTACATAAACTGTTTTTCCTGTTACTGGGAAATTAAATCTATGAATGTAAAATTTAAAACAAAATTTACTAGTTTCTTAAAGTTACTCGAATAATCTTTTAATAAGAAAGAAACTTGATTAAAATATTTGAAGTATAATGCTGCCTTGTGTGAGTATTCTACCAACCGGTATGTAAATGGGCGCACTTACCCTTGAAAGTTCTGACCGCAATAAAAAATATGTCCACCTTGAAAACAATAAATTTACTTCTTGCAGGAAAAACTTTAAGAGGAAATAAAGAAAAATATGCATAAAATGGAAAGAGAAAATAAGAAATAGTATGCATGCTATGGCCTACATAAACTGTTTTTCATGTCCCCATGAAGTTTAATAAATTTAAAACTTACATAAAATTATTCTAATAATACCATAAATGGAAAGAGAATTGATTAAAAAATTTGAAACGTAATATTACCTTGTGAAGTTTTACTAGTTCTCTTCCATACGATTTGGAATTACCCTTAAAAAACCTTTCCGAAGATAATAAATTTTCTTCATAATCTAACAGGAATAGTTTCTGGTATGCTACGTAAAACACAAATTACTTGCAAAAAAAAAATTTTTTTTGTCCATTGCAGCGTACGTACCAATTTCGGTCTTCCTGCGTGGTTCATAAAAATTACACAGATCTCTACATTTAAAGTAATATTAAAATCTGAATATAAAACAGTTGGTCAGTTAATGTTAAAAAAATTATAAAATAAGTCTTTAAAAGGACAAAAATAATAATCAAAGTAAAATAAATTTTAAGTTTAATTTGTGGTAAACAAGAACTAATTTAAATCGATATAAATGGAAAACAACTTTGATGAAGAAAATAATTTTAAGAAAATATACGCGGACCAAATTAGATAAACAAGTTGTTTGGAAAATATACCAAGTTATGAGTTTTTATTTTAAGACCTGACATGGAAAAAAATTTAATTGATTTTAACATTAGTAGAAAGAACCCATGACATATTTTATACATCCTTAATAATATTAGAAGTAAGAAATAGATTTAAAGAAATTTTTAATGGTTTAAAAGAATATCCGTGTATTTTGTATCTATTTAAAGTACTTACTGAGTAAAGATAAATTTCAATGGGCAATTTAAAGTATATTTTTAAATTCGAGGGTTTGGGATAAATCTCCATGGTTTAAATTTATTTAAAAAAAATGCACTTAAGTGATTCATTACTGAAACGTAAACATCATAATCATCTATCAGTAAATGTCCAGAATCTGCATGTGTTATATAAACAAGATGTGAAAATCGTAAACAGTTACGATACTTCCTGATAGAAGGAAACAAATTCAGTTTATGAATATGAATCTCTAATGATTAAAAATAAATTTATATTGATGGTTTCATATGAACAACTAAAATTACTAACTAATCTTAAAGCACATTTTAAAATGTGTAAAAACGTGTTATTCTAGTTTCAGTACAACATTAAATTAGCAAAAGTTAAGTTTTAATAACAAATCATTAGTTAAATCTCTCCATTTAAAGCAAGAGGTTTATCTGTCTATCTGTATTTCTTAAAACTTACTTTAAAAAATAATGTTTATGATGTTTATGTTTCAGTAATGAATCACTTAAGTACAACTCTTTTTTATAACTTTTAAAACATGGCGTAATATCTCAAACACTCGAGTTTAACAAAGTATTTTAAATTACTTAGTTTTTTATTTGAATTTATTGTTTTTTTACAAAATGCATTAACAAAACTTAAGGAAAAATTATTAGTTATTTTTTAGTTAAATGAAAACACTTTTTTCACGCACCAGATGGCGACAGTAATTTTTTTTATTGGTGAAACGAATTACGAACGAGATTTGACGTCACAGCTTTTTGAGTGTTCTTATTTTATTTGTGATTATGCTGGCAACCATTATGATCGGGTAGGCGCCAACTACTGTCACTCCAATTTTTCTATGTTAGGAGGTTAAAGGAGGATTTCTTAAAGATTAGTGATCTGCAGATGATAAATTGTTGGCAGATACCGTAGATGATATGGAAGAATCTGTACACCAATGATGATGGTGCAATTTGGGCTTTTCGTTATTTGTATCAGCCACTGGCCTAAACCGGTTTTAGTTTTCATTTGTGCCTTTTGTGGGCAAGAATCTATGTACATTGCTCACATGTATTGCCAACAACTACTGAGACAATCTCATTTGCACTGTTATGTCCATACTGCCTAAGTGATACTTTATTGCACGATTTGACCATATTACTTGACTTATCCTAACTATTTGTCCCCATTTGAAGTCTTCAAATTGTCTATAAGATCTTCGAGTACGTCGTAATGGAATTATTAGTAGAATTTTTAGAGAACTTTAGTAATATTAATGATGAAATTTGCAACATCCAGAAATTTTTAGTTATAAGATACCAGTAAAGCATTAGAAACTTGTGGTGTAATTGTATTTAATAGTAACTGGACACGAAAATTGAATTATTCAAAATCTCCTAATTAAAAGGATTTGTTTATAATAGTTACGAGATCATCAAAGCTTTTTTTTTTTGGAAAAGAATGTATTATACCATATATGCATAGACAATTTCTTTCCTTTCTTAAGTTAAATTAATATCCAACTACAAAGAAATTCTCACTTATAGATATTTCAATTCAAGTTATTTTGATCATTATAATGGCAATTTCATCATACATCATATTTACCTTTAAAAATTTTAATAATTATTCTATAAAATTTTATCCAATTACAATGATTCGTATAATATTACGAATGAATAGCTTATCCATTTCTCTAAAATTTTAAGTAGAATTAAACTTTGAATATTTCTCTTAACTATAATAAGACATCTTAACTTGGTTACATGTTAACTATGAATTGCAAATAGAATACTAAATAACTTCTATTACTTTCGGCTGTATGCACCTGATACTTAACTATAAAGATACTCAACTTGGCAACTTCATAGCTACATGAGCTTATCTAAATTTTATTAAGGAACGTGATTTCAATACAGAGAAGACTTTAATCTCACTTCCAGACGACGCTAAAGCTTTCCATTCTTACATTTAATCCCACATGTATCGTCTCTATTGATAGATGTCAGCTAATATATTGCGACTTCGGTGAGGTATTCAAATTTTCATCTAATCATCAAAGAACATCCAAAATTGCTTCTATTATGCATTATCATAAATTCAAACAAACTCATATTTCAATTCATTTGTAATTCTGATTTCAATTCATGCGACAGGAAAATGAGACTAAGATTACCTGATTGGTATGTAAATTTATTTCACCATTCCTTCAGACAAAAAAAACTTTTACAACAATTTGACAGATTTTTAATCTTAATATCGCTTAAATAATAATTTAACATATTCATCCTGAAACTGTACAATATATTAAAAAGATTTTGTTAATTTAAAACTTTTAAGATATTCCCCTGATTGCAAATTTAAAGTTACTACCTCTCATGTTATATTAGATAATAATTTTAGCTATATTAAATGTAAATCTTTAGTAGAAGTCGTTAAATATTACGTATACAAGCTTTTATGGATAAATATATTTCTATATGGCTTTTTTAAAGTGAAAAAAGGCAATAATTGAAAAGAAATACATTATTGCATTTATAATTCTATAACAGGTTTTTAAAACTCTTCTTCATTAAACTTTTCTACCTATCTTAAAAACACTACTTTGATAGGCCAACATTGTTTCCCTGAAAGTTTAAGAGTGAGTTATGAAAGTGAGAAAAAACTTTTAATGGTTATTGCCCAGCATTTATTTAGGGTAGGAGAGAAAATTTTAAAAAAAAGTTCGATATGAGACTCTATTACTGTGAGACTATATTATTATCGATATATTATATATCGATGTAATATATATATATATTACATCGAGAAATAATATATATATATATATATATATATATTATCGATATAGCCACCACTGAGTTTACTCGTTTTTCAGACAATGACATTTGTGGTGTTGCTTCAGGACTTTAAGATTTAAACTCTTATAATAATAACTCGTATCTAGAAAAAAAGCGCTAAAGCATCTTTTTAAAGCACTCGTCAAACGCTAATAATACTGCAATAACCCATTCAATAATATACCTCAACATCCGCAATAATCCATACCACAAAATAAACCTACAGTTTCGAATGCTGTCAGAGACTTAGACAAGTTGGAGAAGGAAACACATACACGTGAAATAAATCAAAAGATACCGGATCCATCGAGAAAAAACTTGGGCAAGATCGTCCAAAGGCCACGACAGCCAGAGATGATAGCTTTTTGTCCGTTACAGTTATTACTACGCAAAATAAATGATAAAATTTCGATTGTTATAAACTTCAATCACTTTGCAAGTGAAATATAAGTGAAAATCAAAAGATAGGAATTCATCGATAAAAAGCTTGGACAACGTCGTCCAAAAGCCGCGACAGACAGAGATGATCACTTTTTGTCCATTACAATTAATGTTACGTAAAACAAATGATAAAATTTCAATTGTTATAACAATTGTTATAAACTTCAGTCCCTTTACAAGTGAGATATTTTTCGATAATTACTTCATCATTTCAATCATTACTTACTTACTTACATGAATTTACTAAATCTTATTAATTAAGTATCTACGAAATAATATTTGGGATATTACAACTGCCGTTGCCTAATAAAATAGGACTTAAGCGTATTTATACTAAATTTTATTTTAATTATTAATTAACTATATAGTTTCTTCAAAAAAAAAGATTTTTCTTTTTTCTGATACATTAACGAAATGCCATTTACGAATAGCCTCAAACGAATAATACCAAATGCATACATTATTTTTTGGCGATATTAAAAATAAATTCTTTTTTAAAACTTTATTTAGTATAATGATTTTAAACTCCACTGAATTTTACTAATATGTAACATAGAAAGAAAATCTTATTGAAAATAAGTTGAAAAAAATCTGATTTTTCTGATTCAATTAAAATATAACATTGAACTAAAACAGAAAAAAAATTAATTCCATTCCTTATTTTCAATTTATCTATCCGAATAAAAATCAATATCCTTTTAGCTAAAAGAAACAAGTCGTTTTTTAATTCGAGCTAATAGACTTTTTTTAATTTTAAGAATTTTTAATTCTCTGGGATGCAGTTACATTTCCAAGCAAAATATTCAGTCTAATCAATTTACAATTTTATTATTCTTTTGTTTAACATCTTTTGTTAAGATGCTTTGTTTAATGTTTTAACTTTTTAAAGAAATGAGCTATCTTATTTCCCCGTGGTTAATTAGATGATTGTTGTATAGCAATGGATTGATATTAATTCCTTTCTTAAAAAGAATCCACTATTTTCGCCACAAATTAAAAGCAAATATTAATCTCTTATTTATTTCCAGCAATACTGAATCATATATCTGCTAATTAATAAATATTCCGATAAATTATTTTTTTTCATTCAATTCTTTAATTTTTTTTTGTTTCTTCCTACGAATAAATGATACAAAATAAAAATTAAGTGAATTAAATTTTACCAAGAATTTATTAGCAATTATTTAAATTTAGAAGAAATTCAGTTGTTAATCTAAATTAGCGTTTCTTAAAGTAACAATTTGCTATAATATCCATTAATGATAAATCTCCCAAATTTGAAAATTATCTATGATAATTGTAAAAATATATTAATTGTCTTTAGTTTAACTTTTAGAAGAAATTTCTATGTTAGAAAAACATCATTTTGAGAATGATGAATGTTTAACATGTGCTTTATGATTCTACATTTAAAAAATGTAAGAATTAAATTCCTTTAATTTATATCTATTTTTCAATAAATATATATTTAAAAAATAACCTTTCATAATAAATTGACAAATGCTTAGATTTAATTAATCAGTTTCTAACTTCTGTGAAATTCGTGTTAAACTTAGCCATAACATAATTTTTATCATTATATAACATAATTTTTATTTCATTATTTTAACTAAATAAATTATGTGTTTTTTACAGTGTAATAGTAGAATTAATTTTCGATAAAGGTAAATTAAATTAAAATATAATAAGACTGCACAAGACAGTAAAATTATCGAATCACAGTATTATAATCCAATAGATGTCACAAATCCCTGTCTCTTCACAATTGCAAATAAAAAATTAAATTTAACTTTTTTTATATAAATTTTGATTATCGGAAAAAAATAAAGATAATTCTTAATACCTAACTTGTCGGCTTCAAACAAATGGGAACAAATGGGCTTGGGTTCAGTTCCGCTAGCGGCGTTTGCTGCACTGCTGCTACTGCTTTTCACTGCTCTCAGAAACGATGCAACAGGATTGTGATTGGAACAATTTGCATAAAGTTCTAGAGTTGACAACCATCCCTATTATTCTTAACTGTATCCCTTTTTGTATTATTATCAATCTCTTTAGTGATTGTTTTTGTCGTTCTTTACTGTATTGGGCTGGTCGTAGACTAATAACAGAGTGGCCGAAGACGGGCATATGTTAAAAAAAGAATTGACAATTAGACTAGTACAGAATATATATACAAGAAATACTTGAAAATTTACAAGGAATGATCTAATGGCTTATTATACAAACTAATTGTGTTTCTATTTGTGTTTTTCCTTGTTCACTCTCATCTTGGTTTCAAAGGACTAACTATGAAGCACTGAAGGAAGTTATGTATAACAATTTCGATTAGGGCTTTGTTATAGAAACTAAAATACTAATATATATATATACTAATAAGACTTACGACGTCCTTGTTTGTGATTTCCATATTTTCTCTCATATGGCATAAAAAAAATCATCCCTTTATCACATAGCTGTTCATGGTATATATATAAGTTGAACGATATATATATATCGTGCCCAACTTATCCTTGATGTGGATGATTTTTATGCCACATGAGAGAAAATATGGAAATCACAAACAAGGACGTCGTAAGTCTTATTAGTATATATATATACTTTGTTTCAAACCGCGTTAATTACAACAGATCCTTTTCACAAAGAAACTGTTTAGTATGCTATATATTACTTTTATGTACATAGTATATTATTGTTAATGGTAATTTTTCATTATAAACGCCTAATGAAATGCAGACAAAAAATTACAAAGCCGAGACAGCAATATCTTTTTGCCACCGTCTAGGTGATAGATTAAATTCCTTAACTCCAGGGAAGTCTGGCATCTACATCGCAATGATACAAACAAAAGAAATACAAATTGTCTGTTGGCGCAGTAATCTCGAATACGCCAGAGGAACAAAGGCTTGCTTGCTCTGCAAAGCCACGCATAAAAACAAGACCTTCAGCAACTCTGCAAGCGTACGCACAAAAATCGGACTCCCAAAAGACTCCGGGAAAACCAAATTCCTATTGTTGTCTCTGTAGGCCTCGATTTCACTGGTGGCGTTTGCTGCAGTCACTACTCTCAGTGTGATTGGGACAGTTTGCGTAAGATTCTAGAATTGACAATCAGGCTAGCATAATATATATATATATATATGAAGGACTTGAAAAGTTATAGGGAGTGATCAAATGATTTTGTTTTACAAGCTAACTGTGTTTTCTTTGTTCACTAGCATCTTAGTTTCAAAGGACTAACTATTAAGCACTGAAAACAGTTATGTATAACAACTGCTGTTATGACTTTGTTATAGAAACTGAAACTGACGACGTCCATGTTCGTGATTTACAGATTTTCTCTCATGTGGCATAAAAATCATTCCTTTATCACTTAGCTGTTCATGGTATATACAAGTTGGACCGCACACACACACATATATATATATATATACATGTATATATATACTCGTATGTATACTTTGTTTCAAACCGCGTTAATTACAACAACTGCTTCTCATAAAAAAACTGTTTAGTATACTATATATTACTTTTATGTACATAGTATATTATTGTTAATGGTAATTTTTCATTATAAACGCCTAATGAAATGCAGACAAAAAATTACAAAGCCGAGACAGCAATATCTTTTTGCCACCGTCTAGGTGATGGATTAAATTCCTTAACTCCAGGGAAGTCTGGCATCTACATCCCAATGATACAAACAAAAGAAATACAAATTGTCTGTTGGCGCAGTAATCTCAAATACGCAAGAGGAACAAACGCCTACTTGCTCTCCAAAGCCACGTATAAAAACAAGACCTTCAGCAACTCTGCAAACGTACACACAAAAATCGGACTCCCAAAAGACTCCGGGAAAACCAAATTCCTATTGTTGTCTTTGTAGGCCTTGACTTCACTGGTGGCGTTTGCTGCAGTCACTGCACTCAGTGTGATTGTGACAGTTTGCGTAAGATTCTAGAATTGACAATCAGGCTAGCACAAAATATATATATATATATGAAGGACTTGAAAAGTTATAGGGAGTGATCAAATGGTTTTGTTTTACAAGCTAACTGTGTTTTCTTTGTTCACTAGCATCTTAGTTTCAAAGGACTAACTGTGAAGCACTGAAAACAGTTATGTATAACAACTGCTGTTATGGCTTTGTTATAGAAACTGAAACTGACGACGTCCATGTTCGTGATTTACAGATTTTCTCTCATGTGGCATAAAAATCATCGCTTTATCACTTAGCTGTTCATGGTATATATAAGTTGGACCGCACACACACACATATATATCTATATATATGTATATATATATACTCGTACGTATACTTTGTTTCAAACCGCGTTAATTACAACAACTGCTTCTCATAAAAAAACTGTTTAGTATACTATATATTACTTTTATGTACATAGTATATTATTGTTAATGGTAATTTGTCATTATAAACGCCTAATAAAATGCAGACAAAAAATTACAAAGCCGAGACAGCAATGTCTTATTGCCACCGTCTAGGTGATGAATTAAATTCCCTAACTCCAGGGAAATCTGGCATCTACATCCCAATGATACAAACTAAAGAAATACAAATTGTCTGTTGGCGCAGTAATCTCGAATACGCCAGAGGAACAAAGGCTTGCTTGCTCTGCAAAGCCACGCATAAAAACAAGACCTTCAGCAACTCTGCAAACGCACGCACAAAAATCGGACTCCCAAAAGACTCCGGGAAAACAGAATTCCTAATGTTGTCTTTGTAAGCCTTTTTCTCTTTTTAGAAAAACAGGAATTCTTGTTTCCGAGGCAAAAGGGAAAAAAAACCTCTAGTCCTTTATATCCTTATTTTTGTTTACCATACATATGTACTTGGCAGTCTTCTTCAAAAAAAAAATAAACATTACACATATTGTTATTTATTTATATTGCTTATGTCTAAGAATTATTAAACCACTTATATATGTTGATAAATGAAGCATTAACGTGGTTTTTTTTTATCTTATCAAAGTCCTGCGAGAAAGGCCAAAATGTATTTTATTTCTAATAAAGTTATTTGTATAAAGTACATCTTTTTTTTTTCAAAGTTCTGTCATGGGAAAAATTATTAATATATTTTATACAATAGGATAGTATAATAAAAGAATCTGGTATACTAAGAATTTCCAAACAAAATTTTTCTTGAATATTATTTTGAATGCTTCTTATGATAAACGAGTTGAAAAAAATTCTATTCACAACAAAAGAAAAACTGCATTTGTATTGTTGTAGATCATACATCTGTACTTGACAGTCTTCATAAAATAAATAATCATATGTATTGTTTGTTGTATGCCTTGAAACTATTAAGCTACTTACGTTAATTGATAAATAAAATTTTTATTTATTATTTGCCAAAATAAATCAGAAAGTGCAGCAAAAAACTTGTTTAAAAGAAACATTTTATAAAATATTTGTTTTTTCCTTTTTTTTTTTCAACGTATCTATCATGGAAAAAGTGATGAATATATTTTAAAAGAAAATATAAATTTGAAGTACGCTGAAATTTTCCTGGATAAAATATTTGGAAATATTTCTGAAAAGCCTATAAGGAAAAATATTTGAATATTTGAAATATATTTGAAAAGCTTATAAACAAAAATATTTGAATATTTGAAATGTATGGTTTCATCGCATGAAGTAAAGATAGATGTTTCTATTCATAAGTTGACTTCCATAACACGCTTAAATGCATTTAAATACATAAAATACTGTTTTATATCTGCTTAAATACATTTATTGCTTTAATGCAAAAAACGATTTATGTATTTCTAACTTTGATATACATAGCAATATATTTGTCTATATTAATATAAAAAAGTATAAAGTTAGTTTCTGTTACTTAACTGTTATAATATGGTTTTCCGGAAATAAATATACCACAAACTAATACTGTGTTCTATGAAAACCACACATGGTTAGTTATAAAAGTGCTGAGTGACCCAAAGGAGACTTCTCAAAGATTTTTAATCCAAATTTTCTATCAAAATCACATGTGAATCCTAACGATAACTTGCTATTTTTACCACTTTTGTTTGCCATAAACAGTCCACCAAGGGATGATTAGAAAGTGCCTTTAGGGACAATTCCTTTGCCTTGAGGAAGGACTTTTAGGGACAATTCCCTCACATTTCCGTATCTTATGGGAGAACCAGAACCTCAGGAAGTACTGATGTGGAATGCATTATAAACATTATCATACCCGCCATTAAGTCTTCTGGTCTCTGAAAGCAATGACTGCAACGAAAGTCGCCAATAGATTTAAATCTGAACCAATTGGCACCCTAGCTACGCAAGTCTCCGCTGGGCCATATGTCAAATTCGATAAGAGATTATTCCAAGTTTTCCACCATGATCGAGCATACATATTAACGATGCTAAATTCGTTGTAGAGATGCTGAACCACATCGAAAATGAGGCAAGCTGCATTGCAGAAATGTTGTTTGGTGATTAATATACTTTCCACACTTGCTAAAAATTTAAGAGGCATAGCCAATGTGTTTGGGGCAGTGATAACTCCCTCACATTTGTAGAATATAAAATGAAAACACTGAAGGTCAACTACAAGGATATCACTGATTATTTTGCAACAAAAAAAGGATACTGTAAAAACTAATTGGATTACGTAGAAAATCTACAATGGCATGTTTACTAATGTATTTAAAAGTGAAGAAATCAAAATTGATGACAATTGTTGCGGTAAGCAATATTAATGATGATGATTAAGCGCCCTTCTAAGTAATATTTGACTCATTATTGAAACAGTGTTGCCATTGCCCCAACTGAAATTGAATTTCTTGGTGATAGTTATTATCAATGATCATTTAAAGAGTGGCTTCAGCTGGTGGTCTGTTTGTTCTGCAGTAATAATGATCATAAGATTGTGGCCACCTAGGTAAAATTCTGACTCATCATAGAAGAAGTATTATCATTGCCCCAACTGAGACTGGAGTTCTTGAAGAATCGTTGCCAGCAATTTGAAATGATCAATTAAGGATCGGCATCTGGTTGGATGAAACCCTCCGCAGTTCCTGCTCGAACTCCAGAACTTAAAAGAAGAAGTTCCAGACCTACAGATTTTTCTTGTGCCATTCCCTGAATACATATCGTCACTTATGGCTCAAGTCTGCTTTTCGGATTTCGAACAAAGCTCCCTAATTCGAAAGCCTAATTCTCACCAGATACAAAATAAGGTTTTCGAATACTGAGCACTTTGACATCAGTCTTTCGTCATTAGATCTCAATTTCAGTGTTACCCAGGATGCACCAAGGTGGGCCTACTACAAGGTACTCTCATTTTGCCACCACAGTAATAACGAATGTCCCCAGGAATGTTCTAACTCACTACTCTTCCTTCTGGAGTGCAATGGTAGAACATTCTAGCCCATAGATTCAATGCGTCCATTCCGATAATAGGCACAAAGTACACAATAATATTATTTTTTAAAATATGTAATAATCTATTAAAATTTTATTAAAATATAGTATTATATATGTTTACCATAACGTAACTTTTTTGCTAATTACTTTTGTAGTTTAATTTGTGTTTACCGTAATGTAATTCTAATATTAAAATAATAAATTTCCATTTTAATCAAAATTTTTGTTTATTATAAACTATTCACTTATTTCAATTATTGTATCAAATTCTAATTATTATCAAAATCTCTCTGTAAACTCCTAATTGTATGACAATTTACTGACGTCTTGAATATCCATAAAATATAAATTAGCTATCAATTTCTGGATGATTTACTAGCACGATCCCAAAATTGCAAACTTTGGTCACAAACTTGTGAAGTAGTAAATAATGTTTCGAAAAACAAACTCCTTTTCTTGCCTTAACTTTCACTCCACAGTGAAAACTCCCATTCCCAGCGACGAATGACATAAAACTGGTTAAAGGTTTTTCTCTTTGAGCTCTATGAAAAGAAATTACTTCGGGGGCACTCCCCTGTCATTAACAGTTGGATGCCTTAGGGAAGAAAATCTATCATTGCTGCCCCAAGGAAAAGCCTTCACTTACACAACAAAATACCAATTTATATCTATGCTAGTAGAAAGAATGACTGGCATTTGCGGATTGAACTTTCTTTCGGAAACTGCTACCCTTCCAAGACAGGCTCTAGCTCAAATGAGTGGTGAAATATTTCTGCTTTGTCAAATTAACCTCCTCGGGTTATTTTTTCTCTTATGTTTTTAAAGTGGTGGAAAAATATTTAAATTCTGTTGGATAACGTTTTATTTAATTATATAAGCAGCAATTCAACAAGACAGAGAAAATTAGAAAAACAATAATAAATGTATTAAAAATGCCCACTTATGGGTTATTGATGGAAAAGATTTTATGCATTCGGGGAAAACAGTTTTTTTTTTTTTTTTATAAATCTCATAGATGTGACTAAGTCATCTAACTCAAGAATTATTAAGAGTCAATTATTCATTTCATGCATTCTTTATCAAGAATGACATTTTTCATGACATGACCTTTTGTTTTCAATGTTGATGGATTTTGTAGACAATATTTCTCAAAGACGTTCTCATTTTTTACCAGTTAGAATCCTTTTAATTTTTTAAAGAATGAAACACCATTAATTTTTTTAAAATAGAATCATTTTTTTTAAATGAGTATCAACATATTTCTTCTTTGTCAAATTAGCCTCGTCGGGTTATTTTTTCTGTTATGTTTTTTTTTCTGTCTGTTATATTTAAATTTTGTTGGATAGTGTTTTATTTAATTACATAAACAGCAATTCAACAAGGCAGTGAAATTCAGAAAAACAGTAATAAATGTACAAAAAATGTCCACTTATGGGTCATTCCGCATTGATAAATACGATGGAAAAGTTTTTATACATTCGAGAAATACAGTTTTTTTTTAAGTTCTATATTATCAACACAATGATCTTGTACAGCTACATCCTAACGCTACAATATATTCCAAGTATTGTTATAACGCAAATTTAAGAGTTTTTTGTTTTCATGTTACGAGTTTTTGTTTTCATTACATGAGTTTTTGTCTTCAATGTTGATGGATTTTGTAGAAAATATTTCTCAAACACGTTCTCATTTTTTTTTCCAATTTTCCTTTTAATTTTTTAAAGGAAGAAATAGTATTTTTTTAAAAAATAGAATCATTTTTTTCAAATGAGTGGTAAAATATTTCTTCTTTGTCAAATTAACCTCGTCGGATTATTTTTTTTTTTCTGTTGGTTTTGAAGTGTAGGAAAATATTTAAATTTTGTTGGATAGTTTTTTATTTAATTATTTAAACAACAATCCAACAAGACAGTGAAAATTAGAAAAATAATAATAAATGTACAAAAAAAATCTCCCCTTATGAATCATTTAGCATTAATGATTGAAAAGATTTTATGTATTCAGGGAATGCAGTTTTTTTTTATTTCTCATATATGTAAATAAGTTGACATCTTTTGTACATTTATAATTGTTCTCCATTGAAAATTAGAAGAGCAATAATAAATGTACAAAAGATGTCCCCTTATGGATCATTCAGCATTAATGATGGAAAATATTTTATGCATTTGGGGAATACAATTTTTTATATATCTTATAGATGTCCAATGATGGGTCATTCAGCATTAATGATGGAAAATATTTTATGCATTTGGGGAATACAATTTTTTATGTATCTTATAGATGTCCAATGATAGGTCATTCAGCATTGATGATGGGAAAAATTTCATGCATTTGGGGAATACAGTTCTTTTATATATATCATAGATGTAGCAAAGTCATCTAACTCAATTTTTATCAAGAATTATTAAAGGATTTTTAAGTTCTATCTTATCAATACAGTGATCTTGTACAGCCAACAGCTACAATATTTTCCAAGTATTGTTATTAAGGAAAGTTATGAGTTTTTGGTTTTCATGCCACGAGTTTTTGTTCTCATTATTGATGGATTTTGTTGAAATTATTTCTCAAAGACGTTCTCGTTTTTTTCCAGTTAGAATCCTTTTGATTTTTTAAAAGAAGAAATACCATTAATTTTTTTTATTATTAAATAGAATATTTTTTTTTTAATTGAGTGGTAAAATATCTCTTCTTTGTCAAATTAACCTCGTCAGATTATTTTTTTCTATTGTTTTTAAAGTGTAGGAAAAATATTTAAATTTTGTTGGATTGCGTTTTATTTAATTATATAAGCGATAATTTAACAAGACAGTGAAAATTACAAAATAATAATAAATGTACAAAAAAATTTCCACTTCTGGGTCATTTAGCATTTATGATGGAAAGATTTTATGCATTCAGAGAATACAGTTTTTTGTACTAATCTCATAGATGTAACAATGTTATCTTACTGAATTTTTATCAAGAATTATTAAAAGGATTTTAAGTTCTATATGTCCTTTCGTTAGGCTAAAGGAGAAAGGTGAAAAGCCTCAAGCCATCCATGTAGCTGTTCGTTCAAAATTGCTTTGCTGGCACAATGTAGATACCGTATAGTATTATATCCGAGGTATATCCTATATAACTTTAAATCTGCTACACATTTGTCATTCTATGAATAAGATGAAACTGCCTATGTATATGAGAATAAAATGATACATGTATAATGAGAGAGACAGTATATTTCACAATAGGAATTTTATTTTTATGTAGAGATAAGTGTAGTTTTTCAGTTTTGCACTAAAGTTTCTGTATAGGCTGTTGACAGTGTTCCTGTGCTTATCACCAGAAGAATATATTTAAATATATCACATATATATTCCTTTTATGCGCATTTTTTGGTAGATGAGTTTTTATTTTCATGTCATGATTTTTGTTTTCGATGTTGACGGATTTGGAGACAATATTTCTCAAAGACATGCTCCCTTTTCTTCCAGTTAAAATCCTTTTGATTTTTTTAAAGAATGAAGTATCATAACATTTCTTAAGCATGTAACAGTGCTCCCTCCTACACGCTGGCAACAGTGCCCACTATGATGTTCAGGAGAAATGATCAGTAGGTCTCGAGACTCTCACCCCAGAGATAGTACAGCGCAACCAGCGCTGCCGCTGAGAAACGTTTAGTTGATCTACAGTCTCTCCCCCTGAGAGGAAAATATATTTAGCGGAACACTGAGCAATAGTTGTCCTACAGACTCTCACCCAGAGAGGAAGCATATTTCGTACACCCTGCGCGTAGCAGAGTTTCGAGTTTTAGGTTTAAAAGTGAAGTATAATTATCTGTCTTTAAATGTGTTAAATATTTTCTATCTCTAATTGTATGTGTGTTGTCGTTGTGTGTTAAAGTTGGGAGTTCTCAAACCTGTGTCTCAACTATCTCAATCCAACAACACCCGATTAAAATCTGGTTGCCCAACCTGCAGACTACAATCAAAATATTTTTTGATACAAAATCATCTTAAAAATATTTAAACTCAAAATTTAATTGTCAAATGTACCAAAATATTTAGATGATTCACTTATTATTATTTTTAAAATATTTTTGAGAATCTTGCTCCATAATTATTTATACAAAGAACATCCCACTGATGATGGGAAAGATATTACCTTACAGGAGAACTTTAAGGAATAAGTTCCCCACACTTGCATGTTGAATAAGAGAAACCCTGATAAACTTACAATGCAGCCTGATTGTTAATCTGAGAAACCTGATTTTCTCTATTGCCTCCTTGTTTCTGAAAACAAGGAACTGCAATAGACACCACTAGAAAATTTGAAAATTAGTTCTATTGCATCCTAGATGAACAAGTTACCAAGACTGGAACTGAAAATTACTGTTAGAATTTTTAATTACTACACAATTTCTACGCTAAAAAACGTAAAAATTAATTTATACGTCTCGGAATCACTAAAAACAATTTTTTTTTCCCATTAGAGATTTTTACCCATGATAAAGTTACTAAAACTATTTCCGACGAAATGCTACAAATCATTATCAAGAAAAAACATTTTTTGTCTCAATAAAATTGCTTTGGTTGATGTTTGCTTTCAGATGTTTCTAATGGATTTAGAAAATACTCCATTTATTTCCTTTTTTCAAATCAGATTATTAAGGGACCAAGAATTCAGAGAAAAAGTGTTCGATGTAGTACGATGATTTAATCATTGACTCTATGCCTTTAAGTAAAAGGCATTTATTAAAATTTCTGTCCTCAGGTGTATAAAATGCGTTTTTAAAGTAACAGATTTTGGCCTTCCTATTTAGCTAAAATAAATTTTATAAAATATTTCATTTCTTGGGCCTCTATTTTCATTTTGCCGGGTTTATTTTGTCATCGTTAAATAAAAAGAATTGCATTATTATTTGCTTTAATTTATTGCTATTGAGTTAATTGTTAAATTAGACAGCTTTCATTAACTCATGTTCGGTTTCATTATTTTCATGTTCAGTTTCATATTTTTCATGTTCAGTTTCATATTTTTCATGTTCAGTTTCATCTCTTTCATATTCAGTTTCATTAACTCATACTCAGTTTCCTTTTATTTTCATGTTCAGTTTCATATTTTTCATGTTCAATTTCATATTTTTCATGTTCAATTTCATATTTTTCAGGATTAATTTCATCTCTTTCATATTCAGTTTCATTAACTCATGCTCAGTTTCCTTTTATTTTCAAGTTCAGTTTCATTTTTTTAGGTTAAGTTTCATTTTTTTAGGTTCAGTTTCATTACATTTTCATTTTTTTTTTATTCCTTTCAGTACAGTTTTTTTATTCATTATTTTATTTAAAAATTTGTTTATCAGATCAGTGGATTAAAAATTTTTATATAAAACGAACGAGTTTCTTTTGTTTATCAAGAGGTTATAGCAGTTAAATTAAGAGCAACGCCAGACTCGCTGCTCTATAGTTAAATGATCAGTTAGAATACAAGATAGTTCTAGTTTGAATCCACTGGTGGAGTTCGTTATAGTTGTTACTTTTAAAAAGCAGTAGATTAACTGGCGATTTTGTCAATGTGAGTAAAGCTTCTTACATTGAGAGTCAAGCTGTCCAGTGGGAGTCCTCCATTGGAGGGCTGTTTGATATATTGACATATTGACGTTCAGTAAAAAATCATCAGTATCGTCTAATCGTTCAGTATCATCTAAACTTTTTATACACATGAATAATTATATTTTTCATTTAAACATTTTTTAACCATTTTTGTTTAATATGTTTGAGAATAAAGATCCAAGTAAAACAATATTTCTTTCGCTCTTCCCGAAGATAAAATTTCAAATAATATTTCTATTTTTGAAATCAATACTATAATCTATTTAAATAATAATGTATTCTATGTAGATAAACAAATAATGTTATTATGTGGTTTGTGGTTTTCTAGAATAGTTTTTGAGTTCCGATTTTGATTTTTTATTTATTCCAGATGCATTTTGAATATTAAATTTCAATATTGTAATACATCCAGACTCCCTTTCAGGATTTTGTCTTAGCTTAACTAAATAAAGCGCAACTTTTTATGAAAGCACAATAGGTCATATTAAACTATAAATAATAATAAAAGTATCTTAAGTCGAAATTCCGTATATTAATTATTTTATTATTAGTTTTCTCATTGCACTCATTTGGCAAAAAAACATATAAAAGAAGAATACATTAGTACTAAGAAAAACTGCACCAAAAAATAAAAATTGAATTTCTAAAAAATATTACATAATTATAAATTAAAATTCAATGTCCTTTTCTCTCTTGCTAGCTCATTGATTGCATCGTTTATGTCAACTTCAATATTCCGAGATGTATTCAATAAAATTAAACCTGGAAAAACATAGGCTCAACCAACAAATTCGGGCAGGTTAATAAAATTAGCATTGTTATGAATAGCATTGATATTCATTGAAATATTAAATGATTGAAATATAAAATATTTAATCAAAAAATTTGTCCATGTGTAAAATGGATAAAAAATTTAACACGTGTGTACATTTCACTTATGGTCTTTGAAGGGCTCAAGCACACCAGTCATCCTTGCTGGGGGGCCCCCTGAATATATAAATAGAGCCTGAATACGTTGTCTTAAACACTCCAGTATTTGAACAGATGTTATAACACCAAAAAAATTACATAAACAAGTTATAAATTAAAATTCAATGTTCTTTTCTCTTTTGCTATCTCATTGATTACATCTTTTATGTCACCTTCAATATTTCGAGAAATACTTAATAAAATTAAATCAGGAAAAACGGGGTCTCAACCAACAAATTCGAGCTTGTTAATAAAATTAGCATTGTTGCGAATAACACTTATTCATTGAAATATTAAATAATTGAAATATAAAACATTTAATAAAAAATTGGATCCATGTTGGAAGTGGCTATAAATTTGAACACGTGCATACCACTTATGGTCTGTGGGGGGCTCGAGCCGCCAACCACCCTCGCTGAGGGCGTGAGTGAATACATAAATACAGCCTGAGTGCATTATCTTAAACACTCGAGTACTTGAACAAATGTTGCAACATCAAAGATTATTTTAAATATAATAAAATAAACAAATGGCATCGCCAAATTTCATATCGGCCATTTTTAGCGTAATAAATCCAACTTAAGAAATATATCTAAAGAACATCCTTTTTTAAATAGTATATATAAATCCACAAATGTCAAACATCATACTTTCAAGATATTGCTGCCTGTTAAAAAATTCCGACGTTATTTAGAAAATTTCCTATTCGCCATTTTCTAACGAAATAAATCCAACATAAGAAATATATTCAAAGAACTTCATTTTTTAAATAGTATATATAAATCCACAAATGTTAAACATTATACAAGATTTGTCTGCCTGTTAAACAGCAAAGTCTAAAATGTCCAACATTAGATAACAGACAATGAAAAAAACTGTAACTTCAAACTGCAAAGAAATATATTCAACAGTCTAGAAATTGAATATACTGAAAAAAAAGTGACAAAGACTAATGTATTTTTTTTTAATTAGACAACATAAAATTTTTTATTAACATTTAATTTACTGCATAAAATCTCAAAGACAAAACTTTTGAAATACTCAAGTCCTCCTTAAAAAAAAGGAAAAAGACTTTTTAAGCTTAGTATGCCTTTAATGCTCAAATTATTGATAGGATCTATAAAATGCATTAGGATTTCAAAAGATAACGTAAAGACGCGTTTAAAAAAAAGAAGAAAAACTTATTACAGAGAAAACTATTCGTTTAAATTGACTGTGCTGAATGTATTCCTTTTAACTATTTGCTTAACATTCTTTTAATTCTGGGTTTATTTCCAATGCGAGATGTACTTTAAAAACATTTAAAGATTACATTGAAATTCAGATACAGCTAACTCGAGATATTCCTTAGAGAATTCGATGGTGTACTTTTTATTTCGTTTTAAAATCTTTGTTCATTGATTAGTTACCAGTTAAAGTACCTAAGCTTTTTAATTAACTTCATCTTGAAAGAGAGATGAGAAAAAGTTTTGTTTTTAGGGCCAGACTAATTTTCTTACTTCAGAATGGTTATCTGCGCAGTTTAATGACATTAAAATTGCTTTAGTTCTTTTGGATCAAAAAGGTTTTTTTTCTCCATGTTAGATTAGGAGCCATTTAATTGAATTCCTTAAGCAAGTGTAAAGTGTTTCTTCTGTAAGGTGAAATTTAATACATCGTTTTAAAAGAAAGATTTCTCAAAAGCATTGTTAAATGGATTTATATTGTTTGTAGAATATATACGAGGGTCAGTTAATGAAGACCTTAAAAAATTTTATAAATTTTAAAATGAAATGTCATTATAATATATGCTGGAGTATATAGTGGTGTAACAATAGGGTGGCAAAATGGGAAAATTGCCACGGGCATAGAGGCTTTGAGTACAGGAAAAGTCTAATATTTATTATTACGAAGTAAATTAAAATTTATTAATTCTGTGTTTAATAAATTTAAGTTACTAAAGTGATAAATTAAAAAAATATGATTTCAAGATTTTGAACGTACTATATTCATTTGTATGAAAAATATATCTAATCTGATAGTAATAGTACTAGAAACAGTTACGTAATTGTAATCTTGATGTTAAGGACAACCCAGATTTCTAGTTCGTGAATAGGTACTTGCAAAATAAAAAGTGGGAATTCCCGCTGACACTGGGACATTTTTAAGTTTACTTGTTAAGAAATTCACTTGATTCTTAGGTACTTAATTAAAAATAGGAATTCTCGCCGACAAATCAGAAACTTCCAGAAAGCAGGAAATTCCCTTGTTTCGCGAATTCTCCATGCGTCACTGCTATCTTACTTTTTGTTTCATCGGATCAGCCATCAGTCGTAAAATTAATTAGTTCATTATGGAAATTTGATAATAATATGTCTAGTAATAGAAAATAACTTAATGGGTGTGAAAAACAAAAACAAAAAGGATGGAGTTTGAAGGAAAAAAATGAAATTACCTAAAATAATTCTATATTATAAGAATAAGAAGAAAAAAACGAACAAATGAGCATGGACATGGAAATGACAAACGGAAATGAAGAAATTATCCGAACCGAAAGTGATAATATTGCAATCCCACACAGCACTGATCCAGAGCCACACATCCAAAACCACTACATAATCAAAACCAAACCAAAGTGAAGTGATTGAAATTGGCTGGGGGGAAAAATTACATCTTCGTCATTTATTATTGATACGGGTCATTTTAAAGTACTAAATGATCAATTAAAATGGTTTGTAATCGAAAATGGAGATTGTAAACCTATAGGCACCTAGTACTTTATTGAAAAGAAAAAACTATGATGACACTTTGCATTCATTAGTTGGACGTATCACTGCCAGTGATGATAGAAATGTCCTATAGGTGCCATAAAAGAGTAGAGGAAATATTGTAGTGTAAAATACCCACCCCATAGGTGATACGCACCAAAGAAGTGCTGCGTTCTGTTATTAGAATTTTGATGAATGTAAAATGTATTAAAATTTATCATATAGCAGTCGAATATGGAGATGCAAGTTTGTTCCCATCAACAAGTGTATGAGAGGGATAGAAAATTCAGAAATTGTTGGAAATCTGTGGAAAATGCTCCTCTTTATGGGTAAAAGTATGGGAATGGTTATAATTATTATCTTCTAGAATAAAAAAAGACTTCATACAACTTGAGGAAATACAGTCACTAGTACTTCGTATTCATCTAATGAAGAACCTGCAATACAGGCAAAGCGACGTGCATTGATATATATGTGTGTAATTTTGCTGAATGACAATATTGGACTTCTGCCACGCAGCAGACGGCCTTGACCAACCATGGAAGAAGAAGACAATATTGGACTTCATATTGCCCGTGCAACAGCTTCAACTGCTGAAGCCTTGTATTTTCAATGTTTGCCACATCCTCCTTACTTACTAGATCTCACCTCCAAGGAATTCAGCATGACTGGATCTATGAAGGAAGTACTTGGAAGATCAGGTACATCGAGCAGTTCATGATAGGTTTTTACAGTCAAGAAGAATATTTTTAGAGGAATTCAAGTACATTGAATGGGTTGTAAAACGACGTGTTGAGCTTGAGAAAGATTTTGTGGGTAAATGATTCGCATTTATCCTCCGCTCAATAAATTATTTCTAAACACCTTTTTAAGATTTTCATTTAATTTCTTTCTTTCATTTTGTTAATTTAATTGTTGATTTAATTTACATAGCGTAAATTTCAGGCTTACCGCAAAAACTGAAACTTGCCCTAGTATAAGTACCAGCAAAGAGACAAAATTTTAATTCAAAACAGTTGGGACTCATAGAGCATTAGTGCTCAACTTTTTTTGTACGTCTTATTCCAAATATGTACAACACGAACAGCCTGCAGTTTGAACGTTGCCTTCTGTGAAGAATTTTAGAGCCAACTTTCCCATATTTGCGTGCCATATAAAAGAAAAACCATGGAACTCCCACTAGTCTAACTGTAATTCACTGTAACAATTAACTGTGAGCATCGAATCTCATCTTATCTGTAAGAAGTGATTGCAACGGACGACATCAGTGGATTCAAACTTATGCCCTCCTGTACACTAGCTGCATAATAACCACGAATAGGGTAAATCCTCGACTTTGGAAAAGATATTCATCGTAGGTAAAGAAATAATTCTATATTGTTAATTAAATTCAAAACATCTTTTATTAGTTCTGATAAAAAAAATCAATTCCAAATCCAAAAAGAATCAGTAAATTTACCCACATTTTTGTTTGCTAAGAC
Source organism: Caerostris darwini (assembly GCA_021605075.1). Lineage (NCBI taxonomy): Eukaryota > Metazoa > Arthropoda > Arachnida > Araneae > Araneidae > Caerostris > Caerostris darwini. Next base: position 59,578 of record BPLQ01012976.1, on the reverse strand, counting down.
CTTGACGTGATGTCATAACTTGCATTGATAAGTAAAAAAATAATTCTAATATTATTACATCTGCCGAGAAAAAAAAATAATTAACTTGTAAACCAAAGGAAATGTTTTTTTTTTCCTCTGTAAATCCGAACGACGAAGGTTTTTCTTTTATTAAACAATATGGTGAAGACAGCACATGTTTCTCATTGATTAAATTTCCATTCATTGCATTAAATATTTAGATTAGTTGAGTAATGAATCCTTCGGGATGTATTTCCTTCTATTAGCCGTGAAAAAAATTTTCTTCTTTAAAACAATCATTTGATCTAGATTAAATTGAAGAAAATATATATTGATGAAAGAAAATGTTTCTTAATTTAAAACTAATTTACATTTGTTTTTATTCTAGTTGGGGTGTGACGGCTGATATTGAAATTGTTTTAGTTTTTTTTTTTTTTTTTTTTTTGCTTGCAAAAATGTAAACAAAATATTGTATTTCTTTTCTTTTTTTTTTTTTTTTGGGAGGGAGGCTGGGAGATGAATTGCAAACTTTTAATGTATTTCTTTGTTCTCATTAATATTTTATTAGTTGGAAATTTCACAATCTTTGTTTTAGTTTTTAGGATTGAATAATAATTCTAGAAAATGTAAGGGGCGGGGGCGTATTTAAGAATAAAAAAATAATCAAATAATGTAATTAAAAAGTTAACTTTAATAGTAGTGTGCTTCAAAAGAATGGTAAAAAATAAAAGAAACCATTTTACAACAAGAAAAACTGTTTTATTTTTATAGTTTGTAAAGATATATTTTATTTTTAGAATATTATTTATTAGTTTGCTTTTATTTATAGAATGTTATTTATTAGTTTTAATTTATGTATAGAATTTATTTATTAGTTTTCTTTTATTTTTAGAATATTATTTATTAGTTTTCTTTTATTTTTAAAATATTATTTATTAGTTTTCTTTTATTTTTAGAATATTATTAATTAGTTTTCTTTTATTTATAGAATATTATTTATTAAAGAACTGAAAATGGAATATTAGAAAAGATTATTCAACATAATAATTCTAGAAAATTTAGGGGACGGGGCAGAGTTAAGAATAAAAAAATAATCAATTATTGTAATTAAATTTAGTGCTAATAGTAGTATGCTTTAAAAGAATGATGAAAAAAATTAAATCATTTTACAAGAAGAAAAATTTGTTTATTTTTATGTTTGTAAAGGTTTATTTTATTTTTAGGATATTATTTATTAAAGAACTGAAAAAGGAATATTAGAAAACAATATTCAAAATAATAATTCTAGAAAATTTAGGGGACTGAATTAAGACTGGTGGACTTTGCGGAATTAAGAATAAAAAAAATAATCAAATAATGTAATTAAAAGGTTAGTGTTAATAGTAGTGTGCTTCAAAAGAATGATTTAAAAAAATCATTTTACAGCAAGAAAAATTGTTTTATTTTTTTGTTTTGTAAAAGTTTATTTTATGTTTAGAATATTATTCATCAAAAGAACCAAAAAATGAATATTAGAAAATAGCATTCGAAATAAAATCCTTTTTTCTGAAAAGTTACCAATTATTAGTGAAAGGCTTTTGTTTTAATTTTAAAAAAAATTAGTAACTATTATTGGTACTTACGTATTAACGGTACCTTGGCGACAGACTTGGCTGTTTTTAAGTGTCGCCAATCTTTATTATTTGGAATAAAAATATTTTGAAAGCGTTTTGATTTTAAATGAAGTGTTTCATATATATTTTATTATTTGGAACAAAAATTTTAAGTGTAGATTGGCGCCAAATCTGTAGCTGCGGTTGGCGCGTGTACTCTTTATTGGCGCAACTGTCGCCAAGGTACCGTTAATACGTAAGTACCCTATTATTAATATATGTACAAAAAGAGTTGTTAACTTAAGTATAAAGGAAATTGTGAGATAATCGTAAAAAACTTCTGTCCTTGATTAATAGCAAAATTAGCACAAGTTAATTTAATAGTTACATGAATATTGTAGAATCTTTAAAAAGAATCTTGAGATATGACAGTTATGTTGCACAGTTGCAGAGATAGGCTTTGTACAATAAGTTAAACATATTATGAAAAAAAAATTTCAACAAAAGCAATTCAAGCTTGAATAATTTATCAACAAATTTTTGATTGACAAATGACAAGACCATCTGGTAGAAGACAATTCTTCGACTTTGTTAGGGTGCTGTACGTCCAGTGTCTCAAAGTGCACCTCAAATTTGCTCTAGTTCTCTTAAAGACCTATCGAGTAACAGGGGAAATAAACAACTGGAAATAACATTTGGTTTTAACAATATGAGATTTTATTGAATCCAATAATAATTATTTTAACCCAGTGCCAATTTATTTTTTTAAAAAATGAAATTCGTTCAAAATCGAATCCAATATTTCAAATTATTAATGTGTGTCAACAAACTCCTTCACTCAGGTGTAAAATAAAGATCACAATGTTAAATCAACAACGTTAAAATCACTTTCAAAAAGGAACAACATTAAAATCACTTTTAAAAATGAACAACGTTAAAATCATTTTCACAAATGAGCAACGTTTAAATCCCTTTATAAAATGAACAACTTTAAAATTACTTTCATAAGGTCGCAGGTCATAAGGTTATAAGGGCATCATTTTCTAGTCATATGTCATCATTTTCGTAATGTCACAAGTATTTCAAAAGAAATTAAACCTGTAATTATGTAAAATTTTACGTCATTTTTTAACTCTCGAAGCAAATTTCAATCACTATAATATGTTTCAAAAATTAAAAGGACATAAAAAAAATGCTGATTTTTTTTTTTTTGTCATTTGTTTCTCTAACATCTTCAAACTGAGCAAAAGTTTGATTGGCATCACTCAAGAAAAGTCAGCAAGACATTTTCTCGTCTTACGGATCACATTTCATTTGTTCTGCTTCCCCAAAAAGATCAAGTCCTTTCATATATATCTATATTCCCCTCCTATCCCGCTCTGAAGCACACATTCTCAGTCTGGACCGTGTTTTCCTTCAGAATTTTTACCCCATCCTTATTCCTTTAACTGCTTGAATTTTTTATTGGGACGTGCTCCACATGAAGGTTTGGTCTTTGAAGAACACCAGAATTTCGTGGAGAGCAGCAAGAAAATATGACCGTTTGTCGTTGGACATAAAGGGGGGGAATAATAATAAATGTCTGTGTATAGATCGAGGGGTACATGTATGAAACTAGCCATTCCACTGGTCAGGAATGGCGATGAGTTTGAGAATTGTGCTATTGCTTTTGTGCGTTCGGGAAACTTTCCCCTGACAAGGTGCTTGGAGACAGCTCACGAATCTGTGATTCGAACTGAAATCCATGCCTCACATACAAAAAAACTATTGATTCTGTGCCCACGAAGCAAAACTGTCATTTTTATTGGATTCCAATTATTCATCCTCATAATATTCGAAAAATCGATATAATTTCATGCGAATTGCTGTGGGAGTATCGATATTTTTAAAAATACATTTTAAGTATTTTCTCTGGGTTTCAATTGTTTTAATTCTCCTGTTATTTTTCTAGAAATAAATATTTTTTTCTTCTTAGGTCTGTGTTTTCTTGTAAATTCACGTTTACATCTCTAAACTTTAATGCAATATGCCAAATAAAAAATATACGATTAAAAATTGGTATGAAACGATTTTGATAACAACTATTTTCTCTGTTTATATCTGTAATAAAAAGTTTTAGGATTGTTTTCTTTTGAGGAGGAATCCCGTCTTGTGGCCAAACATATATAACATAATAACATATAACATATAACATGAGACCATATACATACGTCTAAACAAATTAAACATTTATAACATAATAACATATAACATACGTCTAACCAAACTAAACATTTATAATATAATAACATATAACATAAGTCTAACCAAAATAAGCATTTATAACATAATAACATATGTCTGCTAAAAACTAGAATTTATTTGTTATTTATTGCTTGTCATATTAGGCCTCTAGCTTCCTCGTATTACTTAAATGTTGCTTAGTTCCCTGTAAGAAATACTCCTTTTTACTCCGTAAGAAATACAATTGCCATCATTGTAACTGAGATAACTTTATTTTGTACCCTTTTATGATGTTAGAGTACAAGAGAGAAGAATGGCTCCCAAGTTGACACATCTCGCAAATTTTTATTGACTAAAAGGAAACAAAGAATTTTTTTGACTTGGTACATTAAACTAAAAGATGAAAATTGAAAGAAATTGACTAACTTATTGATGAACGCAACTTTATTTTTCAAAGGTTCAATGAAATGCAAAACATTTCTAAATTAATTTTATTACTTGGAAAGTGCTTGTACTTGCACATGACGCTGACGATCTTTTGCTATTTATATTAAAAAAGCATCATTCATCAGATAATATTTGGTTAATTTAATTTCCGCAAAGTGAAAATCCACATTTTTATTATAGAATAGTTAGTATAGTTTTTGTATTGATTTATTTAGTAAACATTCCTTCCTGTACTAAATACAGTAAATGATCTTGAAATATAACAAAAGCGGTTTAATTCCACATATATTCTTCATAATGTATAGTGATGGATTCTCCTAAAATCGATGGCAATCAAACAGTGAATACAATAATAATGCTTATGCGTTTTGAAATATGTAGGAGTTTTGAATAATGTAGCTTTAAATTTAATGTAGCTGTACTTTAAATTAACACAAAACTAAATCAAGTTAATAAAACTGATACTTAAAACAAAATGTCGAATTCTGTAAAATATTTTTATAACATTGTTTTTTTTATAATTCATATTTTTAATATCTGTCGAGCTCAATATTGAATTTCAAATACTAAGACTATAAGGAAATAACATATATTAACTTAATTTACTTCATATTAAAGTTGACATAAAGAAAATTTAATAAATAAAATAGATTTGGAATAAATTACTATCTATTTACTATGCTTGCGGACTTTAAATTAACACAAAACAAAATTAAGTTAATAAAAGTAATAACAAACAAAAATAAAATAAATAAAACTAAATAAAAACTCATTAAAGTTTCAAAACTAAATAAATATAAAAAAAAAATATACGTTGAAAAGTACAAAGTAATTCAAGTTCCCAACAAAAATATCAAATTCCATAAAAAAATTTAGAACGTTCCTTTTTTTTTATAATTAATATATTTAGTATTTGTTGAGAACAATATTGAATTTCAAATACTAAGACTATAAGGAAATAACATATATTAATTTAATTTACTTCATATGAAAGTTGACATAAAGAAAATTCAATAACTAAAATAGATTTGGAATAAATTACAATTTATTTTTTAAACTTGGGGACTTTAAATTAACACAAAACTATATTAAGTTAATAAAACTAATAACAAACAAAACTAAAACAAATAAAACTAAATAAAAACTCATTAAAGTTTTAAAACTAAATAAATATAAAGAAAATATCTGTGTTGGAAATGTACAAAATATTTCATGCTCCCACCATAAAAATCAAATTTCATAAAAAATTTTTATAACACTACTTTTTTATAATTAATATATTTAGTATCTGTTGAGCTCAATATTGAATTTCAAATCCCAGGACTATAAGCAAATAACATGTCTTAATTTAATTCGCTTCATGTGATATTTGACATAAAGAAAATAGATTTGGAATAAATTACTATCTATTTACTATGCTTGGGGACTTTAAATTACACAAAACTAAATTAAGTTAATAAAACTAATAACAAACAAAACTAAAATAAATAAAACTGAATAAAAACTCATTAAAGTTTTAAAACTAAATAAATATAAAAAAATATCTATGTCGGAAACGTACAAAGTATTTTATTTCCCAACATAAATATGAAATTCCATAAAAAAATTTATAACATTACTTTTTTTGTAATTAACATACTTACTATCTATTGAGCTCAATATTGACTTTCAAATACCAGGACTATAAGTAAATAACTTACATTAAATTAATTCGCTTCTTATGAGAGTCGACATAGAGAAAAATTTAATAAAGAAAATAGATTTGGAATAAATTACTATCTATTTACTATGCTTGGGGACTTTTAAATACTATGATTCTCTCGTAGATTAACTCAGTGCTCGAATTGAAAACATTTATCTCACTTTTCTCCAATTATTTATCTTTCAGGGCTATTTTAAATTCTATAGAATAAATTAATGTATCTTTGAATATTTAACTTTTTCAACAAATCGAAAATGAAATCTCTTTATTATTATCTGCATTTAAAAATTGATCTTTAAATTTTCGAACTTCAAATTAAATGTTGAATGTTATAACGCTTCAAAATACAATTTTGTTCTATTGCAACGAATGCCTTTTTTATAAAAATAAAATGAGTTATCGCTGAATTGAAATCAATTTAAAAGAAGTGTATTTTACTATAATATAATAATATGATTTAGAAATAAAAAATTTTCGTGAAATACTTCTATTTATAAGAGTTACTAACATAATATTTGTGGAAGAATGAATTTGATATTAATATTTCGGGGTTTTTTTCAATATGTGAAATGTAATTTAATTTACTACTTTCATTTGGAATTTATTTTATGAGACGTCTTGATATTTATTTATTTAATAAAATTCATTTTATGCATTGATTAACTTCAATTTCAACTGTAAATGTATTCAAATTTAATAAATTCAATGTTAAATTTAGCTCCTTCTGTGTAAAATTCATCTTCAAGCACTTTATTAAAATATTAATATCAACTACAGCAGAGATATTAAAAGATCAGAAATGATAATAAATGCAATATGTTTCAGAGTAGTATTTAATATAGTACAACACTTGAACAATTCTATAAATTGGATATAATTTTTAATCTTTATGTAATTTGTATATGGTATTATGAAAAATTTGATTTCCTAGCAAATAAAGGGAAATGTCGTTTATAAACCTGCTAATTTGAATTATTTAATAATTAATAATAATAATTGAATTGTTAAATGAATTGAATAAAAATAATTTGAATAAAATAATTTGCATTCCTTGAATAAAAAGACAGTTAGAATCTGCATTTTTCAAACTTATACTGGGCAATATTTTAAAAGTTAATTAAATTAAATTTACTTTTATTTCTAAAAAATTTGTAAATTCTTTATGAAATAGGTGATGTTTACAAATAAATGAAAAATGTAATTTAAAAACCAGCTAATTTGTAATCACTGGATAAAAAAGTGATCCTAATTAGCGTTTCTCAAAAAAAATATATTTTTTTTGTTATATTATAATTGTAATACTGTAATTTGGTTTCCTAAAAAAATAAAGGAAAACGTAATTTATAAACCGACTAATTTGAAGTCATTGCATAAAAAGACAGTTAAAATCGGCATTTTTCAAACTGATATTGGGTATCATTTTAAAAGTTCTTTAAATTAAATTAATTTTTATCTCTGAAAAATTTGTAAATGGTTATTGTGAAAAATTTGATGTTTACAAATAAGTGAAAAATGTAATTTTAAAACGGCTAATTTGAAATCACGGTTTAAAAAAGTGATCCAAATAAGGATTTTTCAAAAAAAATAATAAATATTGTTATCTTACAAATCAAGAAAAAATATAATTATCAAAATAATATATATATAACAAGATATGAAATAATTTGCAAATAATAATTATTAAATTCTTAATAAATAATAAAATATATGTTCATGTCATTTTACGTCGACAGTATTTTTAAACTGCGTTAGAAATTTTGAAGAAAAATAAACATGTAAATAACAATTTTTTTTGTAAGTATGAAATTATTATTTAAAATATGAATTAAAGATAATGCATTTAATTATTGAATATTAAATTCATTTATATATTGTCTAGTTATCAATTCTTCCAAGTAAAACGCTTTTCATGTAGACATTTAATACAAAACGCTATAGATAAAAGAATTTTGAATGGACCTCTTAATTGTAAATATTAGAAATACTAGGTATTTTTGTATATATGCGTTGAAAAAATATTTGTGTTGAAAAAATATTTGTCACCTAACTAAATGAAGTATTTCTTTGAATTTGTAAACGGATTTAATAAACAAAAGAACATACTGATATTAAATTCCTGAAAAAAAAGTATTTATTAAAACGTCCATTACAGGATTAAATATGAACTACTATAAAAGTCAAAATGAAAGTTATGTCAAGAAAGGTTACACAATATCTTGGCTTCACAAAAAAAAAACTGTTAATTAATTTCAGATGTATTTGATTTATAATGCTTATATTAAAAAATTCTTTACATTATAATTATTTATATACATAAATTGCTTTATATTAAAATAATTTCAAATCCAAATTAATAAAATCCTAACCAATAATAAAATAAATGCTTGTGTCATTTTACGTCAACAATATTTTTAAACTGCATTTCTCAAAGAAAAATTTTAAAAAGAAACATTTAAATAAAATTTTTTTTTTAAGTATGAAATTATTATTTTAAATATGCATTTTAATTGAAGGTAATATATTTAATTTTTGAATTAATATATTCATTTATATAGTGTCTAATTATCCATTCTACCAAGAAAAGCTCTGTTCATGTGAACATTTAATACGAAACACTATAGCTAAATGAGTTTTGAATATACCTCTTAATTATAGGCATTAGAAATACTAGGTATTTTTGTATATGTGTGTTGAAAAAATATGCGTATTGAAAATTAATAAATTCATTTATATATTGTCTAATTTTCCATTCTGCCCAAAAGAAACTATTTTCATGTGAACATTTAATATGAAACACTATAATATAAAATAATACGAAACATTATAATATATAATTTTGAATAGACATTAGAAATATTAGGTATTTTTGTATATATGTGTTGGAAAAATATTTGTCATTAAAAAAAGTTAAATATTTCTTTGAATTTGCCAATGATTTTTATAATAAAAAAACATACTGATCATAAATTCATGAAAAAAGTATTTATTAAAACATCTAGTACATGATTAAATACTATAAAACTACTATAAAACTCAAAATGAAAGTTATGTCAAGAAAGGTTATATAATAGCTTGACTTCACAGAAAACCTATAATTCATTTCAGATGTTATGATGCTTTATAATACAAAAAAAATATTTCTTTCGGAAGGTAGTTTGATTTAATAAAAAACATGATGATTTTATCAATTCTCCCAAATACAAAAATTTAAAGCATATGAAAAAATATTTTTATTTTTTAAAACTTCAATAGATAATTTACCAACTTATAACAAAAGCTCATCATTATGGTTCAAGTTTTAGCCACTTTAATTGGCAGAATATTTGCAAAGCATGTAATATCTAAATAGCAATTTTCATTTCAATATTTGAATCATAAATATATAAAAAAAAACAGGAATAATTATGGTTCAAGTTTTAGCCATTTTATATGGCAGAATATTTTCAAATCATGCAATATCTAAATAACAAATTTAATTTCAATATTTGAATCATAAATATAAAAAACATGAATAATTATGATAACTAATGTTACTGATAATGCCAACTCAATGTAAATATATGTAACTCATATGTATGTAAAGTTCAAGCAGAGTTTTTTGTTTAGACTTTTCTTGGTCGATCAAAAGAGTTGTTGGAACTACCTTCATGTTGTTTCTGCTGTCTGTAGACATAATAGCAGAAGAACACAGTGACGAACAGACCTGCAACTCCAGCAACACATGCAATTGCTACACCTGCAATGGCTGAGGGAGTCAGATCACCTGCAACAAAAATATTGTTCAGAAAAAACAAAACAAAGAAGTAATATCATAATAACAGTAAGGAATAATATTTCTAATAAGATTAAGAAATTATATCATTAAAATACTAAGAAATAACATTCATAATAAGATTAAGAAATGTAATCCTAATAACACTAAGAAATAGTATTCATAATAAGATTAAGAAATGATAGCATAATAACACTAAGAAATAATATTCATAGTAAAATTATATCATTATAGCACTAAGAAATAATATTCATAGTAAAATTATATCATTATAGCACTAAGAAATAATATTCATAATAAGATTAAGAAATTATATCATTATAGCACTAAGAAATAATTTTCATTATAAGGTTAAGAAATGATATCATAATAGCACTAAGGAATAGCATTCATAATAAGATTAAGAAATGATATCATAATAACACTAAGAAGTTATAACACAATATTACTATTAATCATTGTTAAATGTCTTTTAAACAGATTTAAAGTACAACTGTGCAAGTTATACTTTAAATCTAATCTTAAAAATTGTGTTTTTCATCAGAATTTTAATATCACCTCTTTAAAATATGACATTAACTATATTTCAGTCCCGACTGATTAAATTTTCTACCGAAAAAAAATCCTAGTACATAGGATTAAAGCAAATAAATGACTTTAAAACATAAGCAATTATCACAATGACTAACAATTTCTCGACATCATTGCTGCTTTATTTTATCAACATAACCGAAGAGTCATAAAGAGAAAGTAAAGAGAGAAATGGACATCAATTGCTTTTCAATAAGAAACGATGTTTGGATAATAAAAATAAAAAAAATAATACTTTCATTTATTTCATCACGCTATTCAATCTTCATATAATGATTATTGAAGGTCATTTTCTTGCTCAGCAAAAGAAAAACTTTCAATTTTTACAAACTAGCAATAAAACACAATGCACTTATTTTTTGTTAGTTAAGACTATCTTTGTATTTTATGACTCGCATATTTCTTAGTAGCTTCTTTGTTCGAATATTTTTTTTCTGTTTCACATAAGCTGTTTGTTCAATTGTAAATAATTTATTATTTTCGGTAGTTATTTAAATGTCGATTAAACGAACCGTAGGTAACAGTTTTATTTCTAAAATGTGAATTTGTCCTTGATGTAGAGTTATCAACTGTTTAGAGTTAGCTGCTCGATTAATTAGATAAATATGCATTCAACTTCAAGCATAAAGAACACATTGTTTCTCTTGTATTTTTGGTATGTCCAAGGACTAATTGTATGTTCCGGTCTAATTAGCCCAAAGTGTGCACAAAATGACAGTAGAGCGACAAACCAAACCAAATCAAACCTTTGATCATCTTATTGTTTATGGTTATTCCTTTTTAAAACTCTTCTGCTTTTGCAAAAGAAGTAGCAGTGGCTAAAAATAAATAATTTTTATATAGTTTATTGAATTTATTAACAAATACATGCTAAACCATTTCTGGTCCATTTTAATAAAGTTAAGACAAACAATTAAAATATAGCACTAAGCGATCAAATAGCTACCTCAAAAAATGCAGTCTGTATACTTAAAATATATTGTTAAATGAATACTTTAATTATGAATTAAACAACAGAAGTATATAAAACAAACATCAAGCACACGATAAATTGTTCTTTTGGTAGCAATCTTTTCTCCTTAAACTATAATATCTATATATATATATATATATATTCTTCCATTAAGATTCTAAAGTGAAAGACTCTAACCTTTGGTGGTCAAAAAGGAAAGAAGAATCTTTGATTTTTTTTTTCTGGATTCTAAAATGAAAGCGAGGATTTTCACCCTTCACCAGGAAAATTGCTTTCTCTTCATAGTTGATATTTCCAGATTTTCAAAGTCACGATGTAAAGATTATGAGACTTAAGATAACGTCTTTCAGGGAAAAAAAAAGATTTTTTTAACTGGTCTGGGGCTTACTTTAAGGCCTGTGTTCAAAGTTACAGTTGAGAAAAAAAAGTAAAAATCTTTTCTTATCTGATATTAAATGAATTCTACAGCCAAAGATGTACTAGTCCTTCTATGAAGACAGAACAATGCTGTATATTATTGATAATTTTCATGCCAGGCTGTACTAGGTATTCAGTCTTGGAGTGTGAAGCATTGGGTACTTTCCTAATGGATTATTTCTCACGAAGTAAATATCGTACATACATTTTATTGTTAATACATTTTATGTTCAATAAAAACATTTTTTTCTATATTTTCTATCATATGTATACTATGATTTCTTATGTCTCTTTCTTGTCCTACAATACAGTTTGAGTACTCTATAAACCTATTTGGTCCCTTGGAAATTAAATGGGAAGGGAGCCCTTATATACTTTTAATAATATACTTGTATATATAATATTTTTATATATTTAATATACAATATACTTGTATATATAATATTTTTATATATTTAATATACTATATACTTGTATATATAATATTTTTATATATTTAATATACTATGTACTTGTATAATTAATACACTTGTATACTTGTAGAGGGCTCCTTAAATTGAAGTGACCCAAAAAGCTAATCAAATAACCAAATGCTAAATACTCTACTAGTGTCCTAATAACAATTCATAAAGAAACAACATATTTTTATATGAATATTAATAATATAACTAAGATTTAACAATATTAATATACTTAAGATTTAATATTATTAATATACTTGTTTAAAGACACTAGTCATTATCTTTATATTCAGTTTTGAATGTTATTATTATTCGATTTCAAAAAAGGAAGAACTCAAATATACTTAAGGAACACTCATTTGCCTTATAAATTTACTGTTATTAAAAAAGTATGCATTTTTTAGGCAAATAAATTTTAAATCATATATTATTTCTTATATATCTACAATTACCAGTTTGAAGAATAAAAAATATTCATATTTCTTTATATATTTAGGAATGTAATTTTGAAAAGTAAAAGAAGTAAAATGAATATCATTATTTAAATATGCTGATTTATTTCTCTTATCTCACTTTATCTTTTTCACTGAATTAAGGCTTATTATTATAAAAAATATCATATCCCTTTACGCATCTAATATGTTTTCTTTCAAATTCTTAAAATTTAGAATTAACTACAATTTGAGAAATATTCTGTTGTTTTCATTTTTGTTTTTTAAGTACTCCTATAAGAAAACAGTACTGCGAATTATTTAAGCAAAGAAAAAAAATTGTTTACTGTTGAATTTCTCTGGAATGTTTAGAATATAATTTTTTGCTTTATTTTCAGTTTCATTCAATACAGCTGAAATTTAAATACTACAGCAGAATTCTGAAATCTATTTACCAAGAGTATACGATCTTTGAATAAAAATTTGTTAACAGGAAAAATGGTGTAGGTGCAAAAAATTTTAATATTTAAAAATAGAAGCAATTAAACATAAAGTCTTATTTCTTGTTCCAATGAAATGAGCAAAATATTTCTAACATATCTTAATGTATTTCTTTAATATATATATACACTTGCAATTTCAATTTGCTGATTACTTATAGTTTTTTTAAAAACTTTACTTTTTCCTGGAATCAGATTCTTTTATATGGAAAATTATCTTCCGTTTTCATTTGTTTTTTGTTAAAATTTCCAGAAAATACTTTACTCGTTTCTCTTTTTCGATTTTTCATTTAAATTTTAATTTGCTACTAACTCATGCATTTTTCTTTTCTTGTTCAGTTGAACGTTGAGCTTTAAATCACACACATACTCTTAAATTGAAAATTTTATTTGTAATTATTCATTTTCATTACTATTTATGTTTTTTTTTTAATCTGTGTTTTGGATTCATTAGATCCCATAGATGTCTTCAATAAAACCTTTTGAATTAAATAAAAAAATTGGGGGCTCATTTAAACAATGCAATGTGGAAACTAAAGTTAAAAAAAGGTTGGCTTATTTTTTTTTAACGTGAGAATTAACGATAGAGTATAGCATATATAGAATCAAACTAACAAAAAATACTACGAAATTTTTCGGATTATTCTTTTTCTGAAAAATGTATTGATTTGTTCTAGTTCGTTTTCGTTATTTGTTTTGTGTGTGTCTACGTGTGTTTTGTGTATTAAATCCAAGTTTTTTTCAGTGAAACATTTCCACATTAATAAAAAAAATTTTGCCCCTTTTATTTTTACCTCATGTGGTATGACTATTGTAATTAATGAACGGTTTTTTTTCCTTAAGAATTAACGAAAGAGCATTGTATAAAAAGAATCCAACTAATAAAAAAATGATTCCGAAATTTTTCGTATTATTACTTTTCTGAAAAATGTGTTAGTTAATTCTAGTTCATTTTCATTCTTTTGTGTGTTTGTTGTATAAAAAGATGGCTTCTATAAAAATTTCGATTTTAATTTAAAAAATTTGTCTTATTTTAACTATGGGATAAGATAACAGTAATTAATGTCAATGATAGCGGTTTTTTTCCGTCAAGAATGAACGAATGAGCATTGTATATATAGAATCAAACTAATAAAAAATCCGAAATTTTTCGGATTATTACTTTTCTGAAAAAAACGTGTTAGTTCATTCTATTTCGTTTTTGTTCTTTTGTGTGTGTTTTGTGTATTGTATTCAAAGATGTCTTCAATAAAAATTGTCGACATTAATAAAAAAAGTTTGCCTCATTTAAACAATGTGATGACGGCAACTGTAATTAACGACAATTCTCCCTTAAGAATTAACGTAAAAGCATTATATAAATAAAATCAAACTGATAAAAAAAAATAATCCGAAATTTTTCGAATTATTATTTTTCTGAAAAACGTCTTTGGTAGTTTTCGTCTAAGTTCTTTTGTTTATATTTTGTGTATTGTATTCAATGTAAATTGTATGTGTTTCGTGTATTGTGTTCAATGAAAAAATGTAGACATTAATAAAAAAAATTTGCCTCATTCAAACAATGGATAATGGCAACTATAATTAACGACAATGCTAGCAATTTTTTGTCCCTTAAGAATTAACGGTAAAACACTGTATATATAAAATCAAACTAATAAAAAAAAGAATCCGAAATTTTTCGGATTACTCCCTTTCTGAGAAACGTGTTGGGTAGTTCTCGAAGACAAATCGTCTCCCACAGATTGCCCATACATGGATCTAATCGCAGTAGCAGAGAGGAAAAAGATGTTATCTTAATTATTTATAAGAATAACAGTTGGGTTACAAAAGGCATTGCTTACCTTCTCTTTCCCCTCCAGTTTTCTTGGCGAAATTGAAGCTGCCTCTTTGCTGAGCCTGTGCCAATTCCATGCACATGGTTGCTACTAGATAGAGAAATAAATTTTATATCAGCTGATACTGAATGTTTAAAGTACATATCATTTTTTAAATATTACAATTATTTTGTAATACAATTTTAATTTGTGTATTTAATTAAAATGTACCATTATCGTCGCATTATGTTAAATAATATCAGTTCTTTTGATTGTTTTAATTTACCCTAAGGATTTTCTTCTTTCAGCCATTATTTTAGATTCAAAGTGACAAATTAGTATCAATTGTCTTTGGGTTTTTAATATATATCATCCTTTTTTCCTGTTCTTAAGATTGCTTTATCTCCTGAACAGAAAAAAAAATTAATAATTGAATAATAGCTGAACAGAAAAAAATGAATAACTTTTGAACAGAAAAAAAATGAATTAAAGTAATATCACAATGTAAAATATTTACACTAATACATATCTTTTCCAAATACAAGATACAAAAAGAAACTGATTTTTTGAGTATATAAAAACGTTATTTATTTTTAATAAAATTTACTAACAAAAATTATATCAGCAATAAATTTATAAGTATTTTACACATATAAGTATTCAAAAATAGTAACTACAATATTAAATACATATTACATAAACTTAATTATGACAAATTTCAAATTGTACTTCGCAGAAAATATTAAACGATCTAATAAGTTCAGAAATAATTATTTGTTGTTTGTCTTAGATAAAAATGATTAATTAAAATTCTCAAATATATTTTATATGTGAAATTTAAGAACTGCGATAAAAATTTATCAAATATGTGTTTAAAACGGCAAATAACATTCAAATACACGATAGAAATTTTGCGGTGCAATAAATTAAATCAATACAACTCTTTTCCAAAACGTTTGTTCATAAATATTTTTAAAGAATTTAATCAAGAACATTTTGCAAGTTATAGATAAAATGTAGCATCGAACTATCTCGTCTGTTTCCAAGAGAAAGATAAAGCCTTGGGCAAGCATTTTAAGTACCTCATTCTTCCCAA
Organism: Caerostris darwini; assembly: GCA_021605075.1. Lineage (NCBI taxonomy): Eukaryota > Metazoa > Arthropoda > Arachnida > Araneae > Araneidae > Caerostris > Caerostris darwini. The sequence continues at coordinate 43,559 of BPLQ01012976.1, read as the reverse complement.
CGATTGAAAAAAAAATAATGATTCAAAACACATAAATTAATTTCATATGCAAAGTTTGAAGAATGGTGAGTAAAACTTCTCTTTTAAAATAGCACACAATTTTTAAATATGGTAAAAATTTCACAGCAAAATAAATTGGATCCACGCAATTCTTTCAAAAACGTCTGAATAGAAACACCTTTAAGGAATTTAATCAAGAATATTTCACAAGTTATGGACAAAATACACCCTCGCAAAGATCTCATCTCTGTTCGTGGAAAGATAAGACTTGAACAACGCTTTTGAGTAGTCCATTCTTTCAATGGGCAACTTGAAGCAAATAATTAACACCACTTAATGTCAAGTGAAGGATCCCATACACAATATTTCACAGCAATTGCTCTGCTTTTGACTTCAAACTTTGTATTATTCGGTTTTGAAATTTAGTGCTGCAGTTTTGCACGGAAATAGAGTAGAACAAGTCATTAACACGCTTTTCCACTCGCTGCTGGAAGGACTGCGTGGTTTCCATACCAACTTGAATTTAAGTGTTTGAGGCACGTCAAGTAGCGAGGGGGTTTGGAATCTACTGTAAACCGTTTGAGATACCTTACAAACGGTAAAGTTTACAGTTCAGAAAACCTAGATCTAGAATTCGTAATGCATACTGCATGATTTACGCCATTATTGTGGAGGATTTAGTTGTGTTCTGCGGTTGATTTGCTTTAATTCAGACGGAGAAAATGATTAACTCTTTAATATTTATGATCACCACTCTTAAAATTAATTATTAAGACTAAATAGTAAAAACTACGCTTTTAATATCTGAAAAAGTCTAGATAAATATTTTTGCATTGTCCAACAAAGCAAGCTAGACAAATAAAATTAGGATTATTTTTGATGTGTATTATTATACTTAATATTGTGATGATTGTTTTTCATTATTGTATTCAATTTAGTTGTATTCTGCTGTTGATTTGCTTTAATTCAGACGGAGAAAATGATTAACACTTAATATTTATGATCATGAATTATTAAGACTAAACACTAAAAACTGCAATTTTATTATCTGAAAAAGTCTAGATAAATATTTGTGCATTGTCCAATAAAATAATCTATGCACTCAAAATTATTTTTTTTTATGTGAATTATTATGCTTAATGTTGTGATGATTATTTTTCATTATTGTGAAGGATTTAGTTGTATTCTGCGGTTGATTTGATTTATTTCAGACGGACAAAATAATTAACCCTTAATATTTATGATCATGAATTATTAAGACTAAACACTAAAAACCTCGCTTTTATTTTCTGAAAAAGCCTAAATAAATATTTGTGAATTGTCCAATAAAATAATCTACGCTCGCAAAATTATGATTATTTTTTATGTGAATTATTATATTTAATGTTGTGATGATTATTTTTCATTATTGTTTTCGATTTAGTTGCATTCTGCGGTTGATTTGCTTTAATTCAGACAGAAAAAATTATTTTAATATTTAAGATCCTGACTCGTATTGTCCTAACTCGTATTCTTAATAATTAATTTAAAACTATTAAGACTAAACACTAAAAACTGCGCTTTTAATATTTGAAGAAGTCTAGATAAATATTTGTGCATTGTCCAACAAAGCAAGTAACGCAAATAAAATTATGATTATTTTTCATGAGAATAATTATACTTATTGTTGTGATGATTATTTTTCATTGTAACAAAGAAAACTCTTGCAAATCATAAGTATTTTATTGTATTCTGTAGTTGATTTGCTTTAGTTCATACGGAGAAAATTATTAACTCTTTAATATTTATGATCATGACTCTTAAAATTAATTATTAAGATTAAGCACTATAAACTGCACTTTTAATGTTTAAAAAATCTAGATAAATATTTGTGCATTGTCCAATAAAATGAGCCTCGCAAATAAAATTATGATTATTTTTTATGTGAATTATTATACTTAATGTTGTGATGATTATTTTCTATTGTAATAAAGAAATTCCAACAAATCATCGAACAAAAATACATTTTTAATTATACTAAGATAAATTTTTTTGGTTTATTGTTATTATTCAATTGGTGTTATTATTTATTTTCATTACTCTTATATTAAACTTGAATTTATAGGGAATTTATTTTATTGAATTTATTAAATTTTATAATTCAAAGCATTCTTGACCACATAGCTTATAAATACTATAATATTTTATAATAATAATAATAATAATAAATATTCCGGAAACATGAAACACCAAAAAAGTAATATGATGGTTTATTGTTATTATTTACTTTCATTACTCGTATATTAAACTTGAATTAATTAGAAATTTATTATATGGAAATTTATTGAATTTTATAATTCAAAGCATTTTTGACCACATAACTTATAAATACTGCAACATTTTATAACAATAATAATAATAACATTCAGGAAACTTGAAACACCAAAAAAGTAACATGATGGTTTATTGTTATTATTCATTTCGTGTTATTATTTATTTCCATTATTCTTATATTAAATTTGAGTTAATTAGGAACTTATTTTATTGAACTTTATTGAATTCTATAATTCAAAGCATTCTTGACCACATAGCTTATAAGTACTATATTATTTTATAATAAATAATAGTAATAATATTCAGGAAACTTTAACACCAAAAAAGTAATATGTTGGCAAAAAATATTAAACCCCTGCTTTCACCTTCATTTTCTTTGGGATTTTTTTAGTAATGTCAAAAAATGAATATTTTCAATCTCTTTGGTCCATTTTTTTTTACCCATTAATTTTAGTCCATTAATCTATTTTCCAATTAATCCATTTTAGTCCATTAATTTTTTGTAAGTGTCATTTTTTTTCTAACAAAAAAAAATGGCACTTACAAAAAATGAAATAATATGAAAATGCGAAATAACATTAGAATATTTAGATTATAGTTTCGTATTTAACAGTTTTCTGTGGTCTTTTAGAAAAGTTTGATATATTTACTTTTTATAACATAATTAGTTATAATAGCATAAGCAGAACATTTCCAACGAAAAAGAAAAATTTTTTTTGTACCCTAGGTTTAAATAAGCATATATTTAACTTTGAAAAATGTGATATGGTAATTAAATTTTTGTGATTAACATGTCAATTAACAATATTTTCTGTTCAAAATTTGAACCAAATTGGCAGTTGAATTTTTTTTTCCTGTCCAATAATAGAATTTTACAGCTCAATTATATAGTAAATTTATCATTTTTGTTTGATTGTATATTATAAAATAATTAAATCACAGATCAATAATTATTTAAATTATTTACTTTAATTGATTTATGTTAGTAATTACAATGAATGAATGCAAATATTATATGAGTATATATTTTATTTATATGTGTGTGTGTGTGTCTGTTTGTTAGTATATATATTATCAGGTAAACACACAAACCAACAAATATTAATGTGAGATTTTCATTCAAGAAAAAGAATTATAACCAACTTTTTGAATATAATTCTGTAAACAAAAATGGAATTAAACTTTTTTAATAACATTGATCATTTATACTATTGTTCAATTACTACAAAAATCAATAGTAAAAAAATTAATAATTAGTATTGATAAATAAAACAAATTTAGAGATAATATTTTTGTTTGAGATAAAAATATTCATTAACTTTTAAAAGCAAATCTGATAAATTTTATTTTCCTAGATATTGAATTAAAATTACCTTATTACTATCATTATTTATCTTTCTAAAAGATTTGAATCACTTTTCCCCTGAATCTGTATTGTAGTATCATGCAAGATAGTAAGCTATATTATATCACAGAACTAATTTACTATGCTTATTCGAAAATAACTAAATTTTGGTGTATTTATAGATATACAATTTGATAAAAAGGAATTTTAAAATGTATAATTATATGTATTATTTATGAATAAACAGTTCTCGTAGGACATTAAAATCTCTACTCATTTAACCATATTCAAATAAAAACTCATCCATAATCCCTTCATTCCAAGAAAGTTTTTCCCTGTTTATTGTATTTAATATTCTGCGAACGAATCTCACAGCAGTAGAAACATTTCTCGGCAGATGGCACTGCCGTACAGCAACACGAAAAACAAGTATTTTTCTTAAAGGGAATAACCCCATATTGCATATCTAAGCAATTTACAGTTATGAATATCCTTATTAAACACATTTTAAAAGAAAAGCTATTGCAGACATTCTAATACTCTAAAATTAACTTGTATCCGTTTTAATTTAATTTTCTACTTATCAACGAAAACTTTAAAGATAATACTTTTTAAAAGTTCTTTTTAAAATAATGTTCTTCTCGTATTTAAAAAATACTTAATTTAAAAAACATTTTATTTCGAGGAACGAATACACCATCTAAAGTAAAAGTTTTATGCATACTCATTATTATTAATTCATATATGCCAGTTAATAATCTATGGTATTAATAAAGATCCGTATTATTAATCAAATTGCTGCAATTAACAATTAATTTTTAATTTTATTTAATATACTTCGTCTTCTTTTCATCTTCCTTTTGAAACTTTGCCATGAAATTATTTAAACATTTATCTGCTATCTGAGCAAAAAGCAACCCACGTGTTTTTGCTTTAAAAAGGTACTTATATTAAAGTGTCTTACGAATTTATAAATATTAAAATTATGTTAGATAAAAATATTTTTCCTGCATAAATTAGAGATGAAAAACTGTCAAATTTATTATTTTACTGTTTATTAATATACTGTAGAAAATTGTTAATGCTTGTTTTTCATTGTTATAATATATTTAACCTTTTGGCTATAAACGTCTACATAACGTAGAAGTTTTGTATAACTCAAAGTAATTTAATTAATTTTGACGGTACCTAGAGACTCAATATTAAGAATTTTAAATAATTTCTGTAAAAAAATCTAAGATGGTCGAAAAAAAAATGGTTATGTGAATTTTTGAAATTATGCAACTTGTATAAGTTGCATAAATTTCTAATAAACAGTTTTTCTAAAAATGAAACAATTAGATTGGTGTGAGAAATATTTCACAATATTTTAGCCTTTATAACATAAAATTAATTTATATTCAAAATTATTGTAGGAAATATGTCACATTATTTTAGCCTTTATAAAATAAAATTAATTTATATTCAAAATTTCCATATGCAATAAGAAGGCAAATTTAAATTTAAATTAAAAATCTTCTTAATTTTTATTTAAATTTATTTATAATTTTTATATATATTATTATTATATTTTTATATATATTATTATTATATTTTTATATATATTAAATTTATTTATTTATTTTTCTTTTATTATTTAACCAAATTTGTTTGTCTGGAACGCTGATATTAATTTTTTTAAAACAGCAGTAATTGTTATGATGAAATTTTATTATTTTAAAAAATTTGGCGTCTAAACAATTTTCATCAACATATTACAGTGAAAATTAAATAGCAATAAAAATTATAATAATAAATAGTAGTTAAATAATATAATCAAATCAAAAATGAATTTAAAGGAATCATTGTTTTTCTGTGCAACAAAATACATCTGTTCAAAATATCTTCTTTCAATCAATGAATAATTTTTAAGCGAATCATAATACTTAACGAATTTGTCTATCTATCAACATGAAAATCATATTTTTTTTTTTTTAATTTTAGATTAGTTAGAAAATTCAATAATTTAAAATATTTTTTTTTTATATATTTAGTAAGTATTATACCAAATTTAAACTGATTAAAAATGCAAGCAAATTCTTTTGTACAACACAATTATTTGTTTTTTTTGTGCAAAGCTACATAAAAACTAAGAGTAAAAAGAGAATCAAATTCATTTCTTAAATACTGTCAAGGAGTTTTAATATTAATAATTCAATTTATGATCTTTTATCATTTTAACAATTTAAACTATTCTGCTGTAAAAGGAGAAGTTATTTTATTGTACAGACTTAAATATTTAATTAACGTTTTCAAAAAAAAAAAAATTCAGAAAAAATAAAAGCTTTGATTATTTCACAATTTATTTTCGCTCTTTTGTGCGTTTTGTTTCATGATCATTTATTTATTTCGAGGGGCGATACATTTTTTTTTTTTATTTTTATCTATTTTTTTTCAATAAAATATAAAAAACATGTTTCGTTCTTTTGCTTAAAACCCAGTAATTTCATTTGCGGGAAAGTTCAACAAAATTCAATTGTTATTCATTTATTTTATGAAAAAAAAGGACATTACATGGTTTTGTAGTTCTATAATCTTGTTTTCTTATAATCTTGTTAGTATTTGAAAAGCTTTTTTTTTTTCAAAAACCAGAAAATTTAAAATAATCTATCTTTTATTGGTATTCGTAAATAATGGTTTAAAAAAAGGTCGACATTTAATGAGACATTTTTATTGCAGGTGACCTTAAAGAAACAATTTCAAAATAAATTTAGGGCAGATGTTTCTCTTTAAAAGTATCAAGCAGATGTTTCTCTTCCTAAGCATGTATAAAATTGAACATGTGAGCTTGGTATTGATTAATTTGAGACGAAACTATCTATTATTTTTATTCTTTAAAGCACGTAACATACTTTTAATTTAGCTTTTTTTAATACTTAAAACAAAGTTTTTTAATCGCACAGATCCAAATGTTTCTAAATATTCACAACGTTTGTATCATATAAACAGCAAAATCCCTTAACTTAACATTTACAGTATTTAATATAAAATAGAATGATAATTGGTTTTAGAAAGTTCATTTATGCAAAAAATGCTAACTTGGCTCAATATCTGTTAACTTTTCTTATTTATAAAGAAAATAATAATATTCATGTTTTTAAAAATAGTGTTAGTTAATTAATTAAATATTCATGTTTATAAAAACTGTCTTACACTATCAAATTACTACTAAACTCTATTAAAGTAATACGAAGCTAACGGATTTTTTTTTTTTTTTTTTTTTACTGTTGTGCATAATTTCATTTCACGAGTTTTTATATAACAATCTAATTCATCTATTCATCGAAAATTTCTATTGCCAAAACGGATCGAATTACAAAAAAAAATGGTAAGTAATATTTAGGTAAATTTCCCTTTAAAAAGTTTACAAATCAAGCTATTATAAGTAATCCAATATGACTGCAGTATGATTGCTTCAAAATATTATATTAAATAATAAATATTTGAGAAATATTCATTGCATTTATTAGTAATGCAGATTAAAATTATTAAAAACTTAGTATTATAAATCTTATCATGCATGAAATCACACTTGAATTTTTCGAAATTTGCTACTGTCTTAAGTTTCCTGTTTATATTCATCCTTGGACAATTTGAAGGTAGATTAATTACAATATCCAGAAATTGTAAGTTTCTCTATTTTCATAATATTTTTGCAAATTTCTGGGTTTTTATTAATATTTTGTCTTGAATTATTAATTTTATACTCGGCAGTTGGTATTTGACTTCTAACTAATCAAATTTGAAATTTGAAATTAATTTAAGTTTGGGACTATGGGTATTTGGATAGATATTTACTGCAATAACCTTTACAATTAAAAACTGAAATTACTTTTTATAATAGCATATAATCATTTTAAAATGTATTAATTGAATTCAGAGTAAAATTACAAAATTTACAATAGATGTAACTTTTTAATGTATTATATATTATATTAAATAAAATAAGATTTATTTTGCAAACTATTGGACTTGACTTGTACAATATTTTTACAGAATAAAAATGAATTCAAATACTTTTTTAAATTCTATAAATGTTGTACATTATTATATTTAGATTTAAAATGTAAAAAAGGAGATATAAAACGTTAATTAAATTTAAAAATTAGTTTATGCTTACGAATTTAACTTTCGTAAATGAAGTAATTTTTAAAAAGCACATAAAAACTTTCAATCAAATATTTGGTTGTAATTTACTTTTAAACTATATTTAAGTCATCAAATAGGTGTGAAAATCATTTATAACAATTGTTTAGCTAGCTTGATCAAAACTGGCTGTTGTTCTATTACCCTACACCAGCCAATTTATAGCAACATATTTAAACATACATTTAGCTTTCAATAAGTATTCTGAGGGAAATAAGGCATTATATTATTATTAATATGTATTAAATAACATCAAGTTAGAAAATTCAATAAATAATTTAAATCAGACAAAATGTTTAATATCAAATCAATTTAATTTTCATCTCCCAAGGTCTAGAAAATTCAGTTTATTTTTCCTTTAGACAATTCTGTTTTAGTATAAAAAATTTATAATGTAAAACTGTAAGAACAAGTATGTGATTTCTATTCATAAATTTTAGTTCGGAGTCCTTCATAAATAAGAATTCTTTTATATATTTAACATAAACATATATAGGTATCCATCATATAACTGTAACAATAACTTTTTTATGTTCTGTTCAACAGAAGAATCAAAGAAAAAATAAAACATCACTTATATTATTGAAAGATAGGGTGATTATTTATATATTTACTATTGAATGATTGTATGCTTAAGTTGTTATATTTGCTCAAGATGTTGTATTTGCTCAAGTAGCTTTTTTTAAGCTATATTACTATTTTAAAATCGACTACAAACCTCCTTCGGAACTAACAATGATAAGAATCTCAAAGATAAGTTTTTTTTTAAATTTACAACGATAAGTTTCATAAATTTAACAATGAAAACTTTCTTTATAACTTTATAACATCTTATTTTATTAAGGCCTAACATTCTAAGCTGGTAAACAGGATAATAAAAACATACTGCCGATTAAACTACTATTTGTCCGTTTAATCATGTCCTTCATAAATATATAGTCATCAAGTAATAAAACATTTTGAACAAAGAACCAAAACATGATTATATTACATATTTCGAATCATCCAAGGTTAGAAAGAAACAATTAAGTTATACAAAGAGCGATTGCAAAACTTCTTAATGTCGGCACATGGCGTAATCAGTGATTTCATAAATACAGAAAATATATTAATTTTAATCGAAAATTACTTTTATTTTCTCTTACCTAGAATGGCGGCAAAGGTCAGTGCATTTCCAAATGCCATCTTTGTTTTCTGAAACTTCACAAACACCAGCGATTCTTAATTGCAATAAATTCGTTAAAATCCAAGACTCGGATACGGATCAACTTGGAATTTAATGTCTCTCCTTGTGTTATTGACAGAGCCGTTTCCTTATCTTCAATAGGCATTCGTAGCTGATAATCGCCCAGGTAACGGATATGACTTTTGGATTCGACCCGATAACGGTTGAAAATGCAGGTAAAGATGTTGTCATGTTCGAATGCAACGTGATTGAAAAGAAATTTTGTGAGATATTTTCATTTCTTTCTTTCATTTAACCACAATTTCATATACGTCAGAAAAGGAATTAAAATTGTTTAATTTGTTCCTAAATACAAATAATACCTAATTCGTAGCCCAGTTGAAATGTGAGCATTTAATGTGCAATAGGACTCATGTTCGAGTCAGTTGGTGGAATTTTAACAGAAGTTCTCGTTTCTGAAATCTGTGAATGAATGATTTCAGAAACGAGGAGAACTTCGATGACAATTATGGCAACGTATGTAAAGTGTCTTGTAGCGATAGTCAAGTGGCCTGGTAAGAGTTTTCGGGATTTTCTTTCATATTGCAGGCAAATGAGGGGGAGCTACACCTAAAAGTGCTCTTGAAAGGCAACATCCTTCCCTCATAGCCTGTTTTAGAAAAGAATAAAGATTGTTTAATTTGTCCCTAAATAAAAATAATGCCCAACCCATTGGCCAGTTGTAATGTGCGCAGTTAATGTGCAGTGGGTCTCATGACAGAGTCAATTGGTGGGATTTGAATATGAATCTCCTCGTTCTTGAAATCGTGTATTCACTGATTTCAGAAACGAGGAAATTAGATGATAATTATGGCAACATATGTAAAATGTCTTGCAGACATAGTCAGCTGCTTAGTGAAAGTTTTTCTGAATTTTCTCTCATATTACACGAAAGTAAAAACTACACCCTAAAACTCCTCCTGAAAGGCAACAATCTCCCATCATTGCCTGTTGATAGGCTATTTGTAACATACATGAGGCCCACAGATGCTTATCAAAATATTAAATAAGTAAAAGTAATATTCTTTGAGAATTAATTTAAGTGTTTATAAGTATTAATTAATAATTTATGTTGCGAGTTACTTCCTCTCATATCATTCTACTGAAATATTGACACTCCGATGAATATTTTCTATCATAATCAAGAATTTAATGAGCTCAACTTTTATGCTCTGAGAAATAAGATGCGCTTGCATAGGCAACAAATAATAAAGGTTCAGTAAAAGAAAAAAGCAATATGATTCATTAATAGATTTAACATTAATAGACATAGCAACCTAAAGTAATATGATTCATTACTGAGTGTAACTATATGCATAATTAATGAGAAATAAATCTTAAATTTCCCAAACATGATTCAATTTTATGTAATTAAATATATTTTTTATATGATAAACTGATCAAAGTTATCAATAAATAGATACACCAATCACTTTCAATAACATCTTAATAAAAAAATAGAGACTATATAATTTGTGTTGAAATATTATCTATCTAAATGTAATATAATAGAAGTAAGGGAAAATTTACACAAAATTATGTGTAATATTGGGGTGCGCAGAAGATCTACCACCCCGTGGTGCACCTGGTAACACTTTTTAGTGGCTAAAAGATCTGCAACTTGGCATTATTGTTAGATTAATGAACTCTGTTTCAGCATGTTTTGTTGTTATATGGATTTTTTTTTCTTTTCTCGTTGTACTTTTTTTGCTGTAACTGTTCATAATCTGCCATTGGAAATAAAAAAAAATGTGTAATATTTTCCCGTAAATTATCGCTTTTTCTCTCGCTCTTCTCTTCTTTTAATTGTATTCCTCATTTTTTTGCAATGTAAATACGAATGCCTTTTTGGTAAAATGCATTAAAAAAGAATAGAGATCAATTTGATTCTTTGATTTGATTTGATCAAAGATTCTTTTGTCTGAAAGAAAAGTTTCAAAATGACTAAACAAGCACTATGAAAAAGCTGCTTTCTACAGCATAGATGTTTGTGTAAGGGGATCAAATAGTTTCAATACAGACAAACAAGCCTGAAATGCAAAGATGGTACAGGAAGCCCATCATACTTCACAAATAAAAATTTCAAAGAATTCTAGAGATAATTTTGCCATACTAGCGAGTGACCACTATGAGATTGCACATTCTCTACAAATCAGTTAGGAATTTGCATAAGGGAGACAAAGTAAAGGAAGTGGTGCATGTAGGACTGCTTAATCAGTTGAAAAACTTCAACAAGCAAACTTGCAAACCTATGGGTCATATGTATTGAAAGCAAAATATTGTACAAAAATAAATTGTAAAAATCTTATTGTTGTAATGCATTAAAAAACAAAAGTATTGATAATTTTTGACTCCACCTCGTATACTATAATTAACATTAACATTTGCATTTCTTTAAAGAGGTCTAAGCAAATTTTTGACTAAAAGAAGCAAAAAGAAACTCGTAACATTTTTTAAGAAATGATAGATGATAATTTAATTCAGTAAGAAAATTATCCGGGATAATCTGCTCAATTTCTTTCTTAAAACGAAGAGCTCTAAACTTCACTTGTTGTTCATAAGGCATTATTTGCATCTTATTTAATCATTGTTTGACCAGCCGAAAGACTTCCTATAAGCAAATTTGTGGAGCACTGTATCATGAGCATTGAAAATAAAAGATTGTACAAGTTCAAATCCTGTTGTTGCTATTATAATATAGTGAAGAAACAAAAATGTAGATAATTTTTGATTTACGCAAGTATAATGTAACATTTGCATTTTTTAAAGTTGTCTAAACAACTATTTGACTAAAAGGAAACAAAAAGCAAACTCATAAATTTTCCCAAAAAATGCTACTTAATAATAACGGTATTCAGTAAGAAAATTATCCGGAATGATATGCTAATTAAAAAAAACAAAGAATTCTTGTTCTTGAGGTATTCTTCTTGTTCTAGAGGTATTATTTATTCCTTATTTAATCAGTGTTTGGCCAGCCAAAATACTTCTTATCCATTAGAATAAGCAAATTTGGGATCATGAGCATTGAAAATAATATATTGTACAAAAAGGTTCACACCCTATTGTTGTTATTGTAATATAGTGAAGAAAAAAAAGTACAGACAATTTTTGACTTCCTCTAGTTTAATAAACATTTGCATTTTTTTAAAGATATTTAAACAATTGTTTGATTAAAAGGAAACAAAAAGCAAAACACTTAAAATTTTCAATAAAATGATACTTAATAATAACTCTATTCAGTAGGAAAATTATCCGAATGATATGCTAATTTAAAAAAAAACAAAGAGCTCCACACTCCATTTCTTGATCACAATGCATTATTACTTTCTTAAATAATGCGAAAAATAATGGACGCCCCAATAAATGTTCAGAGAAGGAGAAATTTTTATTGTTCTCCAGTATCAATAAATAGAAATAGAAAATAGAAAAATAGAAAAAAATGGTTTATTATTTATTACGAGTGTCTGGAGATAAGTTTGATTCAAATAAAATTAAATATCTCGCAGTAAATTAAAAAATCTTATTATATCACAGTAACTAGAAATGAAACAATCGGGAGTTTAACAAAAAAAAACATTTTAAACGAATTTCTTAAATGAATGGCTGGTACTTTAGTCTTTAAAATCAAAATTACATATTTTTAACGATATCTGAATTTTAATAGATATCGTTTCTCCATTCAAACAATCTATTATTTCCATACGTTATATAGCATAATGTTTCTTTTCAAAGCTCTAATGCATCATAAATTCAAAAATTTTCTGTAAATTAAATTCATGTGATTCACTTTTAAAATGAACGATTATCTTCGTGTATGAAAAATAATGCATTTTAAATTAAATATATTTTATATATTATTTTTATTTACTGAAGAAAATTGAATCTTAATTTCTTTTTCTTAAATGGCAGATTTAAATGTATACATTTTCCCCTTTCGCTTTCATGACATTCAGAAAATTGAAATTCTTTTAAGAGCTCCCTTAAAATATTTTCGAATAGATTCATCTATTTTGAAGTATCCTTTTTTTTTCTTTTAAAGAAAAGGGCAAATTTATCAAATCATTCAATACTTTGCTTTGTATTTTTCTTTGTTTAGTGTATTAATTTATATACCAGTAATCAAGAATGATATATATTTCGTTTATATATTTATAATACATGCATAATTATCGTACATATACATACATAATTATAGTGATTATGAGAACCTACAAGCACAAAAATAATAGAATAATATATATAATAAATGCAGATACTTACATAATTTCTTATGCAACTAACACTAATTGCAAATATTGAACACATTAGCGTCTTATGATAAATTTCTGTAATATAACAGAGAATTTTCCCCATATCTTTAAAATAAAATAAAATAAGTGACGTTAAAGTCAAATTTAAATGTTATCCCTCACTGCACATGCTTTTTCGGAGAAGTTAGTTCCCTTTAACAAAAAAAAGTTTTAAATACCTTAATATTAGTATAAAAACACTCACATTTTTATTTTTGTTATCAGTAAAAATTTGTTTAGTTTGGTAGAAAAAATATGCTGTAGAAAAAAATATAAAGGTTAAGGCAAACTTCGTTGGGTTTAACTTCTATTAACACTACACGAGATTTTTCATAATACATCCCAAGATTAAATAAATTTTTCAGGTCATAAACTTAAATAACATGCAGTTCAAAATAATTACCGAGTTCATTGTAAATGAAACATAATAATGTTCTAAAACAATTTATATATATATAGTACATCCCAAGATATAAGGTAAAGTAGATTTGGTAGGTCACCGGATTTAAACCTTATCGAATTCTAAGTAATTACTGATTTCTTAGTAAATTAATCAATATTATAAGCATAACCAGATTCACATATTCTTATATTGTCGTTTAAAATTAGTGTACAAAATCAGTACTGACAACATGCCTAATGCAACAATTAAATATATCTATCGTCATGAGGAATTTCAGGAAGATAATATCCTAATATTAGAGTAACCAGGCCCATTAATCCTTTATAATATAATTAAGCTGTAGAAAATATCTAAAAGCTTAAGCAAAAATCATTACTGTACTAAATTCTATCCATACTAAAACAAATAATTTTAAGCAATATATATTTTTATAGCACAACCCTAGGTAAAGTAAATTTGAAAGATTACTGAATTTGAACACCATCTAAATCTAAATAGTTACTGACTTTGTAGTAAATTAACCAGTAAGTATTGTATGCTTAAACAAATTCACATTTTCTCATATCGATTTATACTATAAATTCAGTATTGACAGCTAGAATGAAGCTATTAAATATATCAATCAAATTAAAATCTTAAGATAAATTCCATGCATCCTAATATTAGTGTAACCAGATTTTTAAGCTCTACATAAAGTAATTATTCTGTAGACAAAAATTCTGAAAGCTTAGACAAAAGTGATTGGTGCACTGTAATTTAACCATACAAAAACAAACAATCTAAAGGAATGTATATTTTTTTTTCATGGTACATCCCTAAGTTAAGTAAATTTGACAGGTCACCGGATTTAAACCTTGCCCAACTCTGAGTAGTTACTGATTGCTTAGTTAACTACACAGTTTACGAAGTTAGTTCAGGGACCTCACACTTCCATTCTGGGCGATTTCCTTCAGCCAAATTGAGTTGCATTCTTCCCGAGGAAGTGCATCCAGCGAAGGGGCGTGACTTCCTTTGCTGCATTCCTTGCCTTTAGACATCGCAAATTAAGGAAACCCTTTAGGGAATGCCATCAGGGCACGAAAAATGACATTCAGACCGACGCAAAGCTCAGCATTATTTCAGATTAAAAGCGCTTACTCAGTACGAAATATCAGTGTAACATCGGGGATGATGGCCCCAGGGATAACAGTAAATAATTCGGACGAGTGTGTTAAATCTTTTTTCTTTCTTGGCTACTGCTGCGTCAGACATTAAAGCCAACGCAAATAGGAGGTCATCAAATGAGTTTATGACTTCATCTATAAAAGAAACGTTTCTGATTGGTTACAAACATGTTGGGGAGCAATGGAAAACAATTCTAGACATAAAAAGTTTGGAGGTGTAATTACTAAACATCTATAAAGAGTTAGAAAGCTTTGTTAAGTGGATGTTACGTATGTCGTTGCTCAAATGGATGCTGTATGAATATCTTGAAGTCTTGAATAGTGTGAAATTTTAAATAGTATAAAATCTTTTTATTGGTTGGTGCTGCACCAAACATTATAGCCAACACAAATAGGAGGTCATCAAATGATTTTATGACTTGATCTATAAAAGAAACGTTTCTGGTTGGCTACAAACATGTTGGGGAGAATTGAAAGACAATTCTAAATAAAAGTTTGCTTGGGGCTGTAATTACTAAGAAATCTGTAGAGAATTAGGAAGTTTTGTTAAGTAAATATTTAGTATGTAGTTTGTTAAATGCATGTTGTATGAATATCCTGAAATCTTTTTGCATAATATGAAATCTTTTTTCTTTTCTTCATCTAAAAAAAAGTTTCTAATTCATTATATGGAAGTTCCAAATATTAAAGTTGGTTTAGAGTTGTAATTACTAAACATCTATTAAAAAATAAGAAACTTTATTAAGTGAATATTTCGCATTTGGTTGCTGAAATGGGTGTTTTAAGAATATCTTCAAATCTGTATAACATGAAATTTTAAATTTCTTCTTTAGTATGAAACCTTTTTCATGACTACTGCTGGACCAGATATAAAAACCAATGTAATTAGGGAGTTCATCAAAATAGTTTAACACTTTATTTATAAAAGAAAGTTGTTGAAGAGTGATGGAAAAGAATTATGTCTATAATTTAACATTAAGAATTTATCTATAATTATTAAACATCTATAGAGAATTAGGAAGTTTTGTTAAGTGGATATTTAGCAAATAGTTGCTCAAATGGATGTTGTAGGAAAATTCTTGAACTCAATCAATGTTAACATGGAAAAATATTGAATTGAACGATTTAAAAAATTGTGCATAATTCATTAAAATGATGTTAACATAATCATAAAACAAACGTATCCAAACTCTGAATTTCAGAGGGAATACAGGGCTTATATATAAGTTACTTATTATACATTTGTAGAAATAAGAATTTTTATATCAAGCTGTCTTGGTACCTCAAAGTCTATTCGATTGATTAGCTTAAAAATTATCATTAAGAATATAATCCAAACCTTTTATTTGCATCTTGTTCATCATTTTTTTTAATTATCTTGAGAAAATAAATATTTAAAATAAGACATCAAATACGGCTGAATGTCAAAGAAAATCTTTCATCAAGAAAAATCATTGAACTCAAATTTAAAAATATAAATGGATCCTATGTGTTAGGCATTACAATCAAAAATCTGAAATTATTTCTTTTTAATATTCAGTTAAATTTTCGTGCAATTATGTTTGTACAATTAATCTATTAAATAAAACAGGAATTAATTTTTTTGTTAATTATGTTAAATCAAATGCCATGAAATATGACCTCTTTCTTTTAAACACCTTTCATTTAAATATGCAATCTTTTAACTTAATGCCTGTGTAATTCGGAGTTATATTCTCTGCATATAAATATGATCTGAAAAATTGCCTCTCAATAAGTAGGCCAAATATACAAATCAACATCTGCTCTAGTCAGAAGTTACAAATTTATGACAAGTTCGTGAACACCTGCACAGAACTACTTTTATATATCAGGCAGATGCTTGAACTCTTAAAGCAAGTCTGCACTCTTTTATACCAAGGTTGACTTTAAATCTAAACTAAACTAATTATATTTGCAATATATAATTATGTAAGTTTATCTTAAAAGCTAAATATATTTTTTATATTTCTCTTTGAATTCCTCTCATCACATCACCCATGAAGTTTTGTTAACGCGTCAAGTTAATTTTCAATGATATTTCTAACTTTTTACTATTGAATATTTTTATTTATTATATTTATATACAAGAAAAGTTTCAAGTTCTGTCAATCAATTTGTGAAATGTACTAGTTTCCTACGTTTAAATCTGTGTAATCCCCAAACTAATGTAATCGAAAGGGAATTAATTGAAATCGATGTAATTCAATATACTTGTCTCCTGCCATTCATCGTTACGTAAATGCTTTCAGTTTCTGTGCTATGTATTTTAACTAATAAGAAGTGATAAGAGTATGAAAGTAAATCAAATCATTGTTTTCAGTTCTTATCTCAAATGATAAGTAACATTTAAAGCATTAAAACAGTGATTGACAAACTTTATTTGTCTTACAGTCCTCTTTTCAGAAAAAAAAATTTCTGAGCGTCCCCGGGAAATCTATCTTCTTTAAATAAAAAATCAGCAAAACAAAGTATAAAATGTACATATCTGTGTATCTATTTATGTCTTAAAACATAGTAAATATATATAAATTAGTAAAGTAATAAGTAATTCAATGTAAATAAATATAAATAATATAAATAAATGTAAATATGTAAAACATAGTAAATAAATATAAATAAGTCCATCAATGTAAATAAAGCTGCTTGTAGTAAGACACCTTGAAGCTTGATGTTTTAAAATTATTTATTACAATCAACCGTATTAACATGTGCATTACATATACAAAAAATGAAGATAATGAAGCTACTTGTAGTAAGATACCGTGAAGCTTGATGTCTTAAAATTAACCATATTAACATTTGCATTACACATACAGAAAATGAAGATAATGAAGCTGTTTGTACACTTTGAAGCTTGATGTTTTAAAATTATTTATTAAAATCAATCAAATTAACATTTGCATTATACATACAGAAAATGGAGATAATGAAGGGCAATATAAAAATACAAAGTTACGAGTATTATTTAAAAAGTTCCTAATGAAGAAGAGGTGCTCTATTATCAATGAATTAATACTAAACTCTAGTTCATCAGCAGTATTAAATCACAGCAATTCGCTGTTGCAGCTGATTTTATTCTTTCATTTTTTTAAATTTGTGACCACACTAAATCTACTTTCCACCATATATGCTGAAATAAATGCAATTATTATAATCTTCTCTCCCCTCTTTCTGACTTCATTGCCCTCTTAATTTTATTAAAAGACCCTTCCTCAAATGATCTCGAGTCTACCCCATTGATAATTCCACTGCCCCCTAAGGGGTGGTATCACCACTTTAGGAACAGTGATTTAAAACAGTGACTGATTTTTCCTTTAAATTTCTAAGGATTAATTCCATAATATATTATATAACTTTAAATAAGACCATATAGAATATCTATTTAAATACGATTTCTAATATTTAAGAAAAAAATTAATCTTGTGAGTATATTAAAATGTACTCGAATTTGGTATTAATAAATTTTAAAAAATAGCCAAAAAAAATACAAAGATATAAGATTTCATTTACGAAAACATCCAACTCGTGTCCCAGTGGTAATGTGAGCAGCTACAATTCAGGAAGGTTCAAGATCGAATCGGATGGTGGTATTCATTGCAGGCACTCCTTTCAGAAATGAGGAAACTCAATGTCATTGAGTTAAAGTATAAGTTTCTCTATTACAGTCAGGTTGATTGAACGTGGAGTTTTCCGAATAGAAGGGCATTTTCCAGTTGTTGTTTTTTTTTGTCATGCGACACCCAAATGGGGAGTCTTTACCAAAAAAAATGTTTTCCTGGAAGTCAATGTCCTCCCTTCATCATCCTGTCGGTAGGCTGTTCGTTGTATATGTAAGGGACCTAAGTAAAAATCCGTGGTATAGGTAAGTGGTTGTATTTGTGGTATATGTAAGTGGTTGTATTCGTGGTATAGGTAAGTGGTTGTATTCGTGGTATACGTAAGTGGTTGTATTCGTGGTATAGTTAAGTGTATGTTCGTGGTATATGTAAGGTCTATCAATGCACACGAAAAAATAAGAAGAAAAACTATGCATTTTTGTTTTATTCTTCAAAAAGGATATATTTTAATATAACATATTTACAATATTTATAATCAAAAAGAAATTTTTACAGAAGCTGTTAAGATTATATTTCAATTTGGCAATTTGTAAAGGACATTTCCATTTTTTTTTTCCTGTGTTTTTAGAGAAACACAAAAAACGAATATTTAAGTTGGGATCTATCCAAAAATAAAATATTTCTGTACACCTTTAAAATATCGTTGGAGCTTTAAAACCAGTTTTTCATATTTCTATATGTAATTTTTATTCATTATTTCTTACATATGCATGTATTTTTACCTTCAAGAGCAACCTTGCTCGTTAAAAATTCTTTTTCTAATTAGGCTTCAGTACTTTTTGTTTGTTTTAATAAAAGCACCTATTAAAACTTTCTAAATAAAGAAATAGAACAGAAGAAAAACAGTCTCATAATAGCACTAATTAGTACTTTGTAGACGGATTAGAAACTTTAAAATTTCTTTTAAAAAAAAAATTTTTTTTTTTTTTGAGCTGTGGATAATATAACGTGTATTATATATTTCCTAACAATTTGTCTGAAGTACAGAAATTTTAAAAATAATCACTTAATAATGCCTGTAAAAATACGATGTAACTTTTTAGCACAAGAAAAATATTTTGAAAAGAGAAATTTTTCTTTCTTTAACTTTTACTTACACAAATTTTTATTTCTTATGTGATGTAACATGTAAATTCGTTTAGCTCTACTAAAAATTCACGCATATTAATGAACGATTCATATAAGTGTTTCATTTTTCCTTAATTACGTATCATCTCGTATTGTATCAGTTTTCTTAATTATTCTTAACTAATGTTTATTATGTTTTGTAAGAATTTGTTATTTATTTTCAATGTAACATATAGAGTTACATTGAAAATTAAATGCAATTAACAGTTAATAATTAAATGCAATAGAATTTCATAATTTCCTTCGTGATATAGATAATTAGGGAAAATATCATTATTGTATCTTTATATACTCAATTATCTTTATTATTATATTTACATTGTTATTATTTACTTTATAAAGAAGGTTTTTATTTATAGTAAGAAGAAAACAATATCATTATTAACATAAATAAATTTTTTTTATTAAAAAAATTCTTTTAACCATGTCTCTATACTTGCAATGTATATAAAACTTTGACCAAAAATATGCAAAAGTGGAAGGGGGCTACATATAAAAAGGTTGACTATCCTTGCTCTAGATCATTCTTATATTTTTTACAGTTGGAGTTACACATTCCATTCTATATAAATTCCTTTTTCTTTGTCTTATATGAACTGCCCCAATTCTACTAAAAGTTAACAATTATGAGAAAAATTGTGCTTTTTTAAGAGTTTGGTTTGTTACTTCAATTTTTTTTTAAATTTTACATATTTTTGAATAATCGTTATTCTGTGAAGTAAAATCACTGCTAACTTTACCAGAAAGTTTAAATTATCAAAAAATATATGTTTTTTCCCTATCTTCGTCTGTAAAGTGCTTGTAAGTCAGAGCTCATTTTAATTTTAAATGTTTATTTTTCAAGAGCACCACATCTTTTTTCTTACCATACTCTTTTAAAGACAAGCCTTTATAAGTCTTCTTCTTACTGATTTTATACTCATTATGCATCTAGTTCCTTTAAATAACTCTGCAGTCAGTTAAGATTTTTTCGTAGAATCCTCATCGATTTTCGAGTAAAATAACGATGCTTATATTCTGATGTTATCTATTTTCGTCCAATCTTTTTTTATCTATGTTCTTTCTAAAGCCAGTCCATAGCATACCGAAAATCCCAAGTTAAATTTGGAAATCTTAATCAGAGACATTCCTTGATCAAGTAAAAATGAAATGTAAAAGATTTAAGTAAATAACAAAGTTCAAGAAATTTTGAAATTTTTCAAGCAAAGGTAATTCCTGAAATTATGCCATATTTAAAAAAACCAAGATAAATTCGATCTTAAAACTAAATTATTTTGCTATTCTAAATGAAGTTCGTTTGGAAATGTTGAGAAATAAAAATAAACATATTTTCTTTCGAATATCAGAAAAATATTCAAAATGAATTTTAAAATCATGCTCAGAAAAGTGTGCATGCCTATTTTTTTTCCTTTGCAAATGGTTGCAAAATTTTATTTGTTTGCAAAATTTTGTTTATTTCTATTATTCTCATCGTTAAAAAGTGTCTCATATTTTTTGAAAGACTTTGTTTACTCAATTCCTAATTGCTTCAATCTGCAATCACTTTGAAATCACTGTTCTCAGAAACAAGGAAGCTCAATTAGCATATTAGCATTAGCATCACATAGCTATTCTATTAACATATGTACGCATCTCGTATCAACAGTCAAATTGGCTGGAGACAGTTTTCTGGGTTTCTCAAATACGACTCGTAAATGTGGGACAGTTACCCAAGAAAGTCCCCATTAAAGGCTGTAACTCACCTGTCGGTGGAATATTGTGATATACTTTGTTGAACACAAAGTCTTTGATGTAAAAAACAATGTATGCATTTTAAACATTTATCAAATATTAATAGCACCAATATAACCAACAATAAAGCTGTATGTGCTATGAAAAAAAGTTTATAGGACAATATCTCTTTAATTACTGTTGGTAGTTATCCTCAATAGGGGCCTGATGGACAAGTGACTAGCGCTCTTGCACTCGGGGTCACAGGTTTCGGGTTCGAGTCCCGGCGATGCCATGGATATTTGTAGTAGTTCGAAATCCATTTTAAACTGCTTGTACCAGTGTAATATGACTGTAGAGCGCTGGGCGTAGGGATGACAACCCTATCTTGTAAAAAGAAACCATATCCTGTCTAGAAACCTACCAATAAGTAAACGGCATTGTCACGCCATTGAAGAAGAATTTAGCCTTAACATATTTTAACTGGTAAACTAAACGAAAAAGCAAATTAAAATCTAATTAGTAATTAAAATCTAATTAGCAATTAAAATCTAATGACTCAATACCTTAAATGAAATTCAATTAACATTCATTTTAATTTTCTCTTTTAAATTCACTGATATTTTTACATTATCCATTACTCATCGCACATAAAAAATAGTGCGTAATATCCTTTAATTAATGAAATGAGATAGTGATTTAAAAGATTTTGAATCACTATCTCATTTCATTAATTAAAGATGATTTAAAAGATTTTGAATCAAATTTGATTAAAAATAGTCTTAATTTAACTTTCTGTGTTTTACGGTTGTAAAGAAAATTTGTTTATTTTCATAACTGCGAATGCATTTTAATAACATAAATGAAATGATTAGTTCTTGGGTACCTAATTGTATGAATCATTCATATGGTATTATTCATTCCCTCTGTCGGTTGAATTAAATGTAACTCAATTCCATTAAATATAGTTTAAATCTCACTTTTACTGCCGGTTCAAATAAATGAGTGATAAGATAAATTTGCTATCCCTAATGAAAAAAATAATTTGTTAAATTTCTGTGTTAAATTCACTGTTAATTCCCCTGTTAATTTTTTTTTTAAATAAACAGTTGCAAAGTGCGATTACTTTCAAATGATATTTATAATAAAATACTTTTTCTACTAATCTATTTTTTATTTCGTGCTTCCATTTTCCGAATTAAGAATCTAATAAAAATATTAAAAATAAATAGTGTGGAACACCAGGCCCATCAGCATATTGCCGAGATAGGCGCATTTCAATAGGCCTATTTCATGGTACATGTATGTACTATGAAATATAGTACATATTGCAGATATAGGCAAAATCGATGCAGAGATAGATGAATTTTGAAGGGATTACTTTGAATTGAATTTGTACTATGTCTATGGGTTCTTATTCGCTGACAGTATATTTGTAGTCACTGTTTTGAGAAAACAAAGGAGACTCGATGGCTATTGCGACAATGTGTGTAAAGCATCTCGCATCGATTGTCAGTATGCCTGGTGAGAGTTTTCCGGGTTTTCTCTCATGTGCGGGGAAGTTACTCCATAAAGTCTTCCTGGAAGGTACTGCCCTTCCCTCAATACCCATCGGTGAGCAATTCATGATAGAAATGTGGTCCACTGACATTCCACTCTCGCCTTTCTAACTGGTTGGGGGTTACCTATTCTGCTGATGCAATGTGGAAAGAAAAAGGAAAGTCCATCGATATTATATTTGATATACTAATGGCAATGATGCACTAATATATAATTATTAATGATGTAACTATACAAATTGAATTTTTGTTCAACATTTTATAAGCGAGAACTGGCACACCTATTTACTAAAACTATAACACCATTACGAGAATCCATCTATTCTAATCCTGCTAGAACAACCAAGTTACCAGATGAATCTCTAAGTATATCGGAATCCTTCCAAACGAGCGGAGGTACCACGAATAAACATCTGAAATAACCACATAGCAAAACGCAACGCAATTCCATTTGATCATTTCCTGTTTGTTTGTGCATGTCTGCATGTGTACGCGAAAGATATATAATTCACCTGATATTTGTAGAACTGCAGATAACCGCAAGACGAGTTGCTGTGCGATGAACAGATAAGTGGCTCATCTTCAGAGCCACATACCCGTGAATTCACTTGGTAGGGGGTGGTTGAAAAATCAATGCAGAGATGGGCACATTTTGAAGGGATTACTTTGAGTGTAGTTTGCACAATGCAAGAGTAGTTTGTCTTACTTATGAAAGAAAAATAATAAAATTAATTTTGTATTTTTTGTAAAAATTTACCTGCGTTAGGATATTTTATTCTTCCCGGACATAAATACAATTAATATGGTAAAATTAATAATAAATACAATTACTAGAGAACGATTCTTTTTATATATAATTAATACATTAAGATTCGTTAATATATACAATTAGTAGAGAAAGATTCATTTATATATACAATTAGTAGAGAAAGATTCATTTATATATACAATTAGTAGAGAACGATTCTTTTTTTATATAATTAGTACATTAAGATTCATAAATATATACAATTAGTAGAGAAAGATTCATTTATATATACAATTAGCACTTGAAAATTCATTTATATATACAATTAGCACTTGAAAATTCATTTATATATACAATTAGTACAGAAAGATTCCTTAATGTATACAATAAATATGGAAGGCCGACTCGTGGCTCAGTGGCAACGCGCGCCGCTGATGAGAATTAGAGCGGAGGTTCAATCCGCTGGCGGCTTTGTTGTAGCCACTGTTTCAAAAAACAAGCAGACTCAATGGCTCTTGGGGTGTTCAACATCTTGTCTCGTTAGTCGGATTACTGGTGGGAGTTCTCCGGGTTTTTTTCCATACGATAAGTAAGTGCGGGAAGTTTCCCACTAAAAGTCCTCAAGGAAGGCATTGCTCTCCTTCAGCGTCACGGAGCCAAGTCAGACTTCTACCTACGGGTGCTCTATCCCAACAGAGACTGCCCCCCCCTTTCCCTCCTTCCAGGAGACCACACGACCACACGGATTCTTGGACTTAGTCTAGAAGTTGCTGTCTAACAAGTGGGATAAGAAAAAAATATGGAAGGATCAATAATAAATTCAATAAAATGAATAAAAGAATAATGCTTTTATTTTATGCCAAAAAAAACTGCATTGGTTTTTTTTCTCTCTTTTTAATTCATATTAAAAATTAATTTATTTGTGAAGTCGCACCTTTTAGACATAATTTTTTTATTACGACCTAATGGGAAAACTTTTTATAGTACTTGTGGTGGGAGTTTTTTGGGTTCTCTCCCATACGACCATAAAGGAGAGGAAAACTCTTACCTCTATTCCGACTTAATTAAAAAGATATTATTATTCAGACGATATTTTTTTCGTCTTATTGGTAATATTGAAATAGTAATTACATCACTTGTTTTCGAGGAATATGTTATCGATTCAAAATCGTATTATTGATACGACAACTTATTTCCTATTCACAAGATGTTTATTTTCTATTATTACTATGAAAACATGTACATTCTAGCAACTTCAACTAAAGACTTTGTCGTTGCTCAAAATCAATTTTGAGTCATTACCTCATGACGTAACACTATTTTATCTTCCAAGATATGACATTCCGTTAGGACTTCGAGAAATCTACGCATGAAACTCAAAAGATAAGAAATTGAATTGTGTTGATAATGGAAAATTTTTATTACTTTTTTCAATATGAATCTCATTTGTAAAAGGAAACTGAATCTTATTTGTAAAATAAAATCTCAAATAAAACTCACCGAGCGATAAAATTAATAAATTTGAGCCATTTGTATCATTTCAAGTTTATTCACGATAAATTTAATTAAACTTTATTATTATTATTAACTTTATTTTATCGTGCATTTTGAATATCATAAAAGAAATAACAAACTGTAGTTTTATGAAAGGAGCCTGATGGCCGAGTGAATGGCACTCGGTGCCACAGGTTTCAGGTTCAAGTCCCGAAGGGGCCATGGATGTTTGTAGTGGTTTGGAATCCACTTTAAACCGTAAGTTCCGGTTTAATTTGCCTGTAGAGCGGTGGATGTAGGGCTGACAACTCTATCTGTAAAAATAAAAACATCTTCCGTCTCGAAATATGCCAGTAGGCAGATGGCCATGAGGCTGCTGCGCCACTGATGATGATGATGATTAAACTGTAATGATAAAATTATTTTACATACCAATTTCATTCAATAGGTTCATAGGTTAATTCGTTTAGTAAAATTCTCATCCAATCATCTGTAAATAATTAAGATTTTCACTGCCAATTTCAGCTCTACCGTGTCCCTCCAAGAGAAATCCAATTAACATTAATGCCTATACCAATAATTTTATGCCAGATTTTCAAATAGTTTGTTATTCTGATGGCAGTAAAATAAATAACAAAGTTATTTTAGCCTACGTCATTTATAAAAATGTTCATGAATTAAAATTAGAATACCCTCAATATATATTTCGTAAATAATGCACCGTATTTATTGCCGAACTGTTATGCATTAAACTTGCATTAGAGTGAATAAGTGAGAAAAATGGTTCCTATTGAAATTGCTATTCAAATGTTTCCTATTCAAAATGCAAATGGTTCCTATTCAAAATGAGGGTGATTCTTATTCAAATGGTCCCTAATCAAAATGCAAATGGTTCCTAATCAAAAGGCAAATGGTTCCTATTCAAAATGCAAATGGTCCCTAATCAAAAGGCAAATGGTTCCTATTCAAAATGAGGGTGATTCCTAATCAAAAGGCTATTCAAATGGTTCCCATTCAAAATGAGGGGGATTCCTAATCAAAAGGCTATTCAAATGGTTCCTATTCAAAATGAGGGTGATTCCTACGCAAAAGGCTATTCAAATGGTTCTCATTCAAAATGAGGGGGAATTCCTAATCAAAAAGTTATTCAAATGGTTCCTATTCAAATGCACGCATTTAGAATCACTAAAAAAATATTGTATCGTTCAATAATATTAACGTTAATATTCAAAAGCATCTTTACTTATATCATTCTTCACTTCTTCTGGAGAACCCATTGAACATGTAGGTTTCCTAATAATACAAAAAAATCTGTATGTTATACCGGGGATGGGCACGATAAATCTGTAGGCCGGAATGTGCATATGGATTCGAACACGAGATGAAGAATGTAAAAACATCGCATAGGCCACACTTGAGGAAGTTTGTTTAAAACTGTGGCGCAGCTTAACCATATCACTCCCAAAACTTTAAAGGGTTCATTTTCACTCACAATCACAGTGATTTTGTGTGGTGTAGTAGTAATAGCAGTAATAAAACCTGAATAGCGTCCAAGGTAAAAAAATATAATGAAATACTTTTTTATTTATGATAGACAACTTTTTTTTTTTTATAATTATTTAAATGTTTATAGCAAATAATTAGCGTTAAAATAATAAAATGTGTCAAATAAAATTTTCAAAAGAGTGAACTGTGCAGAAGTTACGCAATTATGTTGCATAACGAAATATACAAGAAATATCAAAAGAATTCCATATTATTGCTATGTCTGTCAGTGTCTAATCCTCAGTGTCCTGCAGTTTGGGAAGGACATCCCATGAGTAATCTGATTTGACTCTGCGTCGCTGAAGGAGGACAGTGCCTTTTGAGAGGACTTTTTAGTAGGAACTACCCCGTATTTGCGCATCGTACAGGAGAAAAACGGAAAACTCCCACCAGATAGTCCGATTAACGAGGCAAGATGCTGAACATCACAAGCACCATCCAGTCTCCTCTTTACTAAAACAGTGTCTACAACAAAGCTGCCACATATTGAACCTCAGCCCTAATACTCACTCATACTGCGGAATATGTTGCCACTGAGCCACGAATCGGGCATTATTGGTATATTTCATGAATATGAATAAGAATAAAATATTATCTTTAAACTAAAAAAACTGCTTTCAAAACAGTTACGAACATTATGAAAAAGACTTACTTCGTACTATATAGGTAATGTGCAACTATAAAGTTAGTGCAAGTATAGTTTTAAACTATATAAATAATTATGTGCAACTATAATTTAAACTATAAGTAAACACTATCATTAAACTGTGTTACACTATAATTATCGTAGAAAAAAAATTAAATGTGCAGAAAAAAATAATTCATGAAATGTGATGAATAAATCTAATCACATCAATTGTGTTATTAGACAAATTAATTTAAGCCGAACAAAAATCTAAAAACAATTTAACTAACTCACAATGTTTTATTTGATAAGAAAGTAATACTTCAGAAAAAAAATAGCCTTAATAGTAAACAATCATTTTATTTTACGAAACATTAATATCAAAAAACACTGATTTCATTTCACAGAATCGATTGAATGCATTTGACAGCCATGGAAATGTATGACATGTTTTAAGTATTTTTGACGATGATGAATTAAAAGAGAAATGATTCAGTCAATATCTTTCCGATGAAGGCACTAAAAAACGAGAGCTCTTTTCTTGCTCCTTTTGTTTCTTGTGGACGTAGTAGCAGAATAAAATGGTAACTCCCAAACCCGCAACAACTGCTACCACTCCAAAACTCAAGCCAGCTATTGCAGCAGGCGAAAGTTCACCTAAAATAAATAATATGCACTAAAAAATTTTTAAATATAAACATGCGATTATATTATTTAAAAAATATTATTCTATAAATTACATTTTTAAAATTGATTAATATTCTAAATTTCAGTGCAAAAGAGTTGTTTTTATCATATCCAGCATCAAACATAGAATCCTCTTTTAGTGTATTATAAAAACGTACCTGAAAATTTTCTTCGTTGTTAAAAAATTATATATGTTATTAATATAACGTCCTAATTGGATATTGAGAAAAATCATATGAGTACAATCACATTTTTATACTTTACGACTTTATTACTTAAGTTTTACCAATCGAGATAACAAAAGACTTTGTCTATAGTAGAATGTTAATTGCTACATTTTAACAACATTAAACGATATTACATTTGAACAACAGTTCTTTTCCTTAAAAAAGTATTGCGAAATAATACTTATTTTACTTATATAAGGAAAATTATTACTTCATTCCAGAACTGCAAATCTCATGCCGCAAAATATCGGCCTGATGACCAATTGGCTAGCTCTCTGGCTAGCTAGCTTTTTTACCACAGGCTTCAGGTTCGAATCCTGCCGGAGGCATGGGGGTTTGTTAGTGGTTCGGAATCCACGTTAAACTGTAGGTCCCGGTCTAATTAGCCCAAAGTGTGCAAAAAATTACAGTACCGGGACCAACCAACCATGCCAAAAAATCGGACTGATAACTTAACGGATTATAACGAGTATACTCATATCTCACATTTGTATCTTTTCGGAATCACCCTGAGTTATTAATTTTTAATTCTGAGCAGAAACTATTGTTTTGGGCCATCTTATATTATTCTGAGCCAAAACACGAGTTTATTCGTGTTAGCGTACAACTGACAACAGTTATTTTATCGCAATTTTATGTTGTTTTGCAGACATTTAAATCGATGTATTTCCGCTTGCATTTATTATCGTTTCATTATTTGCATTCCCCTATTCCGAGTTTTTTTGTTTTTTTCTAACTTAAATATGTAAAAGTAGTGACATTTTTAGTGAAAATAACAAAGATGTATCATATGATGGTTTCATAGATGAAGAGACTTATAGTTCTACTTCTACTCCGGCTTCATTCCAAAAGAATAAATTTATTCTTCAATTTTCATAATAAAAAATAAATTAAAACAGAATAAAAACTTATTGATCATAATTTTAATAATTCATATTTTCGATTTTAATAAACAAAATATTCCGAAATAAAATATTTGAAAAAACTGATCCATTAAGAGTTTACAAGAACTAGACACAATTAAAGATTAAAAGAGTATAATCCACACAACTCATGTAACTGATCTTTCAGTTATACATTTGCATGGAGTTTAATATTTTTCCAAACGTATAATCTTATTCCAGAGAGATGACAAGACAGATGCACTTTTCGTAAAATGATATTCCTTTTAATAATCTGCTTTCTTGACAGTCGTGCCTATGGTGATTTAAATAAATCGCATTCTTTTCTCTGATAAATTTGCTCGGTTCTTTTCTTCCTTTTTCAACGCACTCTCTGGATTTCTACCGTAATTTACCCCCTTTTCTTTGTCTTTTCTGACGCCATATGGAAAAATGAAATTGATGATTACCGAAACGGTATTTCTCTTATGGTTTATTTGGAAAATAAATGTCAAACTGCGATAAAACACTCTTGTTTATGGACTCAAATAAAAAAGAAAATCAGATCGATAGTTTTAAATAACTATAATAAATGCTTTGCTTATAAAAATTACTCTCAATTATACAGAAATGACATTTATTATCTTTCACAAAGTTTGTGTCTCGATGTCTGATTGTAGCACGAAAATATTTGCATCTACAAAGTTTGTGTCTCTATGTCTGATTGTAACACGAAAATATTTGCATCTACAAAGTTTGTGTCTCTATGTCTGATTGTAACACGAAAATATTTGCATCTACAAAGTTTGTGTCTCGATGTCTGATTGTAACACGAAAATATTTGCATCTACAAAGTTTGTGTCTCGATGTCTGATTGTAACACGAAAATATTTGCATCTACAAAGTTTGTGTCTCGATGTCTGATTGTAACACGAAAATATTTGCATCTACAAAGTTTGTGTCTCTATCTCTGATTGTAACACGAAAATATTTGCATCTACAAAGTTTGTGTCTCGATGTCTGATTGTAACACGAAAATATTTGCATCTACAAAGTTTGTGTCTCTATGTCTGATTGTAACACGAAAATATTTGCATCTACAAAGTTTGTGTCTCTATGTCTGATTGTAACACGAAAATATTTGCATCTACAAAGTTTGTGTCTCTATGTCTGATTGTAACACGAAAATATTTGCATCTACAAAGTTTGTGTCTCTATGTCTGATTGTAACACGAAAATATTTGCATCTACAAAGTTTGTGTCTCTATGTCTGATTGTAACACGAAAATATTTGCATCTACAAAGTTTGTGTCTCGATGTCTGATTGTAACACGAAAATATTTGCATCTACAAAGTTTGTGTCTCGATGTCTGATTGTAACACGAAAATATTTGCATCTACAAAGTTTGTGTCTCGATGTCTGATTGTAACACGAAAATATTTGCATCTACAAAGTTTGTGTCTCTATCTCTGATTGTAACACGAAAATATTTGCATCTACAAAGTTTGTGTCTCTATGTCTGATTGTAACACGAAAATATTTGCATCTACAAAGTTTGTGTCTCTATGTCTGATTGTAACACGAAAATATTTGCATCTACAAAGTTTGTGTCTCTATGTCTATTTGATTGTAACACGAAAATATTTGCATCTACAAAGTTTGTGTCTCGTCTGATTGTCTGATTGTAAAAGTTTGTGTCTCGATGTCTGACGAAAATATTTGCATCTACAAAGTTTGTGTCTCGATGTCTGATTGTAACACGAAAATATTTGCATCTACAAAGTTTGTGTCTCGATGTCTGATTGTAACACGAAAATATTTGCATCTACAAAGTTTGTGTCTCTATCTCTGATTGTAACACGAAAATATTTGCATCTACAAAGTTTGTGTCTCGATGTCTGATTGTAACACGAAAATATTTGCATCTACAAAGTTTGTGTCTCTATCTCTGATTGTAACATCTACAAAGAAAATATTTGCATCTACAAAGTTTGTGTCTCTATGTCTGATTGTAACACGAAAATATTTGCATCTACAAAGTTTGTGTCTCTATGTCTGATTGTAACACGAAAATATTTGCATCTACAAAGTTTGTGTCTCTATGTCTGATTGTAACACGAAAATATTTGCATCTACAAAGTTTGTGTCTCGATGTCTCTATTTGCATGTCTGATTGTAACACGAAAATATTTGCATCTACAAAGTTTGTGTCTCGATGTCTGATTGTAACACGAAAATATTTGCATCTACAAAGTTTGTGTCTCTATGTCTCTGATTGTAACACGAAAATATTTGCATCTACAAAGTTTGTGTCTCGATGTCTGATTGTAACACGAAAATATTTGCATCTACAAAGTTTGTGTCTCGATGTCTGATTGTAACACGAAAATATTTGCATCTACAAAGTCTCTATGTCTGATTGTAACACGAAAATATTTGCATCTACAAAGTTTGTGTCTCGATGTCTGATTGTAACACGAAAATATTTGCATCTACAAAGTTTGTGTCTCTATGTCTGATTGTAACACGAAAATATTTGCATCTATATCGGGTTTTATATCGAGGTACATCTATAACATCTATAATATATTCTCATTATTTAAGGATTATGATTAAAACTCGTATATCACAAGAATAATAATAAAAATAAAAATTCATAAGAAAAAAATCAATATGTCAATTTAATGATGACAGAAACTCGTAAAGGAAATAAATATAATTCGTAAATTCGTGCTATTTTTTATATTGATACAATGTCATCATCAACATCATTGGTGCAATAGCCGTACGGTGGGCCTAGGCCGTCTGCCAACTGGCAGATTTATAGACAAGAGATGTTTTCTTTTTATGGGGGGTTGTCAGCCCTACGCCCAACAACCATATTAGACCTACGGTTTAAAGTAGATTCCGAACCACTACAAACATCCATAGCACCACCGGGACTCGACCCCGAGACCTGTGGCACCGAGTGCCAAAGCTCTAGTCACTCAGCCATCAGGCCCCTATATTGATTCTACGAAAACAAAATTTAATTTAATCAATTAATTAGTAACTAACTTTTTATGATAGAGAGAAAAATATTTGAAGGATTTTTTTTTTTTCTATTTTATTCTACTAGAAATAAGATAGGGTAATTTAAAACTTTACTTGTCAAAACATAGATTATTTAAACATATATATGAAAATAAGGTAAAAAAATCAAGATGTTATTTTAATGATGATGCAAAAAACTCGTAAAAGAAAATATATATAATTCGCAAGTTCGGGTTATTTTTTATATTGATTCTATGAAAACAAAATTAATGTAATCAATTATTTAGTAATTAACTTTTTATGATAGAGAGAAAAAAAATTTCAAGGATATATTTTTTCTCTATTTTATACTATTAGAAATAAGATTGGAGGTTTTGAAACTTTACTTATCAAAACATACATATATTTAAATATATATATGAATATAAGGCAAAAAAAATATTCAGTTGGCATACTATTGCTGTTTTTTAAAGCCGAGTATTTTGACTGGAAACCATTAATTCATTCATTTGATTTGATTCAATCACTATTCATTTGAATAATAGTAGATTTAACGTCACCCAGAGTGCACCATGAGCCTACTGAACTGCACTCACATTTACTTTCGCATCATCACCCTTAGAAATAGCATCAGTAACTTCAAACCCTCCTTCCATAATCCAAAGGAAGAATTTTCAAGTCTACAGATTTATCATGCCTATCCCAGCCGTAAACACGAGATCTTTCTGTTCGGCTATGCTTGTTAGGTTTCGAATCATGTTGCCCGAATTCTAAAACCAACACGCTATCCGCCAGACTACTACATCACTAATACGAAACCTTCAATAATACTGTTTACATATTTAAAATAATACTATTACTACAATAATACGATTTAAATATTTATAACAATATTATTTACTTACTTACAATAATAATATTGTTTCAATAATTCTATTTATATGCAATAATATTATTACTAAATAAAACTATTTACATACTTAACAATAATACTATCATTTCAATCTTGCTATTTATGTATGCTATACTATTTATTTATGTACTTAAAATAATATTATTATTTCAATAATAATATTTACATATTTAAAATAATACTATTATTTAAATGTTTATAATAATATTATTTATGTGCAATAATAATATTGCTTCAATAATTCTATTTATATACAATAATACTATTACTCAATAAAACTATTTACATACTTACAATAATACTATTTAAGTATTATTTACATATATGAAAAAGAAACCAATCTAACGATTTTAAAATTAAAATCAATTTAAATAATCAATTTGTTATATTAAAAAATATGTAAATGCCAATCCATTATAACTTATTTAACCATGGTTGTTTACAACAACCCCTGGAGAAAATACACGCAAAACAATCAAAATAAATATCGCCATAAAATGTTTATTATAACATCAATCCATCACGGCAAGTTGTTATTTATTTATACTGACTTCATAAAAGTATTAACTTTTACTTATATTGTGTACCACAGTTTAAACACTTGAGTAAAATTAAGTTTATTCTACATCCACTTTTTAAGCATTGTATAACAATTATTAAAAACTGGAAACATAAGGTAAAAAAGACAAAATACAAGATTATTTTTTTACGGTACAAAAATCAATAATTCATTGCATAATAAGGGTAAGAAAAATAGGAGGCATTCCGTGACACACTAGATTAATATTGACAGGTAAGAAGATTAATGAATAGGTCGTATAATATTATTCTAGAAGACGTTGTTTAGTACATTAAGGTTGCTAACAAATAAACAATACTGTTTTTTATTTTATTATTAAACTGCCGTAAACCTGGATTCAAGATCAAAAGCAGCTTCTGTGTTTTTAATGTGCACTTAACTGATCATTGAGTCAGACTATTTCTGTTTTTAGCGTCATCATTTTTTTTTTTTTTTTTTTTTTTTCAGAAAATGGTAATACATACATTTGGAAATATTCGAAATTTACTCCGATTTTCTTGTAAATCTTGATTAAGTCAAGTAATGTTATCTTCACGGAGTAAAAATTTTAATTCTAGGAATATTACTTTTTCGAATTGTGGTTTATTTGCCATGTCAAATCATTATGCATACATAACAAAGAATTGACATTGCTGGATATTTTTAAATTATTTTGCCTTCATGTTTAAAGGGTGCTGTAAATAATAATTGGCAACAATAACTGTAAATAATAATTGACAACAATAACTGTAAATAATAATTGACAACTATAACTGTAAATAATAATTGACAACAATAACTGCAAATAATAATACTGAAAATAATTAACGATAAGTTTAAAAAATGACAATATTTATAAAACATTGGGTTCAAAATTTAAAATTTTACACTGTTGGTCTTATGCAAGTTGATGGAAAGAATATCATGATGTGGGAGGTTTCTTCTTGAGACACTGTTAGTCCTGTAGTCATCATACAAAAATATTTCATTCATTCCACCTGCCTAAAAGTCCTTGGCAACTTCTTGTATCCTTTCAAGTGAAATGTTTTTCTGGGACATTGGACAGCAAATTAATAGTCTTAAGAAAGTTTTTTCATACTATAGAATAATTCGACAAGTGTGATAATCAATTTTCTTTAATACCATTTTCCATGAAATCTGCAGGCATGAGTCCCATGGAACACCTGAGATTTCACATGGAACTACTGGTCCCAGAAGCAACATCAAAACCACGAATTTTTATAGAAGTCAACAAACAAACTATCAATATTTAGTTAAAAGCATCCAAACCACGTCAGAGCTTCTCTATCCCCGTCTATTGTAAGCTTTAACACAGGATTCACTCCGGAGATTAAAAACTGAAGACTTGTAATTCCAAATAATCTGAAGCCAATCCTACTAACCCATGTTCCGCATATTGTTGTCAACTTGAATTTCATTCAACTCCTTGACGCAAGACTTCTATTGAACGTAAAAAAGACGCTTTAAGTAATATGAAACCTGGATTAACACAGAAGCTATCGGAAAGCTTAACTGAACAAAAGAGAATAAGAAACATCAACAAAAAAAAATAGTTCTTTACGCTGTGCGTTCGAGCCTTGACTTCTCGGTATAAATTAGGCTTTACTCCTTATTAGATACATGATTATAAACTTTGGCTGATCTCTGAATAATAAAATATGCTATATAATAATAAAAAAATATACTATATATATATAATAATAAAATATACTATATATATAATAATAAAATATACTAAGTATAGAGAGCATATTTTACAATAAATAGATTAACAGATAGCACATAATAAAAGAGAATTTAAAATTTTATGCAGGCTATCTGATAAAAGAGGTGGATTATAATAACTCCAAAAACGTTGACAAATTTATTATGGCCCTTTTCGGTACGCTTTTTGAGCTATGAAATGGGGTTATCTAAGTGACTTTTAAAGAGGAATTGGGATATATTTACATCAAAATAAACTTGTCGCTATTTAACTTTTCCCTTTTGAGTCACTTCATCAAATAATGTTCAGATTCAATGAAGACACTTGACGCCATAAAAAACTGCTGTTGTTGAGTTTTGAAGCATCAACATTCTCCTTCGAGTCACTTCGTCGATTAAAACCCAGATTTGATGACAAGTTAATTAAGTATCAGAATGCACTCATATTGGTATATAAAGGTAAGTTAGTATATATATTTTACTCTAGAACAGGGGTCTCCAAACTTTCCAGCCTTAGGGCCATACTGCTTACTCCAGTAAGTACCAAGGGCCAAAACAGTTTTAATTTTTCTGCCATTATCTATAATTTCTAATGTTTTAATGTGCTTTTTTATCCAACTTCTTACAGCAACAAAAATTACTCGCTGTCGCGGGCCGGATTGATGATACTGGCGGGCCATAGTTTGGAGACCCATGCTCTAGAACATTAGAAAATGTAATATTTTTACAAAATCGTTTGGCATACTTCATGCATGTTACACAACCTTAATAAGTACTAAATTAGTACATGACAGTTAGGTATATAAAAGTAAAAGAATGAAAAAATATCATCATTTACATTTATCCCTCAGAAAAATATTAAAGAGCTATAGAATGCATTGCACATTGCACTGGGATATTATCCGATACTATCACATACGTATCTCGCTGAAATAAATATGTATGTATATCTACTGCATCTCAATAATTTGAAAAAAAAAAAGGAAATTTTATTTACATAATAACACTAGAAAATGGTTCAAATAAGTTATAAGTTATAGAACTAAATTTATTATATTTATATATAAGTATAAGTTATAAAATTATAGTATATAAGTACCCTATAATTATATAAATTATTAATTATGTGTATTAAGCAAATAATCGTATGTGAAATTTCTGAGCAATCCCATATTTGTCTTTTTTAGTATTGTTGTAAGTCCTTGTTTAAGGTGGGGATGGGCGCGATAAATATTTCCTTTGTATTCAACCCCCGAGGATACGAATGCTCATATTTCGCCATTGGGGAAGTATTTGAAGGGTATTCAGAGAAACTTTCCAATTCAAAGACGTAAAATGCGGGTGCAGTGTGACCAGAAACCAGCTGTGCACCATAGGTAATGCTATGTACATATTTCCTATTGCTATGCCGCAATAATTTCAGATGAAACGTCACACATTGAAAAACAATACATTATTGTAAGCCTTTGAAATTCTTAGTTTAAATTATATTTAAATAGAACTTTTTTTTTTTTGGCGAGATTTTTTTATTTGCAATGATTGATAGATTGATAGCAATTAACTTACTGAATTTTTAATATTTTATAAAATACATATTTATATAAATGAAGCCAAAATGTGCTGAATTGAATTCATACTATTTCACAGAAAACCAAATAATAAAGCATTTCATGTGGCGCCATCTGTTGTGTAAGGAAGTAATTTCATTTTCATTTACTCAAATTATTTATATATTATCTTTTATAAATTTCTTTGAAATTTTGCTTCATTTTAAGTTATTAATACTTCTTCAATAAAGGTATTAGAATAATTAACAAGAAGTTATAAAATTAAACAAGTTTAATTACGCCATCCCTTTTTTTTTTTGTTGTTTGTTGATTGCGGTATTATAAAAAAAATTTATATTTGTCTCCAAACTTTACTTTCGAATGTCATTCTAATAAAGTAGTTTGAAAACTTTTTTTAAATATATACTTTGTAAAAGTTTCAGAGCAATATTTACAAAGGATTTTGTATTTTTAATGCAATCGTTCCCATTCCTATAAATAATTAGAAGTTTGTAGAAATAAAAAGCTTTAGT
This sequence comes from Caerostris darwini, assembly GCA_021605075.1. Taxonomy (NCBI): domain Eukaryota; kingdom Metazoa; phylum Arthropoda; class Arachnida; order Araneae; family Araneidae; genus Caerostris; species Caerostris darwini. The sequence goes on along the minus strand of BPLQ01012976.1, from coordinate 6,083 downwards.
TACAATAATTTGATTACTTTAAAAATATAATCCAGTAAAAATAGCCTCCAATCTTCAAAAACAAAAAACTATTAAATTAAAGGAACATTTTTCTTCAATTTTTTAGTCACTGGTAATCCAGCTTTCAAGTTGAATTGAGGGATTATTATATATATATAATAGAATAGAAAATATCAAAATGTCTAGAAAATTCAGAGTTTTGAAATGGAAACAAAGTTAAAGGTTATGATTGCTTAATTATTCGTAAATTAAAAATAGTTTTGCTGAATTAAAAATCTTTTTAAAAATTACATATTTTGCTTAGCTCATTTAGCTTAGAAAAATATTTTGAAATAGATATTTCTAGCATAGAGTTGGCATAGCTGTGAAATAATCAGTAATTTTTTTATAAGATATTACTATATTTTCATGCATAGAATAGAAATTTAATAAGAAATATATTGGAAAGAAATTGATACATTTTTTTATTTTTGTTTATACATATATCTTAAAAGAAATGAGAATAATAATTATAATTAAAAAACCAATTGTGACAATGACGATATGTCATATACAATGTCTTTGAATTACTTTAATATTATAATTAAAATATAAATATGGATTATCAATATAAAAAAAAACAAGTGTTACTTTAAAGTTAAATAATTACCTTCTCGTTCACCCTTAGTACTGATACCAAAATCATAAGGTGCAATTTGACATACCACCCAGGAATTTTCTGTAAAATAAAAAGAAAGCAAATTTTGTATGTAAAATTTTTCTTTGACGTTACATTCAAAATAAAATGAACGCTTTACCATTTTTACTTACTAATAACGCTAATGAATAACATTTTTCCTTAAGATCCCCAGAAATATATTTCCCTTATTGAAAGTTATGGTTCTTAAAGAAGCAGTTAAAAAATACAGCTTCTTTTAAGAACCAGTTATTGTGAACCAGAACGAACCAGATTTGAAAAAAAATAATTTTTGAACGAATCTATAACAATATTTAACTTTACATTTTTAATGGAAAGATTGAATGAAATTAAAATTGGTTCATGTTATTTTTCAGTTCTTTCTTAAGGTATTTCACATTTTTTGTTGCTTAAATTTCATAAATTTAATCAAAAATATTTTTAAAGTCAGTTTTATTTATTGATAAATAGTTGTGTATTATGTATGACAAATATACTAATTTCATTTATATCAGCAAAAACGTACTTAAACGTTATGTTGAATTTGAAATGCAACTATTAAATATCTTTTGATCAGTTAAGTGTTAAGTGTTTGCATTAAAAGGACTATTACATGAACTCTAATATTTTCAGCTTGTTTAAAATTCCTTTTTTTAAAATACAGACCAAAATATCATGGAAGTAAATTGAAAATTTAAATCTTAAATTACATTTGTAATAAAAAATACGTGTATCAAAAATTACACTATCTTATTTAAAATACATTTTTTATTAGCGTTTAAATCATTTTATGTAATCAAATAACTAATATACCTTCACAGAATATCATTCAAAACATAACATTTAAATGGTAACATAACATTAAAAATAACAGGTAGAAATTTATCCTTAAGGAACGATTACGCATTTGTGGCTCATGCTATAAAACCAGTACCACTAATATCAAAAGGGATTTAATCCTCTAACTCGGCATTATCCTCAAATCATAGGTCTCTAATTGTCAATTACATGCTTCTTAATGGCACTACACTTGTACTGGCTATTATCATTAAGGCTATTATTACCAGCTTTGATCAGTAATCTTAGGTTTCTCTTCGTCATTTAAAACATTAATTACTTGAGATTTAATCAGAATTAAAAGTTCGAATTCTTAATTTTATTTCGTGGGAATGGATTTTCAAATTCCTAATGGATACGATCATCCACGAATTGATTTCGAAATCACTTGACATTCACACATTGATTTCGAAATCACTTGACATTCACACATTGATTTCGAAGCATCTATCTATCTGTCTGTCTCTTAATCAATCTAGATGATACATGAAACCACTTCAAATAATGTTTAAATCAATTCAGATGCTTAATTTAAGCCTATTCTTTTATTATACTGATGAATACCTAAGACGATAGATAAAAATTCAGTGTAAAACATGGAGTTTTTACCTCGTGGTCTTGGTTCCGAGAATCTGCTTTCATGATAGAGATTTTTTTTATTTAATAGACTGATTAAATTATCATTAACTTCTGCATTGAAAAACCTGTAGAGTAATCCTATTCAAATAAATGTAACAATAAATTACAGGTATTTGGGATACCCAACTTAAAAAGATTTTGTATTACATAGCAAAAAGTTTCATACCTAGAAAATAAGTTTGCCATTATCAGTATTGCGATATGACAGTAATTAGTAGCATAATTAGAGTATTTCTTAAAAAGAACCTATCATCTTGTAGCTGTTAAGGCTTTAAATCTTTTTACAATAAATTATCTTCATATATCGGGATTTTTAAACTTTCGATAATAAAAAAATCGATATCAGATCACTAGTGTCACATGGCACTAGTGTTGTTCTATTTTATATCCCACCACAGTTAAATATGTCTTTTATATATATATATATATATATATATATATATATATATATATATATATATATATATATATATATATATATATATATATAAATGAATATTTGTATGTATATATGCACGGTATTCAATGTAACTTAAACAATATAACACCATTTAACTTTCTAATCTTTTTTTCTCTTAAGTAATTATTCTTTAACCTTGTGTCTAGCCAAAAAACTACGAATATATTCTAATAACTTCTTTTTTAATTAAATAAAATCCATGTGCTGCCATCTGGTAACTTGAATTATAAATTTTCTTTAATTTAAGATGAATTGTTAAAAAATTAATTAAATTAAAGTTTATTTTCTAAATTTAAGTTAATCGCTTCAAATATTCAATTTTTGAAGTTTATGCGATTGTAAAATATATTTTTGTTCCTTTAAAATATTCTGTTATATTGACTTATTTATATTTTACTTTCTAAATTTTTCTTTATTTAGAAATATTTATTAACAATAATTTTTGCTTTCCAATTGGTCAAACAACAATTCTAAATAGCTAACAGTGTTTTGCATCTCCGATTGAGATTTTCGTTTAATTTTTTTCCTAATAAAATTTACCGAAACTAACTGCGAAATAGCCGAAATCTCGAATCTTGAAAACTTCTCATGAATTATTTTTTCAACAGAGTTTTTGTTAACAATAGAATTTAATAAGAAATAAGAAAAACAAACTGAGTTATAAATTTAAGATTCATAAATATTTAATTCATATATTTAATTCATTTATATACTCATAAATATTTTAATTCCATGAACGAAAATTAAAAATGTTCAAAATATATTCTTAAAAAAATGAATATTCGGAAAATTGCGAGTATGCAACTAGTTCGAGATAAACAATTCGTGATTCGACAATTTTCAAAAATAAACTTGAAAACCTCTATATTTTATGACGTTCTCCCGTTCTTATTTAATTTAACGAAACATATTTTATCACGTTTTTTAATTAACTTTTTTTAACATCTGATTTATTTAATTTAATTTTATACATTTAGAAGTATTATTCTGAGGAGGAATCCCTGACTTTCACCCTATTAGCAAAGGGGTTCAGAGGATTAGAAAGAGTAAAGGCTCGTTCCCACCAAGGCGAGAGACGGGAAGATCCAAGAGGCAAGCGACAAAATTTTTTCGACCCCTTCCCAGCGAAACGTCAGAAATAGCATTACGCCTAGTGAAAAACCGCTTCGAGTTGAAAGTTGGGCAACTCCACGCGGCGAGCTGTAAACCGGTTTCAGGCGACCGCGGTGAGGTCAAATTTTGGTCGCTTGCATCTTGTCGCCTTGGTGAGCACGAGCCTTTATGAAACCATACTCTAAGAGAAAAATGTAAAAGAAAAATGACGATAACTTCAGAAATTTAAAAAATAACGAATGATAGAAGAAACCATGTCAACATTAGCTCTTGAAAATTTTGAGCGCCACATACCAACGAGCACCAAGCCAGTTTATTACAATATAGATGAAAATCTATACATATGCAGTTTCGTTTGATACCTTTCCAATTAGTGTCGATTTTCGGTTACGTATCAAAGAATTTACGACCTTCCGAAACACAACTGGTATCTCACTAGTAAGAGGAGATAACAGGGTTTGTTTTTCGGGTTCATACTCCAAAGCCCTAATACAGACAATCGTTTGGCCAAATGTTTTAAATCTGGATACAGCTTATGAGAAAATTTGTAACGAGATTGGTACTCTGATATATCGAGCATAATAGAGAGATAAAGTGATAGAGAATAATTTTCAAAATTTCCTCTAACTCCAAATAATATATGGCTCCGGATATGACAGGGATCAAGATTTTGATTTCTCTATCAAAAATGATATTGCAAATCGCCAACAGAATTATATTAAATTCATTTCATTGAAATTTGCACAATTCAAAATTCAATCTTCCCTTCCTCTTATTTTCATATATTTTAACGGGATTCTTAAACTTTCGAATAAAGCATCTTGCTCAATTTACTTTTATTTGCTTTATTTCTATGCAATATATCCCGTAAATATTTCTATATTGTTTTTATTTATACATATACATCATATTCCAAAAAATTTCACTATCTTTAATGTATGATATATTACATTTTGCGATTTTTTTTTTTTTTTTTTTTTGCAATAAAGAAAACCGTTAAATTTTTTGAAAATGCTTTGCTAGTTAAAGTCACTACCAACAGAACATAAAATGGAACATTATTAATACATGGAATGAAAAATAAGAAAACCGAACAGGTTCGAACTGCCGGATTATGCGCAGTTGCAAATTATGAAAGGAAATTGCGAGGCATGAAACTTTATTTACATTTTTTTTTTTTTTTTTTTTATTTTATTTTATTTTATTTATTTATTTTTATTATTATTATTATTTTATTTTATTTTATTTTATTTTATTTATTTTTTTTTCCCCATATCAAGTCAAGATATCAATCATGTTTATGTGCTTATTTAAACTAACATAGAGCAGCTAAGTAAAACAATATTTCCATTTCATTACAGAAGTATATAATTTTTTTTATTTAAAGTATTCATCAATTTAACATGAAATTATATATATTAACATAATCTGTATTCTAGTATCTATAACAATACTTGAATTGTTTAAAGCTTACAACAGTATTAGGTTTTTATATTATTATAAGATATTATTAGATATGATATTTAATACTTTTGGATTTAAGCATATTACAAGCTTTTACAAATAACAAGACATATTAACTTACCGAAATTTAGTAAAAATATAGCAACGAAAAAAAGTATCCCAATCATTTTGTTTGCAATCTAACCATTGCTTTGATACAACACACAAGATTCTAACTGTTGAAATTCATTTCACTACCATGAGTAATAAAAAATTTTATTACCTTGCAGTAGATAGTTGCTAAGAGACTGAAAACTTTCCAACCGCTTTTGAGTCATTTCCACAAAAATATCTTAAGCCATATAAAATCTCATGAAATTTCATCTAAACAATTTTTTTTTTATTACTATTATTTATTTAGATTTAGAATAAAGCATCTACCCTTAAAGAATAAAGTTTCTAAAAAACATTTTCGTTTATTTTAATTATTATTCAAAAGTCCGAAATATTTAAAAGAAAGTTTCCGCTTACACGTTTCAGTGATATTAGCTCTCACATCATCAAATCTATCAATTTGACGTGCTCATTTAAATAAATGATGCAATGAGGAGGATTGAGATTTAAAATTTAGAGTTAACGTCATTGCAATAGCATGTAAAAACTTTTTTTTATGATTATTAACATTTCATTTATCAAAATAAATAATAATAATAACAATAATTAAATAAATAAAAATAAAAATAAAAGATTATTAATAAAGAGAGCATAACATATAATAATTAAAATATCATATTTAATTCAAAATAAGCGAGATTGAATCTCAAAATATCTGCCAGTAGGCAGACGGCCTTGGCCCATCATGAAGCTGATCGCCAATGAAGAAGGATCTGAAATACAAGGGTCAAAGTTTAAACT